>JAJIBD010021881.1:0-103241 GCA_021461705.1 Cryptotis parvus | reverse complement strand
TCTTTGTGCAGAGTCAGTAGTAACTCTTGGAGCGCTGCCAGGTTGCCTACTCCTTTTTTTATTTTTTATTTTTACAATTACAAAGATATACAATTAAAAAGTTCATATTTGGGTTTTGGTCATACAGTGTTCCAGCACCCATCCCGCCACCAGTGCCCATCTCCCACCACCAACGTCCCCGGTTCCCCCCCCCCCCCCAGCCCACCTCCATGGCAGGTTCTTTATTTCTTTCCCTTTCTCTCTCTCTTTCTTTCCTTCCCCTCCAGACTATGGATTACAGAACATACATTAAAGGGTTGTCATGTGTATCCTTTTTGCCTCTATTTAATGCTCAGTTCTAGGTTGGCATTAGTACCCTCGACAAATTGTTAGCACACTGTTCCATTTTCTGTCTTACCTAGCCTCTGACTCCCACACGTTTGTGATAATTTCCACCTTTGACAAGACCTCCTGATATATGTTTCACTTGACCTTGGATATTGGTATCATAATATGTACATATATATTTATGCTATGCAAATAAATGCAGTCATTCTGTATCTGTCTCTCTCCTTCTGGCTAATTTCGCTCAACATAATCTTCTCCATGTCCATCCATTTATAGGCAAATTTTATAACTTCATTTTTCCTAACAGCTGCATAGTATTCCATTGTGTAGATGTACCAAAGCTTCTTTATCCAGTCATCGATTTTCGGGCACTCTGGTTGCTTCCAGATTCTGGCTATTGTGAATAATGCTGCTATGAACATAAAAGTAGGGATGGTGTTTCCGCTGCGTATTTTTGGTTTCCCAGAGTAGATTCCCAGGAGTGGTATGGCTGGGTCAAATGGGAGTTCAATTTCTAGTCTTTGGAGGAATGTCCATATTGTTTTCCAGAAAGGCTGTACCAGCCGGCATTCCCACCAACAATGGATGAGTGTCCCCTTTTCCCCACATCCACGCCAGCACTTGTTGTTCTTGCTCTTGAATATGTGCCAGTCTCTGTGGTGTAAAGTGGTATCTCATTGTTGTTTTGATTTGCATCTCTCTGATGATTAGTGATGATGAGCATTTTTTCATATGTTTTTTGCCATTCGAATTTCTTCCTTGCTGAAGTTTCTGTTCATTTCTTCTCCCCATTTTTTTGATGGGGTTGTTTGTTTTCTTCTCTTGTAAAGTTCTACCAGTGCCTGATATATCCTGGATATTAACCCCTTATCAGATGGGTATTGGGTGAATATTCTTTCCCATTCTGTGGACTGCTTTTGTATCTTAGTCACTGTTTCTTTGAGGTGCAGAAGCTTTTTAGTCTCATGTAGTCCCATATGTTTATCTTTTTCTTCTAGTTGCTTTGTTAGTGATGTTTCACCTTTGAAGATGCCTTTAGCTTCAATGTCGTGGAGGGTTTTTCCTATATTTTCTTCAATGTACTTTTATGGATTCAAGTCTGATATTGAGATCTTTAATCCATTTTGATCTGATTTTTGTGCATGGTGTTAGACACAGGTCCAAATTCATTTTTTTTACATGTTGCTGCCCAGTTTTCCCAACACCACTTGTTGAAGAGGCTTTCCTTACTCCATTTTAGATCTCATTGCACCTTTATCAAAGATTAAATGATCATGTGTTTGAGGTTGGGTGTCAGGATACTCAATTCTATTCCATAGGTCCACAGGTCTGTTTTTATTCCAATACCATGCTGTTTTAATTACTACTGCCTTGTAGTACAGTTTGAAGTTGGGAAAGGTGATGCCTCCCATCTTCTTTTTCCCGAGGATTGCTTTAGCTATCCTTGGGGGGTTTATTGTTCCATACAAATTTCAGGAGTGTTTGGTCAATTTCTTTGAAGAATGTCATGGGTATCCTTATAGGGACTGCATTGAATCTGTACAGAGCTCTAGGGAGTATTACCATTTTGACAATGTTGATTCTCCCCATCCATGAGCAGGGAATGTGTTTCCATTTCCTTGTGTCCTCTTTTATCTCTTGGAGCAGTGTCTTGTAGTTTTCTTTGTACAGGTCCTTTACACACTTGGGTAGGTTGATTCCTAGGTATTTGATTTTCTGTGGTACAATTGTGAATGGAATTGTTTCCTTAATATCCCTTTCTTCTCTTTCGTTATTTGTATATAGGAAAGCCACCGACTTTTTGGGTGTTGATTTTGTATCCTGCCACTCTACTATATGCATCTATTGTTTCTAGGAGTTTTTGGTAGAGAGTTTAGGGTTCTCTAGGTATAATATCATGTCATCTGCAAATAATGATAGCTTGACTTCTTCCTTGCCTATCTGGATGCCCTTGATGTCCTTTTCTTCTCTTGATTGCTAAGTGGCAAGTACTTCCAGTACTATATTGAATAAAAGGGGTGTGAGGGCACAGGGCTGCCCACTCCTAAACCTATACATTTTGTAAAACTATGTACTGATATATGATTATATAGCTATTTATATATGAGTTAAGTATGAAGATATTGTTTTTGTCATAAAACTTTATCCTATCATCCACTTCTGCCATTATTTAAAAATATTACTTAAGGGGCCAGAGCGGTATTCCAGCAGTTAGGGCATTTGTCCGTTGCATGCGCCGGCCTGTACCAGCCCAGGTTCGATCCCGGCATCCCATATGTTCCCCTGAGCACCACCAGGAGTAATTCCTGAGTGCAGAGCCAGGAGAAACCCTTGAGCATCGCTGGGTGTGACCCAAAAAGCAAAAAAAAATAATAATAATAATAAAATAAAATAAAAATAGCTTACTTAACCACATATGCTCCAGCCATAGCTGCATTCCCCATTTTATGACCCTCATTACCCTGCTCTAACAGTTTGGTATTTCCTGTTGCTTGATCACTTGATCACTTGAATCCCGTTATTCATCGATTTGCTTGAGCCGGCGTCAGTAACATTTCCAATTGACCCTATAACGTGCCAATGTAGCCCAATGACATCTGTTTGATTCAGGGAATAGGAAGAGCCTCAAACCGTTCCTTCAGAGTCTTGACAAGGTAGTTTGACCATCTTGTGGGGAGGGCCACGTGATCTTTTGAAATCCCTGTGATCCAGTCAGTAATAGCTCTAGTCCAGCGGTCATCTCCAAATCGCATTATGTCCAGCCCATCTGATTTTTTGATGCCTTGGCAAACAAGACAGTGTCCCTGATTCTGGAATAGCGACGGAGCTCAGAACTCCGGATTCCTTCTCTCACTTGAGTTGTTTTAGATTCCTGTTCTAGATTTCAGTTGCTAGAAAAAAATAAATTCTCCCAACACTAGAAATAGGAGAATTCAGAGAAAGATAGTAATTTAAGTGTTTTTTTTTTTTCTCTTTTTCTATATTCTTCCCCTTTCAGCACTTTTCCCTTTTCAGCTTGCATTCCACCTGGTGCCCAGTCTTCATTGATGTTGCATCTTGACTGTTGCATCACTGATAATGTAAATTCATGCTTATTGATGGCAACTTGATGACAATTCACTTTTAGCATATTTAAGGCTGATCCTATCCTGAACATATTGTGACCCATTTGCAAATTAGGATACTGAAATGTAGTCTGAGAACAACTGATATATTGATTCTTTACATGTTTTGGTTGGACTGTTTACTGGGACTTGCAATAATCTGCTTCTTTTTTTGGAAAGGGGATTTGTTAACAAGTACTGCTGCATGATGAGGCCTAGCAAGCTTGGGATCTTGGCTGTTTAATCTAGTTACAATATAAGCTATTTACATGTCTCCTTAAACTAGGATTCATGTTACTGAGATCTCTCTTCTGTGTAAACACTGATGAGGGTGTGGAGAAGTTACAGGAGTCATTTTTGACTCTGAATTAATAATGTCTTAAATAGTATTATGATATCTACTATAATTTATATGTTTTCCTGATTAGGCACATTTCCTCCTAATACCCACTGGTTTCAGTGTGGGACAGTTAAGGTCACAGTAGTTGCCCTTCAGCAGGTGAGTATGACCCTTTCAGTAAACAAAAGGAAAAGACACTCATAATCACCCTGGTGCAGATAGTAAATAAGACCCTTCATCTAGATTGCTGAAGCCCATGAAATTATAATGTATTTCTCCCCATGAATATACATCCATTAAGATGTATTTTTATACCAGCCTTTTCTCTCTTCAGTGTTTTGACACGGGGATAATCTCAGAGGAAGGAATTAGTCCCTGGCATAATCATTTGTTTAGACCTAAAACAAGCGTTGGCACCACCCTAGTGTGGCACCATCCTACATTACACCAGAAGTTGATTCCTTGATATTTGTTGACACTACCCTCCCTGAAGAAGGATTATTGCTTTAGGATATATAAGAGGACTGAGCTTGGGGTATGGCATCCACGTTGTGTGGGAGACTTGGGCCTGAGTGCATGGTCCTTGTTTGACCAAGAGCTAGAGGTCTGAGAAATCCCATTATCTTGGATTCTTAGTGGTGGAGCTTGTTCTATTATTGATAATTAGTAAAAATACTTTTGGAACTGCACAGGAATCTTGAATTTTCACCCATTTCCATGGTCTGAGAGGTAGAAGGGACTCATTTTTTTAAGTATTTTATTATACCACCGTGAGATATACAAATAAAAAAGATATACAATTAAAAGTTCATATTTGGGTTTTGGTGGTACAGTGTTCCAGCACCCATCCCTCCACCAGTGCCCATCTCCCCCACAACGTCCCCAGTTCCTCCCTTCCCCAGCCCACCTCCATGGCAGGTTCTTTATTTCTTTCCCTTTCTCTCTCTTTCTCTTTTCCTTCCCTTCCAGACTATGGATTACAGAACATATATTAAAGGTTGTCATGTGTATCCTTTTGCCTCTCATTTAATGCTCAGTTCTAGGTTGGCATTAGTACCCTCGACAATTTTAGCACACTGTTCCATTTTCTGTCTTACCTAACCTCTGACTCCCAAAGGTGGGAACTCATTTTTTTAATATTGTTGGGGACCCCAGCGGCTCCCTGACAAAGTACCTTCTACCATAAGAGGTGATTTAAAAAAGTAAATGAATTTGTCATTGACTGGGAGAGGATGGAAGATAGGGGTATAAGGGGGGGGGGTACTGAGATAATGATAGAGGGAAGGAGATACCTTGGTGGAGGTGTGGTTCTGGAATACTATATGCACAAAACCATTAATAGTATTGCTAAGTTATGTTGCTGTAAATAATTTATTTAAGTGAATAAATATTGAATATAAGAATAAGTGATAAAAGAAGCATTAAAGTCTTACTCAGTTCCTAAGTGATTAGTGGGCAATACCAGTCAAATCAACTGAACAATTTTAATTGTACTCCCTTTACTTTTTACTGTGACTATGTATTTTTATGTCTATGCAATACATTCTCTCTATTTTTTCTTTTGGTCATACCTAGCAATGCTCAGGTGTTATCCCTGGCTCTGCACTCAGAAATTACTAATGGCAGTGTTAAAGGGACCATATAGGATGTCAGAGACTGAACTCAGGTCAGTCATATGCAAGGGCAAATTCCCAACCCGCTATGTGTGAGTTCAACCTTTGCAATGTATTCCTAACTTTTCAATTATCTTTGAGTACACTGAATAAACTATACACACATCAAAATAAATAACAAAAAATAGGTCGTGGTCTGGAACCATGTGTTGTGGTGTTAGAACTCTGTTGCTAGAGCTTCTTAGAGCTTAATAATCTTTTTCTAATGAGAGATTAGCCTTCTTCAATATTTGTACAGTAGAAAGTAGAAACATTTTCACATGCTGTAGTGGACTAATTTTAATATTTTCTCCACACTTATTTTCTGAAGAGAAAATAAGTCATTAATTCAATTTAATTTAGTAAATTATGTTTACTTTATTTTCTGAGTCAGTAATTTCTGAAGAGTGAACAGCTAACTATATATAAAAAGACTATGCTGAAACTCCATTAAGCATATATAAATAACTACCAACAATGGACACTTGGCTCGATTAGGTCATTATGTGCTTCAGAGAGAGGCAGATTGTTATGGTTGCCAAGAGTGACTCTCAAACACAAGCCTTGTGGACAGACCAATGCTGGAACAGCTGGGCAACGTGAGCCCACAATATGCCTCTCAAAATACATGGTGGCCATTTATTGCTGAAACTTAAACAGAAAGGTCTATGTTCTTCTCACCATGGCCAGCCTTATTGCTAAATTTATATTTATAGCTGGCCTCTCCACCATCTGTGCATAAGGCCTATAGTACATCTCTGAGGAATTGAAGAGGCACTGTTTGAAGAACTGATTAAATAGCCAGCAAAAGCAATCCATCATTTCTAAAAGGGAAATGCAGAAGAGTAACAGTGGTGCCCTGCCACACATTTGGATTTTTAGGGTCTTCATTTTCCTTTACTTTCATTCTAATCCAATGTGAAATAAAATAAACACCAACCAAGAACATCAAATCCTCCAGCAATACTTTTCCACCTAGAGAGAAGAATAAATTATTGATGTGTTTTTTTTTCTGAGCTTACCCTAGTAAAGAAACAAATATTTCTGCTAAGTGGAATTTCCCTTTTTTTGGTGACTGTTTCCCTTTCTGTCACATTCATACAAGTGAATCAGAGCCTAAGTAGAATACATGAAGCTCCTCTCACAATGGATACCTGTTGGGACCAGGCTTTCCTGATGTACCTGCAGTTGAATACCGATAATGAGTTTACTGAATGAGCAAAACTCTCAGAATACTAAGAGAAAACCTTTACTTGATCCTGTCAAACATGCTTTCAGATCTGTGCCTCCTCTAATAATAACTTGAGTAAACCCCCAAGCTCTGGCAGCATAGTTTTGTATTTTTTAAAGTCTTATCCTTGAGCTGGAGCAATAGTAACGTGGGTGGGGTGCCCTGCTCTGCACAAGGCTAACTCAGATCTGCCCCCTGGCACCACAAACACTTCCCTGAGCTCTGCCAGGAGTGATCCTAAGTGCAGAGTCAAGGAGTAAGCCCTGAACACTGCTGTGTGTGACCCAAAAACAACAGCAACAAAAAGGTCTCATTTTGTATTTTAACAGCCCCATCTTAAAGTATTGAAACAAAAAAGATAAACAGCCACAAAAATGACTAACAATTATAAGATACACTAACACCGATGATACTGAAATTAAAATCTTAGCCTAACTTTACATTTAAAGTTTCTTTTGCCTCCCAGAGTAGTCGTGAGAAACAACAGTAGGGAGGGACTGTCACTATCACCCCTTTTTATATCATTTGGGTCTATTTTCCAACCTTCTGTTACATCTTGGGCAAGGGTAGAGGAAAGACTATATTATATATAAATATATATAATATATGTATATAAGTATATGTATATATACACACAATAGGAGAGAATATATAATATGCACAAATATATTAAAGAGATATATTTTAACTATATATATATGGGTTCAAAAACTATGAATATATACACATATATGTATATGTGTATACACACACACACAGCCCCTAAGCACCACATGAGTGATTCCTGATAGCCAGGAGTTATCCCTGAGCAGTGACTTCCAGCTCTGCAGACATATATAGGCGAAAACATAACTCTTGGCTCTGTACTCAAGAATCCACTCATGTGGTGCTTGGGATGGATGTCCAGGCAAGAACGCAAGTTGGTTATCTGAAACAAATGCCCTACCTGCTAGAGTATTGGCCTGGATTATATGCAGTTGTCAGTTAAATATGATTTTCTTCATCTTCTGATCCCCAAAGTTCAGAGTCACTGACAGTACCAACATTAGTAGGGACAAAACTGTGAGAATGTAGCCTCCTACTAGACCTTCCATTTTGGAAATTCCTCCTGACCCTGAAGCAGGTCTTCCTGGTCTGCCCTTGGCTCTAGCTCCCAGGTAAGCTCAGAGAAGATTCTGTCCCTTCCTGTCCTTTGGTTTAGAGAATCTCAGCAGGTAGAGTGAGTAGGGAGGGGCCCCCTTTCAAGAGAGATCAGTTTTGTTTTCCTGAAATAAAACACACTTGTGACTGATCTGCCCAAAGAGGGAGGGAGATCAGAGCTACTTTGTCATCTTTACACATTCTCTTCCAGGATTTTTTATAGCATCTCCAGATAATATTTAGTAAAAAAAAAATAGTCCATTTCCCATTTTCGGAAGTGATTTTGCACACTCTCAACATGTATTTAAGACAACAAATACTTGCACAACCACACAAATGATGACATTTAATCCCGCCAAAGGTTCTTTTTGTTACTCCACAACTTGACTTGTATGGGACTGGGGCATGAAAATCTCTAATTTGATGAATCCGAACAGTTCAGAGAATTTTTCTTTCTTCACGTACCATAGTTGAAAAATGATCTTGGGTGCTCTGATGAGTGTAACCATTTCCAAAGAGAACTTCTTTCTTTAGAAAAACAGACTTCCCCATCTAGCGTTTTCTTCAGATTTAAATGGCCTTTTCTGAAAATCTTGTTTAGCTAGAACTCTCTTGTTCAGTGCCTTGTATAATACTCCATGTTGGTGTCACCTTAACTGAATTAGCATCACTAAGGAGATAGTATGTAGTTTGTAAGACTTGGCTCAATTGGAGACCCTGGTTTGAGAAATTAGTTTTCTCCTATTTATCCATTACCACTTTAGCAGAAGAGGATTCACACAAAGGATGTTACATGAACTCCTAAATACATTAAATGGAGGGAGAAATTAGTACATAGAAGAAACCCGTGATCTGAAGCAAGAGTAATTATTCCTTTTAATTCCAAGTTGTTCCTTTAAACACTATCCTTTACTCACCTAGGGTAGTTGTTCATTGCTTCCATTTTTTGGTTAAAAATCACACACACATGGGCAAATCATCATTATGACCATTGTTATGAACAAGAGTTTGAGTTGTTAGATAACCAAGAATTAACAGAACAAAAGACTTATCAGTGATAGAAGTTAAAGCTCATACATTTTACTTTCTATTAAGTAGATATTACAAAGATTAAGACAAGAGTAAGTCAAGAGTTGGTCTAAAAGAGCTGGAATTAACAGTAAATTGACTGCACGATAGCTTTTCATATGAGATATTAATGACTTTAAGTATTTGGGTCTATTTAAACAACTTTTCATTTTCTGCTTTAAAAACTTTTCTTTTTTGGTTGTTGTTTTGGGATCATAGCCAGCTGTGCTCAGGACTCACTCCTCTCTACATGCTCCAGGGTCTCTCCTGGCTGTGCTCTGGGAACCATATGCAGTGCAGGGAATTGAACCTGAGTCAGCTGCATTCAGAGGAAGAAGCCTAATTCAATATACTCAAATGAACATTTTTTTTACCTTCTTTTACATTTCCAGAGGAGTCTGGCCAGTTAATTTGTTCTGTTTGGTTGATTTTTTCTGTTTTTCCTTGCTGGGCATTATATTGTTATTAGGATATTATGTGACACATCTAATATAGATTTATTTTAGTTTTGAATACCCCCATTAAAGTAAACCTCTAGAAAACTACAAAATAAAATGGAAACTCTATCAATGATGGAAAAAATAGGATAATTTGTCAAAATCAGAAAACTTTGTTTCAAATTTCAAGTGAACATTTCTGCTATTTTTCTGCATATATTCATTGACTCAAAGATCCATATGTATATGTAATAAATCTGTTTGGATATTATATATAGATTTCTACATTAAAATGGAATACTTGGAAGAAAAGATAGGCCATAAGAAGAGGGGAAATGAGAGTGATTTAGCAGTTGTCTTGGCAAACGACTTTGTCTCACTGGAAATAGATACATAAATCCATATGTAGGTGACATTATTAGAAAGAATATATAATCAATACATAAATGTGTACATCAGCTCACTAAGTAATTAGGTAGTTTGAGATTAAATTTGAAAACTAGTCAAAGAAACATGGGTTTTTAGAAAGGAACCATCCGCTAGTCTATTCAATTCCATTTAAGTATTCACTTCCAGGTCCACATGGCTCTTCTTACCAGGCTTAGGAACAATGAGCTGTGCACTGCTCTGGGCATTTCCTGCCTCATTTTCAGCCACACACTGGATAAAAGCCTTCATCAGACTTCACCACGCCAAGGATTCTTAAGTTGCTTCCGCCCTAAGTAGAAGAAAGGCAGAGAGAATATGTTTTAAGTCAGAGAAAGAGAAACTCAAAGTGAAAAAAACAGATTTATTTTTTTTTTTTTAGTAAATCTTCACAGAAGAACTAAGATGAGGGTTCTTAGTCTAATGGACATGTCCCAATCCTCTTGGGAAATATCAGATTCCCAGAATGCTGCTAAATCCACTGGTATTCAAATAGTTTCACAGCTAAAAGTACACCCAAAAAATACACATCATTCTCAATACCTAAATGGGCAGTGAACTGAAAGTTCTTTATAAGGTGTAGAAGAAACAATAGTTATACTAAAAGAAATCTTTTAATTTTACTTTTGGTTGAAAGAAACACATTCAGGGAATGTTGGGGTAGGGAGAAGATAATCAAATGAAACAAAACACTGTAGCTCCAGTTGCAATCGGTTAGCACGGGGTACTTATATGAAACAAAACACTTCCTAAAAGACACAGAATCTAGGCTGAATATTTGTGTTAACAGAAAAAAATCTGAAATTTATTTTTAAAATTGCAATTTCCTTGAATCCTTTTGAGTATCTGGAAGAGGGATATGGTGAAACTTTTCTACATTATTTTTGTATTTAGGCAAAATGTTTTCCCTTCAATAATCCATAAATGAAACACATTACTGTGACCTCCTGTTTTATAAAAATTGAGCCAACCCTCTTTTTTTCATGATTGGATAAAAAATGATAAGGAGATAGGACTTAATTATGCTAACTCAGTTTATCTTTGATATTAATGTAAGAATTAGTTCAGTAAGTGAGACATGTTAAATCACTTCCCCTGAAGTCATTAAGAGATAAATATTACCTCATGGGGAATACTTAATTGTTTTTAGTGTCTTGTAGTCAATTCTCAGCTGATGCAAAAATTCTTAGATAAAGCTGACTAATTTCTAATTAACAAGTCTCATATAAATTCCTATTTGTGCTAAATGTTACATGTGTGCCAGCCCACGGCTCTCAGATCGAGAGCAGCTCAGGAAATATTTCTAAGCAAAACTTAATGTGAATAGGGACTCAACTGACTATGTTCTTTTTATCTAAAGGAAAGAAACATTTAAATAGTTTGGCTGTAATGAATCATGCTGAGAGAAAGATTTTTCTCAAACTACCAAAAAAAAATAAATGTTGCAATTTAGCACGTGTCCTTAAGGCACTCAGCAATTTCCTTGATATGCAAGTAAGGCGTATTTTAGGCCATGTAACACATTTTTAAACCAGTGGCATTCACTTAAAGGGGCTAATGGATTGGGGTAGCATTCACAGCTTAATTTCCCCTTTCTTAATCTCTCTCCAACAATTAAATACATGGAATAAAAAATAAAAAGTGGGAAATGGTAATATAATGATACAATGGTAATACAAGTGCTAAAGATTTTTTTTTAATTTATCACCTCACATCTTTATATAGGGTGAGAAAATGTATCACAAAGAAATAATGAATATTTCTTAAAGTCAACAAATCCTGGGAGAGTCTTTCAGACTTCTCCTGCTCTGCTGGGAGGCAAAGGAATTTCCATAGGGTGAGGACCGTAGCTCAAATATCAGTGAAGTAGACCTAAAACCTTCTTTTTGGTTGAGGAGGTCTCTTGAAGTGTTTATATATATATATATATATATATATATATGTATTTTTCTTTTTTAATATGAATTCAGACCCTCCAGTGAAGACTTAAAACTAATGGACAATTTCCATAGAGTATTTTTTGAATGAGCAAAGCCTTTTGCTGCTAATAGGGAAAAAATCCCCCAAAATCCAAAAACAACAATAATAATAATAATAATAATAGGACTTGTGCTTTCTTTACTATGTAAGAAAAATTCACAAATTTCATAGTATTTTACTGTCCCCCAATGACAGGGACAAAAGCTTCCTAAAATTTGCCAAGGTTTTGGGGCTTCAGAGACGACACAGCAGATAGGGCCCTTCCCTTGACTGCAACGTGGCATGGGATCAATCCAGGACTCCATACGGGTCCCCTAAGCATGATCAGGAGTAATCGCTGAGCAAAGACAGGAGTAACCCTTTAGCATAGCTGATATGGAATCCCAAACAAACAATAAACCTTGCTAAGCTTATAATAACTAGTATTCAGTCCTTTCTGAGTTTCCAAAGGCCATAGAAATGCATCTGTCAACAATTTTTTCACATTGCCACTGGTGCTTTTTCACAGACCTTTCCTGCAGCTCATTCTTAGATCTCCTGTTCCTTTCTGGCTGCCTGTTATCAAAGGAGAGCTACCACAGTCATAACAGCATACCTTATTAGTTATTGGATTAGGTAAGAGGCAAAGAAGCAAAAGATTTCCGGTTGAATTTACTCTGGAACCCAACAGGGTTCTAAACGCTGTTATTCTTAAGAACCAGCCATGAGATTTCACACAAAGCCTCAATGGCTCCCTTTTTTTGTTTGTTTGGGATCCTGTCCATAGAAGGCAGTGCATTTTTTGGATCTTTCATTTTTAGCTAAACCTCCAATGGCCAGAAAAGCATTTGCTTTATTAGAATAATTTTCTTAACACATCATGAAATCCCCACCAGGAACCTTCTCAAGGAAAGAAAAGTAACAGGAAACAGTACACAATGAATGGGCTCATAAGACTAATATGAAAAAAGATAATTACCACTATCTGAAAATAATCACTAGGGATGACCACATCTCCATTCTTCATCCAATTCACAGTGGGCACAGGCTTTCCCGAGACTGCACATTCGAACTCAATATCCATGCTTTCATAGGCATAGAGGTTGGAAGGGTGATTTAAAAACCAGGGCGGAACTGCAAAAGACAGAAGAAATAAAAATGAGTGGGGTGGGGATGAACTTGCATGCTAAGATCGTCACTCTGTGAGAAATACTGCTCTAGGACAGAAAATATCTGTAATTCAAATGATTCCCCTGACCCATTCAGTTTATTATGTAAGAACTAAGAAGTACTGTACAACACATTTTCCTTCCTATAGTCCTAAAAGCAAAGAGCTGCAGTTCATGATTTTTGCCACGGGTAAGAGAAAAAAAAACATTTGGGGGAAAATGCACTTAATAAACATTCTGAATATCCAACAATTTGCACCAAATTGACCTACATAAGGACATTAGAAAGTGCATGAAATGATATATCTATGCTAATAAAGTAAATAAAAAGAAACTCATAGGACAGCAACAGCTAAGAATATAAGACAGAAAAAGTTAATATATCTGTGATTATGTAGTTTCATTAAGATTTAGTTAATGTGTTGAACACCTCTGCTGAAACTGTCTTTGGGCACAGAGCACTGTAAATGACTGACATCTACAACGTGGATCCATTCCTATTGTCCTAGGTATTATCCATTGCAGCATATTATTATATTGTATTATTATATTTTCAGTATGGTATGTGATCTAATAATTTAACTTGGTGTCTTAATTATTACCATAATACCAGATATCTATGATAGAAATTTACAATTGAAAGGAAATTAAAAATATAACAAACCTTTGCTAGTGAATCTTAGCTGTGTGTATTAAAGCCCTGCATAGGATAGACAACTGGAAAATTATCCTACAGAGGATAGAAAACTGGAAAATTATTTAAAAAGTGATTTTACAGGGGTTGGAGAGATAGTACAGTGGGTAGGAAGCTTTCCTTGCATGGTGCAGAACCAGGTTAGATCCCCAGCATCACATATGGTCCCCTGAGCACCACCAGGAGTAATTCATGAATGCAGAGCCAGGAGTAACCCCTGGAGCATCACCAGGCATGATGCAAAAAAGTCAAAAAAATAAAAATAAAATAAAATAAATTAAAAGTAATGCTCCTCCTCTTCCACATCTAATATCATTTGAGGAAGAGGAGTAACATTACTTACTTTTAACTTATTTTACCATTTGATATCAGATGTCAATATTAATAGCCATGTTCCTAAGAATAGTTTAAATGCATGGAAGCAGCAGCCTTGATCCTAGGAAATGGATATGAATTTCACATATCCAGTCACATAGGAAATGGAATTTTAGTGAGTGTTTTGAAAATTAGATGTACTTTTATGTCATTGTTATGATTAATGAGCAAGGAATGATTTACCAGTGGCCAAGTGGATTCAATCCCTGGCACCACAAAAGGCCCTCTAGTCCCATCTCCGAGCACTGAGCCAGGAGCAAACCTTTAGCACAGAGAAGGATGTGGCTGCAATTCTCACAAAACAAACAAACAGTACAACCAATAAGATATGCTGTTACTGAAAGGAGAAAAACTCTGGCCCCTGCCATTGTCTGAGTTCCCTATTTTTTTTTTTTTTTTTTTTGCTTTTTTGGGTCACACCCGGCAATGCTCAGGGGTTTCTCCTGGCTCTGCACTCAGGAATTACTCCTGGCGGTGCTCGGGGACCATATGGGATGCCGGGATCGAACCCTGGCCGGCATGGGCCAGCCCAGTGCAAGGCAAACGCCCCTATCTGCTGGGCTATCGCTCCGGCCCCTAAGAGTTCCCTATTTAAAAAGAAAAGAAAGACAAACAATTTTATAGGAAAATATTTGGCTTAGTTATACTACTACTGCTTGGAACATACTCTATGATATAAGTCATGTTCCTGACTCAGTAATGTTTCTATTTGAAGACATTTCAATCTTAGGTTGAATCATTCAAAGTTTTAGGGTAAAATTTCTTCCATGAATTTATTCTCAACATCACCAATGGCCCCAATAATATCAGAGACTTCACTTAATGAATCCCTCAAGAGTTTTTAGCAACATCACATGTTATTTTCTAATCTTTAGATGTGGTTTCTGATGATTTGACTTCCAAAAGTTTTTTTAGATATTCATGTCCAGTTAGGCACATCACACTTGTGGGGTCAATTTCAAAATATGACACTAAAAAAGAAAAAAAATGACTAATAAACAATAGTATGTACTGCCTTCCGTAATGATAAGATTCTATTCAACCTGAAGATTTACCATGTCACAGATTACACCTTTAAAACCATGCAGATGGTTTAGATCTAATCATTTTAATAAACAATAAAAAATAAGGAAGGAAAAATAGGTTAGTGATAATTTATTAGGATGGAAATAATTAGTAGGATTCTTGTGTGGCTGAATTTCTACCTTGGCAGCTGTGGTTTCCAGACAGCTTCCCTGGAGCAGACTCCGTTGTGGTAATTCTCCAGAACTCCAGAGATAATGTGTTGTTAAAAGAGTGAAAATCAGCCCAATCAACTTTTCTCGAGTGCAAATATATGAAAAGATCAACCACACCAGAGAGGTATCAAACCATTCCATCAGGTCATGGGAATCAGGTCTATAATTGTTACTGGTATTTTGAGACAGGACATATGGAGATATTATTGGTGCCCGCTCTAGCAAATAGATGATCAACGGGAAGATAGTGATAGTGATAGTGATTTGGCATATCAAATACAACATGGGTAGCTTGTCAGGCTCTGCCGTGCGGGTAGTATACTCTTGTAGTCGTCTCTAAATCCAGCATTTATTGGTGAACCGCGTGGCTAGGCTGTGATAGGCTGGTCTGCTGGGTAGAGTTCTGAAGAGGGGGAAGTCCGATGTGGAATATGGAGGCCCTCATAGAGTGGGGGGTCATCTGGCTTGTTGTGAGGTTCTGCTGGGATGGCGGGCCAGGGCTAGAACCCGCCATCCCCTCCCGGGAGCCTCGTGAGTGGCTGGGCACAGGGAGAAACAGTAGCAGCTCTGCCCCATGTCTGTGAGTCTCTGGGTCAGCATACCTGGGCGGATTTAAAAAAGACTGCTGAAGGGTGGATCTCGATGAGCCAGGCTGTGATAGGCTGGTCTGCTGGGTAGAGGTGTGCACCAAAATCACAATGATTTTGTTTCAAGATTCCCCAGTTTCAAGTTTCATCTAAAATCATATTCAAGTTGCTACGAGGTAAGTCACTTGATATTGATTCTAGAGTTAAAACAACATATAATACAGGGAAATATTCTTTTGAATTCAGACTTCCATATTCAGTGTACTTCAAAAGCTGTAGATGAATGGATAAGCTTTTTTGAGCATATTAATAAACTTAGAAATTGTTGCCTGTAGTTTAAATAATTTTTGCCCGTTGTTTTAGCAAAGTAACTTTGAGTGAACAGTCTTTAAATATAGAACTTTATAAAACATGGTTCTATGTGTTGTTTCTCTGCCCAATTCATTTCTTCTTCCCAGGGCTTTTGGAATAACTTTATATCTGCTTAAATACTTCCATTTATTTAGTTTGCTCTTTCCAACCTGAACATCTGTTCTCCATAAGACTGATTGTTGAGATTTTCTTTAGATTTTCAATTAAAGTTGTTTCTCATACATTTCTGTTTCTATGCTCCTAAAATAACGATTTAGTTTGTGTTAAGCTGGGAACTGGCCGTAATGACTAAAATATATTCCACAGCAGCAATGAAAGCACACCTGAGTTCTATTCTAACGATTGACTGTGACTTCCATTGTTCTGGAAAACTTATTTTTAACCTACAGATTTTATTCTAAGCATTTTCTAGTTGGAGGGGTGTTTCCATTTGGTCTAAAAGCAGTCAGAAGAAATAAGAGGAAGAGAAGCATTGTCTGGGGCCCTTACTGTGAAAATGCATGGTACCATTTATTGGTGTAGTTTTGGTTTTCTGGCATACATGTAAACTAAGTGGATACTTAATATATATTTTTATTTAATAGTTATAAAAACTCATTACTGAATATTGAAAGATAAATACAGGTGACTCAGTAGTAATTAATCCAATCACAGCATGAATCAACTAAGCTACCAACTTCTTTTCTTTGTCCAATATAGGTAACCCCCTCACCACCTACACCATACCCAGCAGAGTCAGAGGGAGGAGGGCTTCATGCTCCTTTTTATTGTTGGAACCAAGTGATGCAAAGACCACACCCAGTAGTGTTTAAGAGACATAAAGATGACAGTTAAATTTAGTGCTTCACAAAGGGCTAGTCATGTGCTCTGTCACTTAAGATTTCTCCCCATTCCCAGCTATTAATTTAGCGACAGTAGATACTTTATTTATATTTTGTCCTCAAAAGCAAGCATGAGATAAGTGCTCAATATACATTTATTTAAATATTCATTAGATAAACATTGCCAAATCCATTGGCATTCTGGCATATTTTTTGGCTCCAAATAAATATAGCTATTGACAATCAAGATAAGAAACAATATTAAAGACATAAGGAATATAATTATCATTTAGAGTAACTATCAATTACAGTAATGGAAATTTGGAGAATCAAACTATAAGCTACTCTATATTGGCGAGGAGAGCACTTCACTCATCTCAGAAAAATAAAAAAAAGACTTGATTTCATTTATATTTCCATTAATAGTTTCAAATGCAAGGAAACTATGCAGGAAATGTTTTTATTATATAAATATTCTTTTTTTTACTTTAAAATAGTAAACTTTATTCAGTAATACTAGATACCTGCTTATTGTTACAGGAATAGAGTATCAAGTATTGTGGGAAAACAAATTATTTTTAAAGTATTTTATTTTACCACTGTGAGATATACAATTACAAAGATATACAATTAATAAGTTCATATTTGGGTTTTGGTCATACAGTGTTCCAGCACCCATTCCTTCACCAGTGCCCATCTCCCACCACCAACATCCCTGGTTCCCTCCCCCCCCCCCCAGCCCGCCTCCACGGCAGGTTCTTTATATAAATATTCTTATCTGTGTCTTAAGGATACGAAGAATATTTGATCTTCAACCTTTACTTGAAAGTCCTTATATATACTTGGAAATCAATTTAGATCTCTTCTTACCATTTAAAAAATTTTTTTGGTCACACCTGTCAACACTCAGGGGTTACTCCTGGCTCTGCACACAGGAATTGCAGTGACCATACGGGATGCTGGAGATAGAACCAGGGCTAGCAGCATGCATGGTAAATACCCTCTGTGCTGTACATCACTCCAGCCCAACAATTTTCTTTTATCTTTAGAAATCATCACATTACCCTTCCTCAGATCCTGCTTTCTGTAATCAGATCTGTTTCTTTCTAAAATTTAAACTGAACTTCGCATTTCTCTTATCGGACACAATTCTTTACATTGGACCAAAATAAAATATGATGTTGCAATGCTCAGACCAGTAACAAAACAATAGCAAGGTATACTTCTACTTACTAAAGTTATTCCCATCCCTTTGTTAACATAGAGACTGAAAATGTGATTTGTGACCTACCAATGATGAGCAGTTGACAGCAGCAACTCTTTTTAAAATTATTACCACGTGAACATCCCCGGGTCGGTTACGATGCCCCCGGGGCGCGCACTCAACAAGATTGTAGAGATGCATATATCACATATACATGAAGAATCACAAATATTTCAAAATATAGTTTATATGCATATATTTATAGTTTTGGTAATATATTTTTTACCAATATATATTAGGTAATATATTTTACTATATACTTCTGTGCGTCTAAGGACTCCCCTCTCATCAGAACTCCACCCAACAGAAGAGCCTATCACAGCCCGGCTTGTGCGGCGCAAGCGGCCTGCGCATTTCATCAATAAATACTGGAGATCAGAGGTGACTACAAGAGTATGCCGCCCACAGGGCAGAGCCTGGCAAGCTACCCGTGTCGTATTTAATATGCCAAATAACAGTAACAATTATAGACCTCATTCCCATGACCTGATGGAATGGTTTGAGGTTCTTTATGTTCCTGGAGTGAGCAGATGCCCTTGAGCTCTACTTGCATGAGACAGGACTTACGGAGATGTGACTGGTGCCCGCCGAGCAAATCGATGATGAACGGGAAGACAAGTGATACAAGTGATACTTCTGTGGTTTTGTTAACAACCATTGTGGTTTTATAAATAACAACAGAAAATACTTATATTTAAGCTGTTACATAAACCCTGACAAATCTGATTGGGAGTTAGGTGGGTAGGAAGCATGTGTGGCATATGTCTGACCTAAATTTGATTCCCAACACTACATGGTCCCTTGGTTATTGGCAGATACAGATCTGGAGACATCCAAGCATGTCAATATATGACCAGGGAGCCACGGCATCGCCAGCTGCCTCTGGCATCCCCAGCTTTGCTGCGCCTGAGTAGTATTGGCATCTGGTTGAAGCAATGCTTGCTTGGTAGAGAATAATCAATTGGTGGGGCATGCAGACCTCATGAGCACTGTTTAGGAGCACCTCTCCCAAAAAAAAAAAAAAAAAATATATATATATAAACATTTACTTTTTATAAACATATTTTTGCTCAGTTTTCTATTTAAGATTTATAGAAGAAGATTTATAGACAGACATGGAGCAGAGCTGCTACTGGCTCTCCCTGTGCCCAGCCGCTCATGAGGTGCCCAGGAGGGGTGGCACGTTCTAGCCCTGGCCCGCCACCCCAGCAGAGCCTCACAACAAGCCAGATGATCCCCACTCCATGAGGACCTCCATTTTCCACATCCGGACTTCCCCCTCCTCAGAACTCCACCCAGCAGACCAGCCTATCACAGCCCCGCTCGCATGGCCACAAGCGGCTGTGCGGTTCATTAATAAATGCTGGATTTTGAGATGACTACAAGAGTATGCTACCCGCACGACAGAGCCTGGCAAGCTACCCGTGTCGTATTTGATATGCCAGATACCAGTAACAATTATAGACCTCATTCCCATGACCTGATGGAATGGTTTGAGGCTCTTTATGTTCCTGGAGCAAGCAGGTACCCTTGGGCTTTACTTGCATGAGACAGGTCATATGGAGATGTTACTGATGCCCGCCGAGCAAATCGATGTTGAACGGGAAGACAGTGATACAGTGATACAGAAGATGTGGACATGCATAGGAAAAATGTATATTTTAATTACTGATTGTTTAACAGACATGAGACTAGCTGCCCTGTTGTCTCACACAGATCAGTACCCTTCTGTGTCTTCTATGACTTTCAACTCTAGTCTTATTTGGCCTTGATATCCTGCTTGAAAACAAAATGAGTCTTAGAGAAGTTCCCCATCTTATTGCTAGTTCCTTGATAAAACTTAAAAAAGACAAAAAAAGACATTAATGTTGATTTATAGAGCTCCACCCAGCAGAAGAGCCAATCACAGCCCAGCTTGTGCAGCCACTTTGCCACACGGTTCATCAATAAATGCGCAAGATTATAGGTGACTACAAGAGTATCCCACCCGCATGGCAAAGCCTAGCAAGCTACCATGTCGTATTTGATATGCCAAATATCAGTAACAATTATAGACCTCATTCCCATGACCTGATGGAATGGTTTGAATACCTTTATGTTCCTGGAGCGAGCAGATGCCTTTGAGCTATGCTAGCATGTGACAGGACATATGGAAATTTTACTGGTGCCCTCTCGAGCAAATCTATGATCAATGGGAAGACAAGTGATACAAGTGATGTACAAAAGATATTATAAATGTAGAAAAGAAATTATCTTGCCAGAGATAACTTCAGCAGGTAAGGCGCTGACTAGTATGCTCCTGACCTAAGAAAGACCCCCCTAAGATTCCTGAGACCCCAAATTCACAAGGAAAGATCCATGAGTGCAGAGCTAGTCTGTAATAGCCCTGAGCACACACAGTGGGTGTTCCCTAAAGTCTCCACTACCTCCCAAAAGAAATTAATGGGTTCTTAGAATTTCATACCTACAGAAACTTGAGAGCCATTCCTTCCCCTCAGTAAAATTACTTTTACCTCTTGGTACTTCAGAATAAAAGATGTGGATATTCCAAATATTCTGTCATGCATAAAAGTAATTTTTATGTATTTTTAAATGTAGTTTTAATAGTAATAATAAGGTACGGTAGAAAAATTGTTTTCCACGTTCTCATTAATATATGTACTATGAGGAATTTTTTCCACATGAACACTTAACTGAGAAGATGACAGAGTTTAATACATGATCTAATATAACTAAAGAAATAATGTGACTCAGTACACCTCATTTTCACAAACATTAACCAAAGCAGATTTCCCAAAGAACCAAAGAAAAGGTTTAGAAGGGGGAAAAGGTACCTTTTAGGACATGTAAGATGAAATGGAAACAGAGCACGAGTGAAGTGTGGCCAATGGTACTTCCCTATTAAGTTTAGAAACCAGCAAATAGCATAAGGCTATCACTGATGACTGAGCACTGAGAATGAAGAGCATAATTAGAGAGATCTGCCAGACTGTGTAGTCTTGATTATTGTTGCTGATAAAGTTACAGCCAATAGGGGCCAGGTTTATCTGCTTGTCCGGATTTAGTCAGCGGGTATCAAACAACCCTAGATACGGACTCCAGTGAGTCAACATCAATTCAAGCAAGAAGAGTCCAAAAAAAATCATTAGTCAGCACCTACATTAAGTAAATGGGCTACAACCCTGACACACCAGTACTGTTGCTAATTTCTGATGATAGTCTACCATACTCAGATACTCAGAGTAGTATTCTTGTCAGTTTTCTTAGTCAGATTAAAGTATCTTCCTAGAACGGTGTTTTGATTGAATTTATAAGAAAAAATCTGAAACAAGGAAATAAAATCAATAGTGTTTAGTGGTAAGTATTCTCAAAGTGAAACATTAATATTTTTAGCTACTATGCTCTGCCCAGTGGGCTCTGGATGGTTGCTGGTGTGACATAAAAAAATAGACTGGGCCCCTGGGATGAACCCAGAGTCAGGCAGAATCTGGCAAGCTACCCGTGGTGTATTTGATATGCCGAAACCAGTAACAATAATGACCCCCCGCCCCCATTCCCAATGAATGGAGACCTTACTGGTGCCCGCTCGAGCAAATCAATGAACAACAGGAAGATAAGTGATACAAGTGATGGTGACAACATGCTGGATCCAGGTAGTAACAAGCATTGGTTCAAAAGATGGGAATCATGAACCACATGGCGGAACCACATATGGCAGTGCTATGGAACCACACCACACTGCTCCAAATTCTGGACTACTTGGAGCCACCGACTCAGCCAGCTATAAGACCTTGCATCTTTCCAAACAGGGTGTCTATGAGACTGGAGCTATGGGTAATAACCCCTGTGTGTAGCTTTGAGACTGGTGTCCTCAAACCTCCTATGTCAGCCACTGTGATGGGGACAGCATTACAACTGAGGTCAGTTAATATGTACCACAGAGATCTGAGTAAAGCTGTATCAGGAGACAAGGTAGCCTTTAATATCAACAACATATATGTCAAAGATATTCATGGTGGCAAAGTGGCTGATGACAGCAGAAGGGACCCATCAATAATAGCTGGCTTCAGAGCTCAAGTAACAATTCTCAGTAATTCAGGCCAAATCTGTGCCAGCCAAGCACCTGTGTTTGCTAGGCACCTGGTTGGGATGATCACCAAACTCACACCATTTGCACATTTGCTGAACTGAAGAAGACTGGTCACAGTTTGGCATGAAAACTAGATATTGACTCCAAATTCTTGAAATTGGGGGCTTCTGCTATCATTGACAAGGTGCCTAGAAAGTGGAGGTTGGTGGAGAAATTCTCAGTCTAGCTTCCTCTGGACCATTTTGCTTTCATGACCTGAGACATACTGCTCAGATCATGAACAGTCAGAGGTATTATCAGAGATGCTGTCGCAGGTATTATTAAAGCAGTGTATGAGAGGACAAGTAAAACTGCGAGGTTGCTCATTTTTCACCCAAAACTCAAAAATCAATTATCTCTGCTCCTTGAAACTCCAGTTTTATTCACTGATAGAGGACTCATCTGAGAACTATCGCAACTCTCCATTGAAGTTTAATAGCAAGAGGCTTGTTAGTAAGAGCAATGCACTTTTCCTCCTCCAGAAGGAAGAAAAATGCCAATCATTTGTGCCCTGTGTGCACACTCTAAATGGATAGTTTATAAATCAGTACTTTGCAATGGTAAAAACTTCACCCAAAATCTGTCACAGTATTTTAAGACCCATTAAAAGAACATTTAATGAAAAAAAACAAAATCAACCACTGCAACCAAAGAAAGAAAGCACAGTCAACTGCAAACAAACAAATAAAACCCATATGGGTTTTAGAGTAGAAAAGAGAGGGAAATTAGGGATTATATCTTTGTCTTTATTTTATTTTTTTAATTAAACATTTTATTATACCACCGTGAGATATACAATTACAGCGTTGTTCATGTTTAGAGGTTTCGGTCACATAGTGTTCCAGGACCCAACCCTCCACCAGTGCCCATTTCCCACCACCAATATCCCCAGTTCCCTCCCCCTCCCATAGCCTGCCTAAATGGCAGGTTCTTTATTTCCTTCCTCTCTCCCTCTCTTTTCTTCTCTTACACATTGTGGGTTGCACTACATACACTTAGAAGCCATCATGTGCAATTTTTGCCTGTATTTAATGCTCAGTTCTATGTTGGTATCAGCCCTTTCACCATTTATTCACACATGTTCCCTTCTCTGTCTTACCTAACCTCTGACTTCCTCATGTTTGTGGTAATTTCCACTTTTGGTAAGACCACCTGATATATTTAATATCTTTGTCTTTAATCCAAGAAATTGGCCTTTGGTTTAAGGAAAAGGTGAAGAATTCTCATTACTTACTCAAAACCTCAATAAATACAAAACATAAGCCTTGGCTTTATATTTTTCTTTTCTGTCAAACTTATTCTAAAATGATTATTGGGGAGATACCCAGGAGACGTTACTAAGAGAAAGTCCCTTTGACTGCCAGTAAACTGAAGAGTTGACTGGACAACTACATAGGATTACGACTGGACAACTCCATAGGATTACCAACGGGAATAGAGAACAGCAGTATGTCCATGCAGGGGTATGATCTCAAAGAGGCCAAATGCTGCTCAAACCAAATTCACTTCTGACCATTCCTACCAGAATATCCACTCACTAAATAGTGTATTAAAATCTAAAATATATAGTCCTCAAACCATCTAACGGATGTCAGACAAGACAGCATTCAAGTCTAAAAGCCTAGAAGCATCCTTAACTCTATCTTTTCCAAATAGAGTATGGGGACAGTATCACTCACCCATGATCAAGGTGAAAGTCATGCACGGCAAATACGGAAATGCAAATGTGAGGGAAGGGGTGAGGTCAGTGAGAGAGACAGGAGAACTGGGGTAGAATGGTGGAAAATGAAGCATGTAATTTGGAAGAATAGGAGAGTGTACCGTTATCAAATTTCAGGTACAGAAGAAAATTCCTCATGTTTCACATGATGGATTCAGTTAATATGAAAATAAATTCAATTCACGATGCTCAAATAAAGTGGAAAAAATAAATTCAATAAAATTGGAGGTCACAGACCACATTGTGAAACACAGATTGAAATGAAAAGTGACCAAGCAGACCTAAGGGAATAAATTAAGCATCAAAACAACATTAGAAGCAAATCTGTAAATTATAAAGAACAGGTTATATAATAGATAATGCTGAAAATCAAATTACCCACATAGAGGAACTTAAAATAATCTCATTGGCTGTGGATGGGAAAATTGCAAAGGGGTTCAGTAATTGGAGAAAGACAACAGCAATGATGAACTGCTATTAATATAATTAGGGAGATGATTCTGGACCTCATGCTTGGCTGCATTTACTGGAGCACCCTGGAGAGGGACAGGTGATTCCACCACCAGCCTAAAGAGCTGAAAATCTCCACACTCACAATCACAGCCATGCTCACAAAACCAGACTCTACTGTTCAGATGAGTTCTATCCAGAAATGAAGCTCTTAAAAGTCTCAGGTATGCAGGTTTTTTTACTGAAATCTCCAGGATGTCCCTGAGTCAGGGATGGGCTACCCCCCCCTCATTTCCCTATTTTTCTCGCAGTTCCAGCAGCCACACCTTTGACCCAAAGTCACCACACAGCTAAAGATTTAACTCCAGCTTTATCACCCTGTTAAAAATCGTGTCATTCCTGGAGTGAGCATCCACATTTTTGACCA
Organism: Cryptotis parvus; assembly: GCA_021461705.1. NCBI lineage: Eukaryota > Metazoa > Chordata > Mammalia > Eulipotyphla > Soricidae > Cryptotis > Cryptotis parvus. The sequence continues at coordinate 78,311 of JAJIBD010021881.1, read as the reverse complement.
CACAACCTCTCAAACTCTACAATACCTATAAAGCAAGTACCACACCACATTTAATGGGATGTATTAACAAAATATAAACACACACTGTCTATCCTGTAACAAAATTGTGATAATTCTTATATAAGTGCCTACTGGCTCCACAATCTTCACCAACTTTCTTCTAAGGAAATAGTTCTTGTTTACTTTTTAGCGAATTACAGGGACAGGCTTAAGGAGTAGTGGGAAAATTGGAAATACTGGTGTTGGGGCCCTTGATTTAAGTTTAGAGGAGGGAATGGAATCCTATCTGTCCACTTTCTATTGAATCCTTCAGTATTGTGTGTGTGTGTGTGGAGGCAATGGTACTGACCCTCTGTCTCTAACCCTTTCATGTCTTCAAGAAAAACGCCAGATTATAGACTGGAGAGATAGTACAGCCAGTAAAGCACTTGCCTTGCCTCAGGCTGATGCAGGTTCTATTCCTGTCCCCCCTGTATAGTCCCTTGAGCCCACCAGGACTAAGCCCTGAGCACCACCAAACAAGAGAAATTTTAAAAAAAAGAAATGCCATGCTGTATAACTTAGTTTCTATTGGATCTTAAAGCTACCTACAAAAACTCTGTGCTGCTATAAAAAAAATAAATTTTCCTATCACTGTATTACTGTTTTCCCATTGTTAATCAATTTGCTCTAGCGGGCAACAGTAACATCTCCATGTGTCCAGTCGTGTGCTAGAGTAGCCCAAGGGCATCTGCTTCCTCTAGGAACACGAAGAGCCTCAAACCATTCTTTCAGGTCACGGGAATGAGGTCTATAATTGTTACTGGTTTTTGGCATATTAAATACAACACAGGTAGCTTGCCAGGCTCTGCCGTGTGGGTGGGGAGCGGCTGGCACCACACCGTAAAGCAAAGGCCAGTGAGAGTTAACAGTAACTGCATGTCCTGGACGCCCAGGCCCACGGCATGAGATGACTTCACAGAGCTAAGCTGAGGGTCGGCACCTGGAACCTAACTCCCCACACCCCATAAGGTCCCTTCAGCCCGCCAGAAGTGGTCCCTGAGTTCAGAGCCTGGAGTAAGCCCTGAGCACTGCTGTGTGTGCGCAAAATTCAAAACAAAGCAAAGCAAAAGAAACAAACGAAAAGAGACTTCCAGCATCCCGAGGGTCGCCCTCTGCCACAGAGCGCACGGGTCCAGCAGCACAGATGGCCCCCTGGACCTCACACACAGCTGGACTCTGCTCCAATCCTCCCAGACCACCTCAAAGGAAGGGGTCTCACTGCCCCCCCAACCGGCCCCTGCACAGTGGAAGTAGCCACCACCGGAAGGAGGTGGTGGAAGCAAGCCACCACCAGACCAAGAGCAGCTCTTCAAAGCCCAGAGGGCAGCCAGGAAGAACTCCAAGGCTCCTGCCAAGTCCTGACACCCGCCCCAGCCCCCTGGAAACAGAGCCCCAAATATGAAACAAAGAAATGCAACAAATAAAAACATTCTTTTCCAGCTTAAAACATTAAGTTTAACATGCAAGTCCAATGCTGCTCAGCAAGAACAATTTATATCTAGTTGATTTAGAAAAGAAATTCAGGGAAAATAAAATTGTCTGTTTGCTTTTTATTCTGTCACTAAAATAATGTTTGACTAGCACTAATGCAGTGCTTAAAACAATAAATACCAACTTTAAGCATCTCATAAAATCACTGAAAGTGACTCAAAGTTAGGTCAAGGGTAATCAGTTCAACTACTTGCTGAAAAAGGACATGATTCCTTTCATGCTAACTTACAGATGTCTTACTTTGAAGATTATTTTATGAAATAGTACCTTCAATGTTGATTATAGCCCATGTTCTTTATTTGCTTATTTCCTTAATTTTTTATCTTAGTAAACCTGAGCTGATACCCCACAAAAGACCAAAGTAGACATAATTTTATTGTTTTAGAAGTATGAATTTAAAGTTTACAATACATTTTAAGAGTAAATGATAAGGCATGCAGTCACTGTAAACAGCAAAGTCTTGTTCAGGATAAATAGTTTATATCAAAAGACATATAGACTGTATCATTGGCTGCTAAGAACTTCACTCTTAGCCCGTTGTCTGGGTCCTATACTTAAGAATATTGCTCTTAAGCCTTTATTACTATGATCTCATTCCACATGAGATATTTTATGGAACCCGAATATATAGGTATATGAATAAATGCACATTTAAACATAGAATAACTGAAACATTTACTGTTCATAAATAAAAATAATTGTATTTTGAACAATATTTTTTAATCTCTCATATCCAAGTACATGATCATATTTGGGCTTTTGAGTCACAGTTTCAAATGCTAAGATTTAAAGGATTCTCCCTCTAGAAGCAAACAAATGTGTGTAATTGTGTGTTTATGTTTGTGTGTGATAGAGAAAGAAAAAGAGAGAGAGAGAGCATGTATTACGAAGTATATGGTCACTTCTCATTTTAATTACCTGGAATCTAGTAATGTTTTCATAAATATTTTGTAGCCCTAAATATCCTCTCTAACTCAGAGAAAATATTTCCTCAATTGCTCTCCTATACCATACAAATCCATAGGCTAAAATAGAATGCTAATGAAGAAGTTCTGCATTCTTAAATTCTGTTGTTACATTTCATAGTAAATAAAAAAAAGTTTTTAACCTACAAAAGCCACCTGGAAAGAAAGGTTCAAGGAAATATTTTATCTAATTCTTCATTTCAGAGAATTTTCTCTATACATTCTCTTTCCGTAAGAATTTGCTTATTTCACTTGTCACTGGACTCAATTAGAAGCAAGCTAATTAGATAGCTTATAACCCATATGTTGAATCTGCTTACAAAAACATATGTGCTTCTCAGAAGTTTCTAAGTTTCTGGCACAATTTCATACTTGCTATTCATATTGACCTGATGTCTGTTCTTATATTCACATTTAATTATTTTTCAGTGTTGTCAGAGGTGTGGCTGCCGTGCCCGACTGTTTTTGGCAGGTGACAGGCAGGAGATAGGCAGGTCTACACCCAGGGCTCTTCCCCGTGGGCCCTGGGTGGTTGATGGTCTGACATCGAAAAAAAAAAATTGAGCCCCTCTGGGATGAACCCAGAGCCACAGCAGAGCCTGGCAAGCTACCCGTGGTGTATTCGATATGCCAAAACAGTAACGATAATGGACTTCATTCCCAACAAATGGAGATGTTACTGGTGCCCTCTCAAGCAATTTGATGAACAACTAGAAGACAAGTGATACAACTTATACCAACGATAAAAAGTTGTATAAGCTAATGAATACCTTTACTCTGTGACTTAAAGGCATACCTATTGCATTCATATTACAAATATATTTAAACCACAAACATCTATGTTTCTTAACTATAAATACCACTGAAAGTTTGTATATTTCCTGATAGGCCTTTAATAAAATTACGGTTTAAAATCTGACTACTCATTCTGAATTTATTTAAATATTTTCAGTGAATCCCAGTTATTCATCAATTTGCTCGGCGGGCGCCAGTAGCATTTCCATTGGACCCTGTCACCTGCCAATGTAGCCCAATAGCATTTGGTTGATTCAGGAATATGAAGAGCCTCAAAACGTTCCTTCAGGGTCTTGACAAGGAAGTCTGACCATCTTGTAGGTGGGCGGCCAAGTGATCTTTTCACATCCCATGGGAACTAGTCAGTAATGGCTCTAGTTCAGCGGTCGTCTCCAAATCGCATTACATGTCCAGTCCATCTGATTTTCGATGCCTTGGCAAACGAGACAGCATCTCTGACTCTGGAATAGCGACAGAGGTGAGAACTCTGGATTCCTTCTCTCACTTGAGTGAGCAATGATATTCCAAGCATAGCTCTTTCGATGCCTCTCTGGGAGACCGAATAGCATTCTCATCCTGCTTTCGTAGGGTCCAGGTCTCTGAGGCGTATGTTAATGCAGGGAGAACGGTGGAGTCAAAGAGATGTGCCCGGAGCCGGAGGTTCTTTGTCCTTTTTAGCTATTTCTTCGATGCCTTTGAAGGCATCCCATGCCACCTCTCTTCCTCCTGCGCAGCTCAGGTTTTAGGTCGTTCATCATGTTGACTTCTCGACCTAGGTACACATAACTGCTGCATTCAGAGATGTCTGTTCCATTGAGAGTGAATGGGGCCTCAGGAACTAGTTCATTTTTCACAAACATAGTTTTGCTGAGATTCAGCTGTAGACCTATCTTTCCACATTCTCAGTCGAAGTCAGCCAGCATTTGTGCCGCTTGGCTGATGTTTGGTGTTATTAGAATGATGTCATCAGCGAAGCGAGGGTTGTGTAGTTGCTGACCATCTATCTTCACTCCCATTCCTTCCCATTCTAATTGTCACATGATGTTCTTGAGGGTGGCTCTGAAGAGTTTTGGTGAAAAGTTATCACCCTGTCAAACCCCTCTTTTGACATCAATGATCACTTCCTTGTTGAATGGTGAGATCCTGGTGGTGAATCCGTAATCACAGCTCACGAAGGATCTTGATGTATTGGGTTTGAATACCCTGTTTGGCTAGGGCTTCAATGACTGCTTCAGTCTCCACAGAATCAAAGGCTTTCTTTAAATCAAAGAACGTGAGACAGAGTGGCATCTTTTACTCCCTACAAACCTCAATGAGCTTGGTTACAGTGTGGATTTGATCGATTTTGCTGAATCCTTTCCAGAAGCCAGCTTGCTTGCATGGTTGTCCTTCATCTAGCGTTCTGTCAATCCTGTTCAGGATGACTCAGAGTGAACAGCTTGTAGATGACGGACAACAGGCAGTTGTCCAGAAGTGTGTAAACAGTAACAAAAATGTTTATTTTCAAATATTTTCAGTGCTAATAGAAAATTCTTCTTGTGTTAAGAAAAGGAAACTAACTCAGCTACAAGTCAAGTTACAAGTTATGTAAGATAAACTGTTTTGTTTGTGCTCCTAAAAATCTTGTATTCATCAAGAGCAATAATTGGCCTGTTACACTAAGGGTAGATATTCAGTTAAGTGCTTGCTATTTTATATCCTTAAGCATCAATGCTAAATTTATATCCTGTTTTGACTGACTAGGAACTATAAAGAGTTCTTAGGATAAAATCTATATATTTTATAGATGAATCAGTTAAGTATGAATGACATTTGTATGCAAATGCCATGTGTCAATCAAAGACAGTAAAGAACCCAGTATCTGGAATTCTAACTGGTTGACTTTCTTTGTCACTAAACTTTGTATATATTTATTGAGTCAGCATTGTATTCTTTTCCCCGCCTATCCTTTATTTATTTTTTAAAAACATTTTATTATACCACTGTGAGATATACAGTTACAAAGATGTTCATGTTTGGATTTCCATCATACAGTGTTCCAGCACCCATCCACCAGGACCCATTTACCACCACCATTGTCCCCAAACCTCCCCTTCCCTCCCCTAGCCTGCCTCTATGGCAGATACTTTATCTCTTCTCGATCTCTCTCTCTCTCTCTCTCTCTCTCTCTCTCATTTCCTTGTCTTATAATTTGTGGATTGCAGCACATACATCTAGAGGTTATCATGTGTATCTTTTTGCCTATATTCAATGCTAATTTCTAGGCTGGTATTATCATTTTCAATGATTATTTGCACACTGTTCACTTCTCCTTCTTAGTTAACCTCTGACTCCCACATGTATGTGGTAGATTCCACCTGTTGGTAAGACCTCCTGATTCATGTTTTGCCTGACCTTGGATATTGGTATCATAATAATATATATATATATATATGTCATCAGCATTGTATTTTAATGGCCTATACAATTACTTCATGATGTCCAGAAAGGGAAAACAGTTCTACCAACTGAGAAAAAGATATTTTTGCTTTTGCATTATTTAAAACCCAGCCAGAGAAAAACAACATGGTATCAGCTCAAAAAATTTATCATTTAAAGAATGCTTCCCAGGAGTCTTTGATAATATTGCATCTTTGAAAGAATTGTCTAAGTTTTTTTTTTACTTCAAATACAATTTGAATTCATTAATTCTTCGATATATTTGATAGAAATAGACATGGACAATAAAACTGAGTTCTCTATGAAACAGGATGATGTTAGAAATACCAATAACTACTTTGGGTGGGGGAAATCTCAGGATTTTAAGGCAGTTCAGATTTTTTTCTCTTCAGCTGAGCAATCCCATGCTCAGGGAAAACAACTGTACTATAGAGGGAAGTAGAATCAAAGAACAGTGAGTTGAGGATGGTGACATGGGGAATAGCATGGTGCATCCTATTTATCCATAGAATCTTGTTTACTAGAATTTGGCAGTGTGAAGGCATCTAATTTAGAGTTAAATTAGAATAATGAATCTGTTAAAGAATGCATGCTGGAAATAAACCATTAAAATTCAACTGAGATTCAGTGGAATAACAAATCCCCCGAAGGAAGTCTGTTTGAAATTTAGAAGACAAAACACATTATTTACAAAATTCCCCTATAAGGAGCTCTGGGATAGCTCACTGGTATACCACCTGCCATGAAGGCATGAGACCATAAATTTTATTCTCACCAAAGTCCTGTATATTGAATATTACCCCTTGAACCATAATTGGGTTGTACCAGATACCAAATAAAGTACATGGGAGTACTACAGCTAAGTGTATGACCCCCAAAGATTGGAGCAACTGAAAGTATGTAAGCACTAAAACCAAATGTATGACTCCCAGAAAGCACTGTAATCAAAGAGTGTGAACACGGCAACGAGAGTGTGTATGGATTGTAGCCAAGTGTGTGATCCTTAGCTGTTGCAAGGAAGGGAGGAAGGAAGAAAAGAAGAAAGTTAGGATGGAAGGTAGGAAGACATAAGGGAGAAACAAAACTAATCATTGTCTTACGTGCTGGGTATTTTCTTAAAGGTATCTATATAAATAAATAGCTTGTTTACTCACACAGCAAACAATAAAACCTATGAACTTATATCACAGCTCTAATTCCTCAAGGAATATAATTACCTTTAAGAAAATATAGTACAGGTTGTTTTTACAATGCTTCAACAGTGCTTATAAAGAACCAAAGTTGAATGACATAGGACATCAAAAGGGAGCTTGGGAGTTCCAAATTTGAGACCATACAAAGGGCTAATTTTATATAATAGTTATTACTTGCACAAAAATTAATAATCAGAAAGTACTGATGTGAGGGAAAGTTTTGAAGATAACTATTCAGAATTCCATAGGCATGGCACTGTTCAGATAGCTGGATGTTAAATATATTACACGAATAAGCATATAAAGACAGAATTTTATCAGTGGGCTGATCAGAGGGTAGGTGGCAGTATCCACATGACTAGAAGATAAAGCCATTATATTTTTTAATAAATCTATCCAGAAGTTTCTGAGACTAATGGGATGCATGCAAATTGGAATGGTCCAGTTATATGCTCTGTTTTTAGTAACCTCAACATTTCAACATATTTTCTCTCATGTGGCTGATTAGATGACAAAAAATAGTTTCCCTAGAAATATATTCTAATTATATATATATATATATATATACCATAGTTGTTATATTTTCTAAACTAAGGTGTCCTTTATTCTGACCCAAAGAACAGTCCTGCTTTCATCTGTCCATAACTGGCCAACATCTGTCCATAACTCACTGAATGTGCCTTTGAGAATCTTGTAATTAAAAGTACAAGTACATTTTTCATTAAAATATTTTTTCATTTTTTTTCTTGTATTAAAAGTACTCCCTCACCATGAGGACTTCCATTTTCAACATCTGGACTCCACAGCTCGCTAGAGCTCCACCAAACAGAAAAGCTGATCTTTCCCCATCTCGTGTGGCCACTATGTGGCCACGTGGTTCATCAATAAATGCACAAGATGAGAGAATACTACTGAGAGTATCCCACACACGTGGCAGAGCCTGGCAAGCTATCCGTGTCATATTTGATATGCAAAAAACCAGTAACAATTATAGACCTCATTCCCATGACCTGAAGCTATGGTTTGAGGCTCTTCATGTTTCTGGAGCAAGCAGATGCCCTTGGGCTACACTAGCATGTGACAGGATGTATGGAGATGTTACTGGTGCCTGCTCAGCAAATTGATGAACAACAGGAAGACAAGTGATATGAAACAAGTGATACAAGTATTAAAAGTATAGTGTTATATGATGAAAAAAAGCCCAGACTTAGTAACAACGTGGACATCCTAAGTGAGAATTCAGCTTCAGTCACTAAGTGTGAATGGATTTCGCGGTGTTTAATTTATTAGTTTGTCTCAGAATTCTTCTGTTTAGTGAGCATACAAATAATTCTAATGGAGGATTAAGAAACCCCTATATGACTTTGTGCTAATTCGAGTACTAGATGTTAAGTTCTGAATGTTTGTATCCCTTCAAAATTCAAAGGTTGAGGGACTTGAGAGAAAGTGCCACATATGGTACCCTGAGCACTGCAAGGATTGCACAGAACCAAAAGTAAGCCCTGATTACAGCTGGGTGTAGTTCTCAAATAACAACAACAATAAGAAGAAAATGGCTTATGCTGAATCTCCAGTGTCACTGTGTATCTTTAACTCCACTGAGGGTGGCCTTTATATAATGCATGCTGAAGTCTGAATGCTTAATGTGAAGACATTGGGGAATAGTTTGGTTAGGATGGTGGGTGGGGTATTTATGATGTAGCTGGTGACTTCAGAAGGAAGGCAAAGCAGAGCTCTCCACTTCTCCACAGTCATGAACAAAGGTATCAAGTGAGTATACAGGAAGATGGTCATTGTGTGCAAGAGACCTGCAGTAATAAATCTATTGGCATTTTGACTTTGGGCTTCTTTGTTTCTAGAATTCTGAGACATGAATGTTTGCAGTTAACATATCTTACTACATGAGTCAAATGAAGACTTTAGGAATCATTTTTCACACACTATTAATTTCTGTAATCCTCTGAACCCTGAAATATGAAAATCTAAAGAGAGTAATTAATACCTATCCCAACTTCCCTAATTGTACAAATCTCTGTCAAACAGAGATTGATCTCTTATTTATCTCTAGAACCTATTTGAGAGTGTTATATACAGTTACCCAAGGTTTTTACAGGTACATGATGAGTTGAACAATAAATTAAATAATGCATTACAAAGAGTCAATAATGATCTCAAATCTATTCCACTTAATTTTCTTTCAGATTGCATGGCCAGGTCATTTCTGGAGAGAGATGCTTCTACAATTAAAATTCTGACATAATGCTTTCTCTTTTGTTTTTAATATTTTATTTCAGTCTGTATTCCCACCTTGCCAAGAATTAAGTGTTATAAAACATTTTCATATAACTTTATCTTATTTGATCTTTAAAAGAACTCTTTCAAGTGTTTTCATCAGTTTAATTTTACAGATGAAGGAAGTGGAGTCTCCTGACAGAAAAAATTATTTCCTGCTTGGTGTAAACTCAGAAGTGGAGGATTGGGATGAAGTGAAGGTCTGACTTCCAAGGTCATGCTTTCAAATAGCTGGGTTGTTTTTCCCCAATTTTCATTTAGATAATACAACTACAATGCTGTTAATGGTAGAGTTCCATGCATTCAGTATTCTAACACCACATTCGCCACCAGAGTGCCCTTTGCTCATGAGAAACTGTTTATTACTAATACAGTTTATCTTTGTCAGAAAGACTTTGAATCTCCCTTTCACACTCACAATGTCTCTGGCTTTCCTAGTTGGTGCAATTCAGAATGACTTCCTTTTGTTTTATTGATTATGATGGAGGTGTTCCACATATCTCTTTGGGGGCCATTGGTAGCCCTAGTGATTGTAAAAATTGGACTGAATGGCTAAATGCTTGACTGGAAGATGCACTGCGCTCAGGCCATGTGTTTCTGGGGAGTATCCAAACCATTCAGCATTCTCATGAAGTAACAGTGATCAGGTCGATGTGTGATGCTTGACTATACTACCTCTGCAACTGGATTTTTACTTTCTAAATAACACTTTCCCTCTAATATTGTACTCAAGACTCTGATCCTTTTAAGATACCAGGAGTCCACTGAGAGACTGAATCACATTTAGATGCATGTCTAACAAGCATGTCACTGGGCTTCACTTACTGGTACCACTTGTTCTCTGACCCAATCATCACAGGGGCAGCACTGGGTGTCCCCCAGCAGCAGGCTGGTTCACAAAGCCCCAGCACTGCAGGCCTGAGCGGCACCACATCCCCAGCACCCCCGCACTGAACTGTAAGCCTGTTGGGGTTTTATGGCCTCTGGAGTGCTGCTTGAGAGCCCTCTCTCACCCCAGAGAATGATACCGGGAACACAGTGCAGAAATAATAGAGCAAGCAATAGAACAAGGCTCTTAGTAATACTGTGAATGGTTATAATCAATGACACCATGTTAAATCTTAGATGTTTCTGATATCCTTCCAGACAGGGAAGACTCTGGTCTGTTGGGTAGGTAGGTGTATGTGCCGCTTCCTCTTATACTCATGGTTACCTATGCGTCATTTCCTCCTGTACTCATGGTTACCTATGTGGCACTTCCTCTTATACTCATGGATACCTATGTGTTATTTCCTCCTGTACCCATGGTTACCTATTATCATTTCCTCCTGTACTCATGGTTACCTATGTGCTACTTCCTCTTATACTCATGGTTACCTATGTGTCATTTCCTCTTATACTCATGAATACCTATGTGTCATTTTCTCTTATACTCATGGATACCTATGGGTGTCATTTCCTCCTGTACTCATGGTTACCTATGTGCCACTTCCTATACCATGGTACCTATGTCCTTTCCTCCTGTACTCATGGTTACCTATGTTGTTTACCTATGTGCTACTTCCTCTTATACTCATGGTTACCTATGTGTCATTTCCTCTTATACTCATGGTTACCTATGTGCCACTTCCTCTTATACTCATGGTTACCTATGTGTCATTTCCTCCTGTACTCATGGTTACCTATACCTCCTTTTATCTCAGGTTACCTATGTGTCATTCCTTTATACTCATGGTACCTATGTGTCATTTCCTCCTGTACTCATGGTTACCTCCAACTGATTTGCAATCCGATTTCTCAAATATGCATTGTCAAATCCTTTATCCTCAAAATTTTCCTAGGCAGTGTGCATGCATGACTCCAAATTAGCATGCAGAGAACTCATATGCAGGGATGGCTGCAGCTGAAGTTTAGTCAATAGTAACATTGAATAATCAAGTAATCACTGATTGATTTTGAAATATTATTTAGAGAAAAGTATCCTCTTTTTTGATGTTTCCTAAAATTGTCTGCTCTGCCTACCCAGAATGTTAGCTCCCATATTTGAAAATCATAACTATAACCATGTTTACTGAGTTTGGAAGGAGTGATATGGACCCTGCTTGACCGCTTTCTTGAAAAATAGGCATGTCCCTGCTACTTGAAATTGTTATCAAATTTGAACTCATCTTTATTTTTTCTAACTGAATAATTCAATTGTATCCAGAATGGGATAACAATGCTTAAAAGAACTCATCTTCCAGACTCTAAAACATTTTTCAACTTTAGATACTCAATTCCAATATTGCTTATCAGTTCTTGCTATCTCAAGTTTGCCTTCTTTATGCACAATTAAGGAATAAATAGAGAGTTAGGGATACACTGAAGAACACTTGGTAATGCTCTCACCAGTGAATCAGAGAGTTACCAGAACAGAATGTAGCATCCCTAGACTAGTAACAAATAGAAATAACACCCAGTGTATATGTAACTTTTGCTGTATGTTGAATTTATGCATGGTCCAATTGCTAGAATGATACATGTGTTCCTTAAAAGTCAGCATACAACACCAAAAAGATAAGATGAATTTTCATGATCTCAGTTGGTTTCATATATTAGTTATTTTAGAGCAAGTTCACATTTTCAAAATAAGATTATAGAGCTGACTATCCCAAATTGTGTAGGTATACAAATTCTAATAAATTCAGCTAAGTGTAATAAAGACAGGCCCATAGACCAGTGAAATAGTCAAATCCCCTAACACTGACCCTCAAACATATATCACCAAATATTTGATAAAGGAGCAAGAAATATGAAATGGAACAAGGAAAGTCTCTTCAACAAGTGGTTCTTGGAAAACTGGAAAGCTACATGCAAGAAGATAAACTCAGACCTCTCTGCTTCCAGGCAGAAAAATCAGATCAAAATGTACTAACGATCTCAATATCAGGTTATCCATAAATACGTGGTGGAAAATGTGGACAGAAGTCTCCACAACATTGAAGCAAAAGGCATCTTCAAAGATGAAACACCGCTGACCAAGTAAGTGGAAGCAAAGATAAACAAATGGGACTACATGAAACTAAGAAGCTTTTGCACTTCAAGAGAACAGTGACCAAGTACACCAAGCTTACAGACTGGGAAAAATATTTACCCAATGCACATATGATAAGGGAGTTATTGTCCAAGATAGATAAGGCACTGACAGAACTTTACAAGAAAAAAGTCCAACCCCATCAAAAAATGTGGAGAAGAAATGAACAGAAACTTCCCCAAAGAAGAAATGCAAATGGGGAAAAGACACATAAAAATGCTCTACATAACTAATCATCAGGGAGAGACAAATCAAAACAATGAGATATCAGATCACACCACAGAGACTGGTGCATATAAAAAAGAACAAGAACAATCAGTGCTGGCATGGATGGGATGTGGGGAGAAAGTGACTCTGCTTCACTGTTGGTGGGAATGTCAACCAGCCAGCTTTGGAGAAAATTTGGGCATCCGAACCGAAACCGAGGTTTCAAAAACACACACCAGAAATACCATCTGCACTTTTTTGTTTATTACAGCACTATTCACAGTAGCCAGAATCTGGAAACAGAAAAAAAGAGGAATATGGAGGGAAAGTCCTTGCCATATGGACAGGTGGGGGGTGAGGTGGAGGGGAGCAGGAGGGAAAATGGAGGCATGGTGTTGGGAAATGTATACTGGTAGAGGGATAGGTGTTAGAATATTATATGAAACCAGATCATAACAGCCTTGTAACTATCTCATAATGATTCAAATAAATAGATTTGAGTAAGAATTTTTTTAGAATATTTAATCGCTTTCATAAAAATATATTTTTGGTAAAGATTTGCAAGTCTAAAATGAGACTCATACAATTATCAAGAACGATAAATGGATTATCTGCTAATAATACAATATTTTAACTGGTATAAATATTCTTTTGTTTGATAGAAATATGTATGGTCTCTTTTTTAATATGTAATCCAGTATACATGAATTCAGTGTTTGGAATGAGCAGAGGCAATGATTTAATAATATTACTGTTTACAGAATTACAGTTTATAACAATGAAATACTAAATGATCTAAGAGCAGCTACATCCTCATTCCTCCCTGCCAATAAAACATGGGGATGGGGTGATAGGAGATAGTATAGTTGGTAAGTGTTTGCCTAGCAAATGGCTGACCCAGCTTCAATCCCTGGCACCCCATAAGTTCATGATTCCTGAACACAGCCCCAGACCTATATGTGTGTGTGTATACATACATATCACTTGTTTCACTTGTCTTCCCATTGTTCATTGATTTGCTTGAGCAGGCACCAGTAATTTCTCCATTCGTGGGGAATGAGATCCATTATTGTTACTGTTTTTGGCATATTGAATGCACCACGGGTAGCTTGCCAGGCTCTGCCATGACTCTGGGTTCATCTCAGGAGGCATAGTCTTTTTCTATGTCAGACCATCAACCATCCAGGGCCTATGGGGCAGAGCCCTGGGTGTAGACAAGTCTGTCTACTGCCTGCCACCTGCTGATGCAGCCGGGCACTGAAGCCACACTTGCAAAACTTCGAGTGTTATTTAGCGATCAAATAACAAGGTAAATTAGAAAACACAGAAAAAGGACAAAGAGATAGTATAGCGGGTAGGGAACTTGGTTTGCATGCAGCTGACTGAGGTTTGATTGCTGGAAACCTATTTAGTCTCTCAAACTCCACTAGGAGTGATCCCTGAGTGTGGGGTCAGGGGTAAGCCCTGAGCACTGCCAGGTGCTCTGCCTCCCCACCCCCAAAAAAAAGTATACAAAGGAGATATATGAAGGGATCGAAAGTGAAATTAAAACGTAGGGGCCTGAGCAACAGCGGGTAAGGCTTTTGCCTTGCACTCGCCCAACCTGGGTTCAATCCCTGACATCCCATGTGGTGTCTTGAGTACTGCCAGGAGTAATTCCTGAGTGCAGAGACAGGAGTGACCCCTGACCTCATAGGAGTTATATTTAATATTGATAATATGAATAAGTTATATGTACCTAGGTCGAGAAGTCAACATGATGAACAACCTAAAACCTGAGCTGCGCAGGAGGAAGAGAGCGACATGGAATGCCTTCAAAGGCATCGCAGAAATAGTAAAGACAAAGAACCTCCAGCTCCGGGCACATCTCTTTGATTCCACCATTCTCCCTGCATTAACATAGGCCTCAGAGACCTGGGCCCCTACGAGAGCAGGATGAGAATGCTATTTGGGTCTCCCAGAGAGGAATCGAAAGAGCTATGCTTAGAATATCACGCCTCACTCAAGTGAGAGAAGGGAATCCGGAGTTCTGACCTCCGTTGCTATTCCAGAATCAGGGATGCTGTCTCATTCGCCAAGGCATCGAAAATCAGATGGGCTGGACATGTAATGCGATTTGGAGACCACCGCTGGACTAGAGCTGTTACCGACTGGATCCCCACGGGATGTCAAAAGGTCACCTGGCGGCCCACCCACAAGATGGTCAGACTTCCTTGTCAAGACCCTGAAGGAACGGTTTGAGGCTCTTCATATTCCCGAATCAACCAGATGCCATTGGGCTACATTGGCACGTGATAGGGTCCAATGGAAATGTTACTGGCACCCGCTCGAGCAAATCGATGAATAACGGGATTCAAGTGATCAAGTGAAGTGAATATGAATAATATGAATATATTAATAATAAATTTAAGAATACTAATAAAATCAATAACAAAGCTGCTTATAACCAATTATACAACACACCGAAGAATGAAGGTGTCCCCACTATTGTTCATTCATATTGGTTCCATTTTTTCCTATGTTTCTAGTCCTTGAACTTTTGATATAGGCCAATAATAGCTAGATTAAGTTTATAATTATGAAATAATCCATTCTACTTTCTACATAGCAGTGGAGTAAATAATTTTATCATTTTGACCAAATAATACTGAGGCAGGGAAAACTAAAAATTTTTTGGTCCAGGTTTAAACAATTGATCTTAAAATTTTGCTCTCAGCACTTTTTAGTTAAGGAGATATAATAGAAAACAAATTAAAAATTCCTCTCATCTAAGAGCTTATATTTTGCTATATAGGACATAAACAAAATTCATGACTGTAATTGTTACAAACACATGAAGTTAAGGATGCCTGAAACATCTAGTAGGAAGGTCAGATAATTCAATGAGAGAGCTTTAGAAGGGAAGAAACTAGAACTCTTACAGCAGTGTTAGCAAGGGAAGAAGTATAGTAGACGACTTGACAGAGACCAAATATGACAGTTATTACATTGTGTTTTGCTTTTTTTGCTATACCCAGAAATCCTCAGTTTACTCGTATCTTTGTGCTCAGGATTACTCTTATGTCAGTGCTCAGGGATCACATGTATGGAGCCAGAGATTAAACCAAGTAAACCACGTACAAGGCAAGACCTGCACATTGTAGTATCTCTGGCTTTTAGTTCTTATTGACTATTTGCAAAACTTTGACTTTTACTCCTGTAGAGTCAGAAAATCATTAAAAGAGCTCTGAACAGAGAGAGTTAAGCTGAACTTGTCTTAGGTGTATTAGAAAGAATGTTGTTTTTGTGTTACATAAAGGAGGTAGAAGAATGAGTGTAAACATAAGGAGGTCAGGAAGATTAGTGAAACCATTTAAGTAAATGAAGACTGTAACGTTCATCTCGGTGGCACAGTGCAAATGAGGATCTAGATTCTTAATTCTCATTTCTTTCTTAAGTGAGAAAAATAGGATTTGCCAGTAAGCGCAGGGCAATTATTTTCTAAGTGGAAGGAAATTGTTGCAAGAGGTTCCGTGTTTTGGGAAGGCATGTGAGGAGCTATAAAGTCAGAACAATGCATTTGCTGAACACCAAAATGAAGATTTCTGGAGAGACATGATAGTAATAGTGAGATAGAAAAGAACAGAGAAGGAACTGTTTGTGATGTTAAATAGAAATTCAACCAGACATCTAAAGGGAGCATGGGTTAGTACAGAACAGAGAAGAGATTTGGGACAAAATCAACACTGTTAATGCACTGATGTTATGTAAAACCAAGACACTGGTACATATCACTGAAATAAAAAAAAAATAAGCTACTGCTTATTTTTAGAGAAGTATTGAGAGGAGGAAAAACCAAATAAACACACTCAAGATAGGGTTTTAATCTGGCTCCAGGCTGTTCTGGGGCCTGCCCTTGAATCCGCCTTCCCAGCTGCAGAAACCATGATTCTCTGCGCCACTCCAGAGGGCCCTCAGAGCCAGTCCCTCACTCTCACAACAGAGAATTCTAAGATCTTACATGGACTGATGAATTCCCCAGGCCTCAGTTTCCTCAACAGATCAACTACTGAGGGCAAGAGTTGTTAGGTGAGCAAAACGGCTGACAGGTTCAATGAGCCAAAGGACTTCATGTTGCTGTGGAGAGGACCAAGAGCTCGGCATTACCACCCCCTTTCTGGCCTTGGGAAGAACGTCTGGGCAGACTGCCTTACTGCCACTATCTGTAGTATCTATGGAAACTGCTCGGGTGCAGGCAGGGCGTACTAACATTTAGAGCATCCTGAGACATACCAAAATAACTTGTCTGTGCAACTCACATCGTGTTTCTCCTTGAGTTATGCTTTTCTTTGAACTTAAGTTTGTGTGAATTATAACACAAATAGTGGCTATATAATCTGAAGCTCCCCTTCATTGGTGGTCTTGCTCGGCCTGTGTGCCTACGTTTTTTTTTTAATTTATTTATTTTTTGACAATTACAAAAATGTTCATGTTTGAGTTTCAGCCATACAGTGTTCTAGCACATTATCCCTCCACCAGTGCCCACCTTCAACCACCAATGTCCCCGATACCCTCCCCCTCCCCTAGCCTGCCTCCGTGGCAGGTTCTCCAACTCTTTTCTCTTTCTCTTTCTTCTTTCTCTCTTCCCTCTCTTACATGTTGTGGATTGTAACAGACTTTCAACAATTTTTGATCCACTGTTCCTTTTCTCTGTCTTACCTAATCTCTGCTCCCACAGATTTATGGTAGTTTCCACCTTTGTGTGCCTAAGTTTGACCCTCCTAGCAAGCTGGTTTAATAAACTCTGCTTGTGTTTTTCAAAATAAAAATAAAAAAGATTGGGTTTTAGTAAAGAAGTTGTATCAATTGTGCCAAATATTGCCAATAATGAAATAAGCTTATATTCGAGATATACCCTAAGTATCCTCAGAGATCCTTAACATGAGTAATTTAATTGGCTTGGTGGAAAGAAAGAGAAGATAGAGTATACCAGACAATATTTTATGGGCAGTTTTTGCATTTAAAAGAAAAACAAATAATCACAAAAACAAACGACACAGGAGAGGAAGAGATGCCGAGGGAAATGAGGATTCATTTATTGAGGAAAGGGGAAAGCTGGAGCCTGTTTACTTGTTAGTTGAAGAAGATTTAGTAGAGGGTGGAAATGAATATTGTAGGAAGCAGAGTACAACTGCTGGAACAACGCCCAGACACCTCTAAGAAGGAAACAGGACCAGTCAGCCGATGATGGAGGCAAACTTTCCGGTTACAGCAGTGAAAAGCAAGAGTGGGGAGGAGGGCATAAACCCTTGTCAGATATGGATCGAAATCAGGGAAATTCTCTTCTTATGACTTCTATTCAGTAAAGTCTAAATCACCATCATACAATGAAATAAGTAGGGAAGAATTAGTGGGTGAATGACGAGAATGCAAATGCTGTGAAACAGTTTTTATGCGCTTAAGAAATCAAGTGATCAAGTGGAGGAACAGAACTAATTCACAAACTTCATAAAGGTCCACCGGAAACCAGCAGACACCATGAATGACACGGCAGGTGCCTATTTCTTCCATCTTATTTAGCTTTTTTAAATCCGGCTCAGGCATGCTCATCCAGAGACTCGAGACATGGGGCAGAGCTGTTACTGGCTCTCCCTGTGCCCAGCCGCTCACGAGGCACCCAGGAGGGATGGCGGGTTCTAGCCCTGGCCTGCCACCCTAGCAGAGCCTTGCAACAAGCCAGACGACCCCCACTCCATGATGCCTCCATTCTCCACGTCTGGACTTCCCCCTCATCAGAACTCCACCCAGCAGACCAGCCAATTACAGCCCAGCTCATCGAGATCCACCCTGCTGCAGTCTTTTTTAAATCCGACTCAGGTATGCTGATCCAGAGACTCACAGACATGGGGCAGAGCTGCTACTGGCTCTCCCTGTGCCCAGCTGCTCACGAGGCTCCCAGGAGGGATGGTGGGTTCTATCCCTGGCCTGCCACCCCAGCAGAACCTTGCAACAAGCCAGACGAGCCCCCATTCCATGAGGGCCTCCATTCTCCAGGTCCGGACTTCCCTCTCGTTGGAACTCTATCCAGCAGACCAAGTGGCCATGCGTTTCAGTAAATCAGTAAATGCTGGATTTAGAGATGACTACAAAAAGTATGCTACCCGCACGGCAGAGCCTGGCAAGCTACCCATGTCATATTTGATATGCCAAATACCAGTAACAATTTTAGATCTTATTCCCATGACCTGATGGAATGGTTTGAGGCTCTTTATGTTCCTGGAGCAAGCAGGTGCCCTTGGGCTCTACTTGCATGAGACAGGGCATATGGAGATGTTACTGGTGCCCACTCGAGCCAATCAGTGATGAACGGGAAGACAGTGATACAGTGATTTAGTTTTGGGATTTCAGGTGTAGGATGAACAATGGGTTTGACCAGCTTTGGGCTTTGCCATGATATCCTTCAACGTGCTGCATTTGAGGCCTTGCAGCTATACCCCCATTTATTAAGTTTTTTATTTCTGTAAGTCATCTTATGCTCTTTGGGGTAAATTCACTTTGGGAGTGTTCAGTCACTTGTCAAAGACTGAGTGCTAACTTTCACGGAGACTCTGGGTCTCTTTCACTTAGAGACATTTGACTATGATTATGTAAAGCATAGTGAGGCAGTGAATTCTCAACTCATTAAGAGACTTTTCATGAAGAATGTCATTAAATTCTTCTGAAGACTTCATGTGGGCTTAGGTGGAAATTCAAAGCAGAGGGACATTTCTGGCCAAAGTCACCATTTCTACCTCAAATCTTAACTTGAGAACTGCAAGGTGCAAGGTTTTTTGCTTCTTTTTATTAACTCCTTTATCAGCCGTTAGTTTCAATGTTCTAAATTCTTATGCTTTAGAATACATACACGTTCAGTGCTCCCTGGATCTGATGCTTACACAGGAGTCCACGAGACACTAGATATTTTTCTGATGCAGATGCCATAAGCATGTTTTTCCTGAATACTTTTTGATATGAATGCAAAGGAGGAGACAAGAACTTCTCAATTTCTACCAATACAAAATAGGATGATAGGAAGAAACCCCACAGATACAAATGCTTTAGGTGATAGATTTCTAACTCTTAGAAACATTTTTACAGCAAAGACAATATACCTATAAATTCAACTTTTTCTTCAAAATGGATTCATGGTCTGCATGCAAAAATATGTTTCTCAAAACACAAATAACCCCATATATCATGAGAGAGAGGTTAGATCAATAACTGCCTGTATCACATCCAAAGAACTGACAACAGGGAAATCAAATGGGAAAAATATACAGTGGGTCTAACTATTTGCCAGGAAATTATGTTTCCCTCAAGTAAAAAAGCTTCTAATATATTTTCTTTTCTTTCTATTCCTCCTGAAAGGAATTGAGATGGAGAAAAATCAGAAACAATTTTCTTTCTATCTTTTCTCCCTCTGGTTCTACTATACATTCTTTTTTATTATTTGGGGAGATTCTAAGTCTTATAACAAGAAAAAATTGATTCAAAAGATGAAAGTGTTTTTTGTATCACTTCTCTGTGATAAGATTTTCTTGTTTGGTATCCAAACAATGAGAAAGTCTGTGGATGATCTCCAGAGAAATATATACATATTCCATAAAAGAGCACACTCTTCTAATAAGTTTACCCATTAGCTATCATTAAATAAACAACATAATTCTACAAAACATCAAGCTGTCAAATTTTAAAAGTCAGAAAACTGAAAATAGAAAACAGAAAATTATACTTGTACAGATACATGTACACACATACTTATATAATAATTATTTACAGTTTTCCAAAGTAAATAAATACACACCATTAAGAATTTTATGAGACTCTTTAAATATCTTATCCAAAATATAGATTCAGAGTAATTGAAGACATTACAAATTTAATTTTTTCCCCAAATGACCTTATCTGGCATCATAGTAAGGCTCCACCCAACAGTTTCTTCCTGAACCTTCTGCTTGCTGCTCCTTCATCCCAGGTGAAGCTCGCCTCTGGCTCAGATCACTGGGTCTATTCCAAACAGGAGACAAAACTACATAGGGAAGAAGAGCCCTCCCTCCAAGGTGGAGGTCTCCATACCAGACCTGCATCATATTAATGGTTCACCCTACTGCTCCTGAGGAGTTAGATATGTACAACAAATTACATGCTGCTCACAGTTATTCTTCCTGCCATTCTGTGTCCACCTTCCCAGAGAGTTGATACCAAAAACTCAGTCCCAGTATAAGAACACTGAAAAAACAATTGGGAAAGCACTCTGAAAAACTACCAAGCTCAATAAGCAAAACCAAAACCACAAAGACATAAACAACACCAGTAAATCCTCAGACAGTATCTTCAGTGACATTATGATGAGAATGTTCAATGAGTTGAAAGAAACAATAGCACAGGCAATCACCAAAGCACAAGAAAGTATGAGAGTCAGATTGAAAAATTCTTTACAGTCAGATATGACAAAGATGAAGAACATGATAGGTGACATAAATAATAAGTCAATAAAACTCAGTGAAAGACTGAGGAGCCCCAAGATGAGAAGGAGGAAACTGTTAAATAACAGTAGAAAAGAAAGTGTAAAATAGTTTAAACAACAGTGACAACAGTATACAAGACTAACAACAGTATGCAAGAGAACTATAGGATGTTTTTAAGTGGTTAACTATAAGAATCATTGAAGTCCCCAAAGACCAGGAAGGCAGATGTGAATTAATAACAGTTAAAAGAAATCTTTGAGAAGAACTTCCAAGAGTTGAGGGATTATAGGCACCTAAACCCAAGAAGACCAAATGGTCTCAGTGAAAATAGACCCAATTAGGAAAACTACAAGACACATTATACTCAAAAATGACAAAATCTAGAGAGACAGAATACCGAAGTCAGCAATATCGAAAGAAGGAACATCCATATAAAGGAGAGATTAGCCCATATGATACAGCAGATCCATCAGATGAGACTCTACAAGTCAGAAGAATATGGAATAATATAGTACAAAAACTCAACGAATTGAACTCCTCATCAGGAATAATCTATCCAGCTGGAATATCATTCAGATTTGAAGAAACTATATAGATTTTCACGGATAGGCAACATCTCAGGAAATTCATGGCCATGAAACTAGTTTTGCAAGAATCATTAAAAGAACTTTTTTTAAAAACAGAAGAAACTTCCCGTTATGTGAACTTGTTACTAATGTGGTATATAGTTGTCCTCTACTAGATTAAGAAAAGTTTAAAATCATCACAACTGGACTTTTTATTGATTTATTCTCTAATAATTCTATTTGCCATTCTTTTAAGTTTTTGACCAAGCAATATAAAATAAACTTATTATATGCAAGAGGGGGTGGGTTGGGGGGGGAAGTCTCATTTGTAACAGAAAATATATGATTACTGCAATAAGGTTCAAGTATCACTGTATCACTGTCTTCCCATCATTCTCGGTTTGCTTGTGTTGGAGGACAGGTTTAGCTATTCTGGGAGTTTTGTTGTTGCCCCTCCCAGCTAATCTTTTAAGCCAAGGTTCATTCTAATGAGACCTCTCTTCTATGTAAACACTGCTAGAGGGTGTGGCAGTTACAGAAGTCACCTTGATTGAATAACTTCGACTTATACATCTACTAAGACTTCTATGTTTTCTAGATTGGGCACAGCTCCTCTTTATACCCACTGCACCCAGCGTGGGACAGTTAGAATTTACCAGGAGATTACCACCCTGGCTACACTGAGACTATAGGAAGACTATAGGAAGGATCATCTAGTTTGCTCTAAGCAGGCGAGGTGTGACCCTTTCAGTACAAAACAAGATACTCAGAATCACTCTGGTGCAGATAATAATAAGAAGGACCTTGTGGGTTCCATCTAGATTACATGAAGCTCAAGAAGTTAAGATGTATTACTTTATATCAGCCCTCTCTCCAGTGTTTTACATAAGAGATAATCTTGGCAGAAAGTATTAGACCTTGGCATAACCTTTGTTTATACCTGCAATAAGGTGTGGCACTACACTCTGTTTAGAGTTCTTTGTTGACATGACCCTCCCGGTTGGATTACTTTGGGTGTATATAAAGGGACTGACTTGAGGCCCCTTCACCTTTTACCTTTTGGGCCTTTTAGCCTTCGGCTTTTGGCTCCTCAGCCTTGGGCTTTTGATTTTTGCTCTTTGGCCTTTTCCTCTTTCTGGGTAGGGACTCAGCTCGGGTGAGATCCCTCTCTTTGGTGGGGAGACTTAGGCTCTTTTGTATTGTCTAAGTTCGGACCAGAGCTAAAGTTTGTTCATTATATCGGAGTGCTGTGGAAGAGCTTTTGTACCATTAAAAGCCATTTTTGGAACTGCACCGGACTCGTGAGTTTTCATCTGTTCTCCCGGCGTCCTCGGAGGTAGAAGAGAACCTCTACTCTGACACTGTCGGGACCTCGGACCCCTGTGCCGTTCCCGACAGCTTGAGTGGGCACTAGTAACATCTCCATTAGTCCTGTCACAAGCAAGTGTAACTCAAGGGCATCTGCTTGCTCCAGGGACAGGAGGGGCCCGAAACCATTCTACAGGTCATGGACTGGGTCAATGATTGTTACCAGTTTTTGGCATAACAAGTAAATAAAACACGGGTAGCTTGCCAGGCTTTGCCTTGTAAGTGGTATAGTCTCTAGTAGAAGGCTCTCATCTCGAGCATTTACTGTGAAACTTAAAGGGGGGAAGATCAAGTTTTCTCTTGGATGAGGCTCTGAGGAACTATGGGTCTGGATGTTGAGAATGACTGACTGCTGATGTGCGGTTTGTTCTGGCTTCTTGCTAGGCTTTCTGGTGACAGTTAGAACCTGTCTAGAACTGTACACATATGAATGTGAAAGATCTTGTGAAGGACCTATCCTAAAAACCAGCATTCTCTAATAATATTGCCAAGGGGCTTTTGGGTGTGGCGTGGGTGGGGTTTCTCTCTTCCAGAGCAACTGGCATGGAGGCGGAGGAAAGGGTGGGGCCCAAAACTCCACTCTGAGTCCGGCCGCTGGTCTCTCCCCTATCCATGAGAGCAAACCCTGGAGCAATGTTGGACTTGGCCAGGGGCTGGCTGGCCCTTACTGGGAGGGGTCAGCTCCATGGGTTTCTTCCACATGGGGCCAGCTGAGCAGCGCAGCTGTGGGTCTGAAGTGGATGGGTCTGGATCTCTACCAGGGTTGCAAATTAGCTGAGTCTGGCATGGGTGGGTCTCTCTTCTGGGGCAAATGGCATGGAGGTGGAGGAAAAGGGCAGGGACCAAAACTCAACTCTGAGTCCGCCAGCGTGGACTCGAGTACAAAATAAAATACAAGGTTCAAGTACAAAATAAAATATAATGCACTATGTTTTAGATGCCACAGTTGAAACTTTGGTCATGTAAATGACAATAGGCAGTATCCTATAATGTATTAAATAATTTGGTTTCTTTGTTTACAAAGGGTAAAATTACACAGCTAATTTACTAAGTTAGACTGTGGCATTCACTAACAGTAATCCAGATTAAAATTGCATATATTAATTTGAGGAAAAATTTTAACATAGCTTTCTGCTATTACCAAAATAGGTTGGGGGACACATAGCCGTAATTCCAAGAAGGCTACCTTCTGGTATACTTCTAGTGAATATCATTTCCAGCTAAATATGGTCTATGATGTCTATTGTTAGTCCTGCCTTCTAGACAGAATAGTAAAATTGGAACCAAGCTTTGATTTTAATATCAACGAGACCTGTAAATATGTTTAGTCATTGAACATTCTTTATGGCAATCAATTACGTAAAAATATTTTTTGCCTTGGTAGGTTAATATTGTTAGGAAATATGTTACAAGGTCAACATGTATACCTTATTAACCCTATTCTAGAAAATGATGAGAAATAACCCTGTTCTAGAAAATGATTCTTCCCTTACTTGGGTGTGAACAGGGGGATATAACTGACTCAAATCTCTTTTTCTGAAAACTTGTTTAACAATCTAAAAATGAGTAGGTTTTACTAGATATTCCAAGAAGATGAAGTTTGAAAAAAGAAAGTTTGTAAAGGTTAATAAGGCCTAAACGAAAGAAAGAATTTACATTTTATCAACCAGAACTTTTTGATCCTTTCTGAGAAGATTGCACAATCTGAGCCCTTAATTTCATGTTGAATGAAATATCTTAGAAGGATTCTGAGCCTTACATTCTCAACACTACAACCTATAACAAACAAATAAGGAAACTATCCACCTATAAGGATTCAGGCAAGATAAGACAATGACCAATAGGGATTACCACCTGTCAGAGAAATGAATGGTACCTTGTTTCCTTTCTACCTTGACAAGCCCTTCGAGGCTGTTAAACATAAGAGAAGCTCACTAGAATATGGCATGTGTCGTTCCTTCATGATAGGAGAGAATATGGAAGTTTATTTGATCTGATGTAAAGCAATGTGAGGCCTGTTTTACCTCTGGGTTTTGTATAGCTACACAAAATAAGACAGAGGACATAGAAATTTCCTTCAGATTATTTGAAAATTAGCAGTAGCAAATTATAGGCAAAGAGACTGTTTTCACAGTGTGTGATAAGATTACAAACCAAGCACTTCCAAATTGTATTACTTTATGATGGACTTGGCCCGATTGCTATTTTTAACTTAGATTTAACTAGAAAAAAGGGTACAGAATAGTTTACTCAATCATATCTACTTGCTGTATTGCATTGCATTAAATTGAGGCTTGTTTTTTTGATCTTATGACATATGATGGTATCCTAATGGGATTATCAACAGAAACTTATATTAGGTAAGTTTTTCTGGAAAAGGATATTTTAATAATTATCCTCTATCCATCTTCAATTTCTAATAACCAGGTGTTAATATATTATAAATTGCTCAGCACTATCTAAAAATCTCTATTTGTCAAAAAGTTTAGTTTTTTATAAACTAACTGAAAAGATGAAAACAGAGGTCCTTTACAGCCCTCTATATTATGTATCAAAGGTAAGACAAAGAATTACAAAACTCTTTCCAACTAATATTTTCCCATTTCAAAACTGTTACTCTACATAGCTGACTGTACAGTGGCACAATAATATTCAAAAATCTAATTGTGGTGCATGCTTGTATTTATCATTATGACACAAGGCAACCAAAGCAGCAGTATAGTGGGTGGGTGGGTTGTTAGGGCTATTTGGATGTAATAAATTCCTGGGAGGGCTAGAGAGAGAATGAAAGGTACTTGCCTTTCATACAGCTGTCTCTGGTTCAAGTACTATCACCACAAAAATAGAAAGACCTCCGGTAGAATTATTTCCATTGTTATGTAGTAAATCAACAGTCCTCGTTGGTGTTTTAATTTTAAATAACAATAATGAGTGGTGAAAATAAACTTCACAAGCAATTAATAAAATACCTATTAGGGAACAATTTATGGAAGATTTAAGTCAGCCTAAATTGCTATAATCATTAGAGGATTTTGAGCTTTAATAATTACCTAGCATGACAGATAATTATCTTTATTGTTTCTGCCAAAACATTAAATATTATGTATATATAAGATAATTTTATGCAGCAGCAACTTATTTGTATAAATTTTACATTTTTAAGTAAGGGAATTTAGCTGGGAAGAAGGGACATCATTGATTGATTATGAGAAAGACATAGTTTTTAAATAGTTTTTTTTTAAATTTTTTTTTTGGGGGTCTTACCCAGCAGCAATGCTCAGGGGTTTCTACTGGCTCTGCACTCAGGAATTACTCCTGGCGGTGCTCCGGCTATCATATGGGATGCCGGGGATCGAACCTAGGCCGGCACAGGCCTGCCACGTGCAAGGCAAACACCCTACCCGCTGGGCTATAGCTCCAGCCCCTGAAATAGGTTTTTAACAAGAGAACAGTGTTAACTAAAATAATTTCAATTCTAACATTTGGAAAAACAAAAAAAAACAAAAAGTTTTTAAAAAAACAGAAAAAGTTGCTGCTATTAATATGAAGGCACACTGTTATTTGGAAAGCACTTGCAGTTACCATTTATAGTGTTATTCCTGGTATTTGGACTGCCTGTGCAGATAACATTAGCAATGTTTTTCTAATGCTATTAACTAAGACACACAGCACAGTTTAGGGTGGCTACCTAGGCTATAATAAAAATGTCCTTTTGCCGTGATTAGCAATTATTAAAGATTAGCTTATGATGTTGCTTAATATGTCTTGCTAGTATTCCTCTGTATATCTGGCACTAGCTTCCAGATTTACCTTGCTAGTGCTAGTCTGCTTACACGTCAACTCTAAGGCCATCTTAGTCTCATATGAATCCTCATTCAATAATGCCTATGGTTCCCTTGGCCACGTGCCTTTAGTGCATAGTATGGAAAATTTTTTTCTTTTTATCATGAGCCTGCCCCTTATGCAAGTTAATTCTATTAGTAGGAGTGAAGAAACAGAGTTTCAAAATTATTTGGAGACTAGAATTGAGGGAGATAAAATGAAATAGGACTATAGAGAAAGCTGAAAGGAAAGGAGGAGAAACAAATTGATTAGCTTTATAAGTAATAGTGTCGGGGCCCCCAGTTTCACATATCTACAAATTATATAAATTGTTATAAATTTACAAATTTTATAAATTTACTCAGTAAATGCTCCAGATGAGAGCCTTCTACTGAGAGTATACCACCTACATGGCAGAGCCTGTCAAGCTACCTGTGTTTTATTTGATATGCTAAAAACTAGTAACGATTATGGACCTCAGTTCCATGACCTGAAGAATGGTTTGAGGCTCTTCCTGTCCGTGGAGCAAACAGATGCCCTTGGGCTACACTTGCTTGCAACAGGACATATGGAGATGTTACTGGTGCCCGCTTGAGCAAATCAATGAACAACAGGAAGACAGCAATACAGTGATACAGTGATAAATTTATACTTTGTTTAAACAAACACAAAAATATTTCTTTCCCCAAAGTCATAAAATTCATCTTCATATTGTAGATGTATAGCATAAAATACATAGAATAGCATAATCCATATATTAATAACATGACAATCTAAATATTTCATATTATCTAATTATACTTTGTAATGAACTTTTTAGCAATTTTAGGGTTTTAGTAGCTTGTACAATGTGATTTATACATGTATGTTGAATAAAAGTGTATACTAAGTAATTTTGAAGAGTAATGTAGAAATTTAAACTTAACAGCAATTCAAATACCTGATGATGAAGTAGAAAAATAAAGAAAATATGTGTTCTTGCAGAAAATTACATGCCACACTCTCAAATTATGCTAAGTCAGGTATTGCATTTTGGCTACTTTTGGAAGTATCTAAGCTTTTGATTATATTATTAAGGTGTACTGTAACTTCTCCCTGGTAAAATACACAGAAGTTATAGCACCTTAGTTAGGGTTCTATGTGTTGATCTATTACTCAAAAAGAGGATGTTTACATTTAACTATTGAATTGTAAGAACTACCTAGTAATTCATGATTAATCTAAGAATGATGAGTACAATACAAATTACATCTCCTACTCTTTATAATACATCTTTTAAAAAAATTACATCTGCATTTGATAACATCTCCTGTATTCTGTTTCTTGACGAAAATTAAACCTTATAAGTACTTACACCTTATTTAAATAAGGTGTAAGTATTTAATATTAAAATACTTACACCATATTTAAATATTTAAACCTTTTTTAAATAGAGAATTTAAATAATTCTCTATTTAAATTGCATCAGAAAACAGAGGGTGATTCCAAATGACTGTAACATTTTAGATTTCTCATGTATTATTTTGTTTTACTCTCTTAACTCTCTTACTTTCTCGGACAAAGTGACTAAATGCATCTTATTAAGAAAAGTTAAACAGAAAATGGTGAAGAGTTAAATGCAAGTCTGAAATCAATAACTCTCTTACTCAGAACACATTAAATACATTTCCTATAATTCCATAGGTTTCTAACAACTGCATAACATGAGTCAATTTCCCTTCAAGTAATCAGTGACTCTTCCAGTCCCTACTTTTCCCTAGGCACTTAGACTTAAATCCCAGGTTTACCACTCTCCATTAAATTGTATTCAGGTTCTTTTATTTCCATGTGTATAATGTAAATGGCTTCGCTTCTCTGTGGGAAAAGTTGCTGAAATGCAAAATTGAATTTATAAGTGCTTGAAAAAATATATTTGATAAAAGTAATACTATTAATAGATCCTATTAATAGTTTCTATTTAACCATATTTACTCATCAAGGCTATGTAATTTACTTAACTTGGCCTAATTAAAATATCTTCAAGGTTTAGCACATTGTCATTTTCTTTTTTAGAAGAACAGACTCATCAACTTTCTGTTTTTTCTTTACAGACATTACTATGATCTTAGGGGGTGATAGGGATATGTTGTGATAGACCACATAGTAACAGAAAACTTACAAAAAAGTGTCAGTTCATTTCAAGTGTTTGCTAAATAGGTGTGAATTGCTTTTTTGGAGCATTATTTTCCCAATGAATTTTTATAGGATATAAAACCATGCTATTCATTCTTCCTAAGTACCTGTAGATGTGTTGGCTTCAGAAATGCTGAATCAATGTATTTTTTTAAATAATAAAAATCATCAAAACCTAGGGCAAAAGAGATAGTATTGAGATTAAGGTGCTTGCACTGCACACAATTGAACAGTTTTATATCCAGCAATGCAACAGTCCTCTGAGTGTTTCCAAAGGTCACTGTATCACTGTATCACTGTCTTCCCGTTCATCATCAATTTGCTCAAGTGGGCACCAGTAACATCTCCATATGTCATGTCTCATGCAAGTAGAGTCCAAGGGCATCTGCTTGCTCCAGGAACATAAAGAGCCTCAAACCATTCCATCAGGTCATGGGAACGAGGTCTATAATTGTTACTGGTATTTGGCATAACAAATACGATATGGGTAGCTTGCCAGGCTCTTCCAAAGGTCACTCTGGAACAAATAGTCAGCACAGAGTATGCCCTAAGCACAGCTGTTGTGGCTCAACCCCCAATCCCTAAGAAAACAAAAGAAAACAAAAATAAGGCAAATCAAAAAATAACTATTGTGTAGCTGGTTTGAAAGAAGCCAGGATATATTTCAAGAATTCAAAAAGATCAACAGATCAACTTAAATATTAATTATGAATCAGATACAATGGACACCCCAAAGCTAATTATTTTGGAATTCCTAATAAGTACTAGGTATTCTATAAATGCTTGTGATGCATTTTAGCACTTAATACTTTCAAGAATCTTTGAAATGATGTCATAAAGTTTCAGAAATTTACTAAACAGATATGTTCGTCAGTGGGAAAAAACATAAATCAGACCAGTGATGACTGTCTTAAGAATTAATGTTTATGTGGGAATAAATGTCGAAAGGGCTAATATCAACCTAGAACTAAGCATTAAATACAGGCAAAAATGCACATGATGGCCTCTAAGTGTATGTATTGCAATCCACAATATGTAAGAAAAGGAAAAGAGAGCGAGGGAGAGAGAAAAGGGATAAAGAACCTGCCATTTAGGCAGGCTATAGGAGGGGGAGGAAATTGGGACATTGGTGGTGGGAAATGGGCACTGGTGGAACACTATGTGACAGAAACCTCCAAACATGAACAATGTTGTAATTGTATATCTCACGGTGGTATAATAAAATATTAATTAAAAAAGTAATGTTTATATGTTCTTGACTATACTGATTCATTTTATTTATTTTCCATAATGAAAGTAAACTTGTTAGATTTTTCAGAGTAATAAAAATAACTTAAAAGGGCAAATTTTAAAGTATATTAAGAACATCACTGATTCATAATCCAACAAAATATTTCATTCAGACACAGGGTTAGATATCTGTGAATGCCATTTGTATTAGGTACTATTCTTACAATACCATAACTGCTTGATCAAAAAAAATATTTTGTAAGAATAGAAGACAAAAGCAAGAAAGATAGAGTGTGCTACACTAGTTTGCACTCTATCTCTTGTGCACCATGGTTAGCTGATTTTAAAAAAAGACAATATCCAAATTACAATCAATATTTTATATTGTCAGTTTCGGAATGTCATGATATATGACTTCTTTAATGAATCAGCTCTTTCTTCAAGGAAAATCAGTCTTGGCATTATGGCTCAGAAATGAAGCATAGACATTTTCATAAGAATAAAGCTATGAGAAGTAAGGAATATTAATTGGAAAAAGACAAGAAGAAAATGATGATGCATTTATATATTTGGAGAAAGGATTAATTGCTCTGGATGACCCCAAATAAAAGAGCAAATCTAGTGCCTTGACAAAGAATCTCATTATACTTAAATATAATGAGAATGAGAACAACACAGATCAAAATGTACAGAATCTGACTAAATATAGAGATGAAAATCTACAATTAAAAGTTTATATATTACTTAAAAGTGTATCGCTGTATCACTGTCTTCCATTGTTCATCGATTTGCTCAAGTGGACACTAGTAACATCTCTATAAGTCCTGTCACAAGCAAGTGTAAGCCACAGGCATATGCTTGCTCCAGGGACAGGAAGAGTCCGAACCATCCTTCAGGTCATGGAACAGAGGTCCATAATGGTTACTAGTTTTTGGCATAACAAGTAAATAAAACACGCCAGATTGCCAGGCTCTGCCGTGTAGGTGGTATAGTCTT
The DNA here is from genome assembly GCA_021461705.1 of Cryptotis parvus. Classification (NCBI taxonomy): domain Eukaryota; kingdom Metazoa; phylum Chordata; class Mammalia; order Eulipotyphla; family Soricidae; genus Cryptotis; species Cryptotis parvus. The sequence goes on along the minus strand of JAJIBD010021881.1, from coordinate 47,174 downwards.
AGTGGAAGGCTCTCATCTCGAGTAGAAGGCTCTCATCTCGAGCATCTCATCTCATCTTCAAATAACACATCATTTTTAAAAAGCAGTGTATTTAAATAAAAGTACACTGTAAATACACAAACTAACTGTAGTAAAGATTCTACTAATTTTCAGCTTATGACAAAACGTCATGAGACAATCAACAGAGCAGTATAAAGCTATTAATCGGGAAGAGCAGAGAGTTATTATGTGTAACAATATTATCTATTTATTATTTATTTATTCATTATTTATCATTGGGATTTTTATTGGGAGCTGCGAGCTCCCAACACCACAGACAGCAACCCTGGAAGAGAGATTCTCCAGACCCACAGCAGCACTGCTTGGCCCCACGTAGAAGCAGCCCATGGAGTTCCAGAGGGTGGTAAATGACTCAACCAGTGCCTGGCCCAGTCCAACATAGCTCCAAGGGTTTGCTCACACGTGGCGGGGGACGCTGACCAGACTTGCTCCATAGCTGCGTAATAGTCATAGATAATACTGGAAGTTAGGGACCAGGTCCTTTCCAGGATCTTTCACATTTATATACTGTATACAGTTCTAGGCATGTTCTAGAAGTGTCCTATCATCCCAGTGAACCTAGCAAGAAGCCAGAGGAATCCCCACACCATGAGCTCTGTCATTTTCAACATCTAGACTCCACAGTTCCTCAGAGCTCCACCCAAGAGAAAAGCTGATCTCTCCCCATTGAGGTTCATAAGTAAATGCCAAGATGAGATCCTACTACTGAGAATTTACCACCTACACAGCAGAGCTTGGCAAGCTACCCCTGTGTTGTATTTGATATGCCAAGAACCAGTAACAATTATAGACCTCATTCCCATGACCTGAAGGGATGGTTTGGGGCTCTTCATATTCCAGGAGAGAGCAGATCCCTTGGGCTACACTTGCTTGTGACAGGATGTATGGGGATGTTACTGGTGCCCACTCAAGCAAATCAATGAACAGCGGGAAGAAAAGTGATGCAAGTGATATTAATAAATAAACTATATATAAATTTAGTTTATTTGGAAGTTTAGGCATAATATAAAGAAGAAAATTAAAAGAAACTGTGAAGAATAAGTTTGGCAGAAAAATATGAAATAAATTTCAAAACTCTCAGCTGGATTGCTAATAAGAATATTATAGGGTCTTGACTCGACATGACTGACTGGATTCAATCCTTAGGATCTGGGTCAGTCTCATGCAAGGTAGGGGCCTTACCACCTACACTATCTCTGTCTATCATTAACAAGGCTTTATGTTAATTTCTTAGAGGTGTTTTGTTTTATATGTTATATAATCCATTAGATCAATACACAGGATCCCTGAACCCCACCAGAAGTGATTCCCAAGTTCAGATTCAGTAGCAAGTTTTTAGCACCATTGGATATGACTACCAAACCAAACAGTACCAAACTAAATTTAAAAAATCCAGTTGGATTAAGAGAATTAAGAGGGTAAAAGTATAATAGTGGACAAACTAAAAGATCATAAATAGAGGTGCAGAGATAAGTACTAATACCATTGTTCTGAAATTTAGGCACAAAAGTATATAACACAAAACATTTCTAAGAAAGTAAAGCCTAGTGAATGAGAGATAGACAGTATAGGGTGTAAACCCTTGCCTTGCATGAGACCAACCCAGATTCTACTGCTGGTACCACTTAAAGTACCCTCTGCATTGGCAGGAGTAAACTCTGAGCACAGAGCCATGAGTTTGACCTGAGTGCTGCTGGGCATGCCTCAATTACAAAACAGGAAAAGTAAAAGTAAGAATAGAAGAAAAGAAGGAAGGAAGGAAGGAAGGAAGGAAGGAAGGAAGGAAGGAAGGAAGGAAGGAAGGAAGGAAGGAAGGAAGGAAGGAAGGAAGGAAGGAAGGAAGGAAGGAAGGAAGGAAGGAAGGAAGGAAGGAAGGAAGGAAGGAAGGAAGGAAGGAAGGAAGGAAAAAGAAAGGAAGGAAGGAATAAAAGGAAGGAAGGAAGGGAGGGAGGGAGGAAGGAAGGAAGGGATAAAAATAAATAGAATGAAAAGCATTTTTTATCTCCAGAATGCTCTCTAACATAACTATCTCTACACAGTATTTTTTCAAAATTTAAAAGAAAATATCAACATACCAAAGTGCCCCATAGCAAGAAAAATTAGTTTTAAAACAATTTATAAAATGAATCTAGTATGAATTTGAATATACAGTATAATATAAATAGAAATAAGTAAGATAAAATCACTTATACATAAAAATTATGACAAAGAGGTATTACAAACTACATACATAGTTTTACATAAAGAATAATATTATAATGCTGCATAAAATATTTTCATATAATTTCCAGTGAAGAAACGATTAAAAATCTCTTTATCATTTAAAAAATTCATCTGAACTAGCCAGATAATGTGTGATTATAGTTTAGAAGGAGAAATTGTGATAAAATCAGGCAATGGAAATGAACCACTGAGAGTTATGTTTTCCCTCAGTCTAATTAGCGCTAGCAAAGACCCGAGCTAAGGTGTTGACTGTGGAAAAGGAAATACTAGACATTGCCCTAGCTTTTAAAGGGTGATGCTACTACTACCCAGAGTGCTGACTGATATTACCAAATAGCCCATGGAATCTCACCACTCTTTAGAACATGATGGTTTTAACATAAAGAAGGAAATTTAGGAAAATCAGTGAGTAACGAAAAAGTAAGAGTATAATTAAAGAGGACAGCAACATGTATTAATACATGTCATATATACATACACACATCACAATCAAAATATCAAAGGTAAGCCTGGAGATAGTTCAATGCACATATTGGAAGGGTTTAAGCATAGTCTGGTTTATCCAGTTACTAGATAAATCAATAAACCAATACCAGATGGTAGAAGTTAACAAGGTAGAGTTGGGAGTAGTGACTAAGCACAAAGAAAATGTCACCTGATAATAGTGAATTTATTTTCTGCCCCAAATTGACTATTGTGTGATTTTAGGCAGGACGTTGACACTCTCTGAAGCCCAGCTCCTTCAGTCATACACAAATTTCAAAGTGTATCTGAGAATAAAGTAGTGATTCATTTGGAGCTCTTTAGAAAATTGAATGGGCTTTAGAGTGCTTTATAATATTTAACATTGAAAGATATGTTGATGCTAATATTTCTACCTTTACAGCTCTTTAGAATCTTTAAAATTGAAAGACATGTCGTGCTAATATTTCTACCTTTATTGGACTTGATTGTCTTTATAGTATTTATTGTATGTTTGGATTCTCTGAGGTCTATTTATTGCTATGTGAAAAAATCTTTACACATTCATAATACACTGTCAAATGTCTCTAGAAAACTAGAACTAGAAGACTTCATTCTTTCAGGTTACTTTCAGATACCCTCATTAAAATGAATGATGAATATATGTGCCCTGTTTGGAGAAAGCAAAGGATAATCTAATAATTTTCATAATTCTGAAGGATGTGTTTTTCTATGCTTGAATGGTAAAAAAAAATAAGATGCATGAGAAAAAAATAATCCCAGCAGCATACAAATACCAAAAATTTTCAAATTTATGTCATAGTCTCCAAATTAAAATAATAGTGTGGGGACACAGTTAGATGATCACAAAAAGATTAGTGGTAATACTAAGAGATAAACATTATGTTAAGGATGGGATATCATTAGACAGAGATTAAAAGATGCTGATAGATTTTCTTAATATTTATTTAATTTGGGACCAAAAGATAGTTTGGTGGGTGCTTGCCTTGAATGTGGCCGACCCGGGTTCCATTCATATGGTCCCAGGATTACTACCAGCAGTAATTCCTGAGTGAAAAGCCAACAGTAACTACTAAGCTTTTCCAGATGTGACCCAAAAAGATTAAAAAAAAAATTCTTTAAATTGCATACTTACAGGACTAATGAGATGGAAAATAAGAACCGCCCATGGATCTGTGGCTTAGGATATCTTTTCTAATTGGAATATTATTTTTAATACAGCAAATACAATATTATGAGATAGTACAGAATTGAAGTTTTTCTAATTTATCCCTAGAAAGAGAACATTGATAACGGTCGTAGCATCTAATTAGTAGCTAAGATGCCTATATCCTGAGATTAAGCCTACATAAAAGTACAACAGTAAAAAACTATCATTTATGTTGTAAGATAAATAAAATGTTGCATTACTGTAATAGGGTTATATTTTAATGCATTGTTTTAGTAAAATAATAAACACAAAGAAAAAAGGAATGTATGAGAAAATAATTTCCTAATAAGTGCTTATTCTATTAATGAAAATCTGTAAAAACTAAAGTTCTTCATATATTAAAATATCATCTATTTCTGTGACCTATCTTAATTTTTTCAGGAATGATAGATCTTATAACTTACTGTACTTCAATGCCCAAATTCTATACACACATCACAGATAATTTTTATCTGTTTCATCTATAATTTCCTCGTCTAAACATACTCAGTTATTCTAACTGTTCCTCAAACAAAACTGAATAAAATACTTTTTTCAGTCAAATGCCACATATTGTAGGCAAAGCATTCTAAAGTTTATCATCAGAGTCAAATATTAGAATATTGGGGCTGGAGTGATAGCACAGCGGGTAGGAAGTTTGCCTTGCACGGCGGCTGGCCCAGGTTTGATCCCCTGCATCCCAATGGTCCCCTGAGCACCACTAGGAGTAATTCCTGAGCTAAGAGCTGGGAGTAACCTCTAAGCATAGCCAGGTGTATCCAAAAAGAAAAGAACTATATTAAAATATTACTTGAAAACATCCATGACAAAATGATGGTTAATACTTCCACTCAATTGCAAAATATTTCCACAGCAAAGTACAATATTACATTTACTAACTTGACTACAGTCCAAATAACATATCGGCCCATTTAAGACATATAGTGAACAGGGAAGGATAAGAACCATAAAGAAAACCATCAAATAATATCAAATTATAAGTATTTATATATTATGTTTATATAGCATTAGATTTTTAACCCATTATCTTGCTATATTTTTTCTCAAGTGTAGTATAATTTGTTATTCGGCACAACATTCTTGATCTTTGGGCCTAATAATATAAAAATGCAAAAGATAGCCAAAAATGCCTGTTTTTTATGTATATTCTTCTTATTCAGATGAATCCAAAATAATTATTCACACATAATTTAGCAATATCATTCCAAAAATTTCACCAGACTAACATCCAACTGTGACAAAACCAAAGGCTGAAAATCTTTATTTTTAGGGAAGTGAAGTTTTTTTTAAATCAGTCATATACTGCAAAAATATTTTAAGCAAATGGAAAATATATTCCACATTTTTTTTCAGATAAAAAATAAACTTATGTAGGGTGGTCTACAATGATAAACCCTCTCCTATGGATATGGAAGAATTTAGAAAGGAGATATAAAAGGGAAAACTGGGAGATCCCCGCACTCTTCCCACCAGGTGCGTTCCCGCGACGGGCAGCCCCTGAGCCACTCCGCTAGAGGAGAAAAGGCTCCAGCTTTGAGGACGGGACCAAGCCCCACCCAGCGTCCTTGGACCTTCCGCTGCACGACCCCCACCCCAACCCCCTGACTCGAAACCACCCACTGACACCCCAAAATTCAAAACCGCATGGACGCTAGTGTGTTTAAGCCAAGTATTATCTATCTACCTGAGATACCACTGTCTATCTACCTGGCCCCTACATTCTTGCTATACGTTCCTAGCTGCAAAAGTAATTCAGCAGCTAATAACTCTATTGACTAGTCACCTAGAACACACATTTTCAACCTACGATAGTCATTATGGTAAAGCAGCGCAGAAGTTCTTCAAGCTCTATGATTGAAGTTACTAATACAGATGAGTCCAGCAATAAAGATGAGCTATATAACCTCTCTGAAAAGGAATTTCGAAGCAATTGTTAAAGATGTACAAGGAAATAAAAGAAACAATGGAATACAAAGTTAATAAAATATAGGAGGACTTGAGAGCAGAATTGAGTAAATTTCAGGCCAAAGTACAAGCAGAAATGACAGATATTAAAAATGAGGTAAGTGAACTGAAAAACACAGAAGAAGGCCTCCAAAGCAGAATAACAGCTACTGAAGAAAGAATTAGTGATCTCGAAGACGAGGTTCAGAGATTCTGTAGATAATACCAGAAGATGGAAAAAAGACTCACAATCAATGAACAGACTACCAGAGAAAATCGGGATGAAGCCAAAAGGAACAAGATATGCATCATTGGGGTCCCAGAAGGGCAAGAAGAAAACCCTGATGAAGAAGAAACTGTCAAAGCCATCATTGCTGACAAGTTCCCTGAACTGAAGAAAGCATGCTCCCAGATACAGGAGGTCCGAAGGATACTAGCTAAAAGAAACCCCAATAAGAATACTCCAAGATACATCCTTATTAAAATGACAAAAATGATAGACAGAGATAGAATACTGAAAGCAGCAAGATCAAAGAAGGAAATCACATACAAAGGAGCATCCCTGAGATTTGCAGCAGACTTCTCAGATGAAACGCTCCAAACCCGAAAACAATGGTGGGATATTGTGAAAAGACTCAATGAACTTCAGGCCTCACCAAGAATTCTTTACCCAGCTAGACTTACTTTCAGATGCGAAGAAAAGATACATAACTTCATGGATAAACAACAACTCAGGAAATTCATAGACTCAAAACCAACTCTAAAAGAAGGATTGAAGGGTCTATTGTAAAATAAGACAACCCAAAACCACAACAAGTTTAAACAGAAAGATGGCACAAAATCCAAGGACAATAATCTCTCTCAACGTAAACGGTGTAAATGCACCAATTAAGATACACAGCGTGGCAAAATGGTTTAAAAACTGAATCCAACATTCTGCTGCCTACAAGAAACATATCTGAATAGACAGAGCAAACACAGACTTAAAGTCAAAGGCTGGAAGACCATTCTCCATGCAAACAACCCCTCCAAAAAAGGCAGGTGTGGCCATACTCGTATCTGACAATATAGATTTCAGGCTGAAAAAGGTTAAAAGGGACAATGAAGGCCATATCTTAATAATTAAGGGGGTATGTATACAAGGAAGAAATCACACTACTAAACATATATGCGTTAAACGAGGGGCCAGCAAAATACTTAAAACGACTATTAATAGACCTCAAAGAAGACATTAACAGTAGTATAATAGTAGTTGGAGACTTCAACACTGCCTTATCGACTATGGATAGATCAACGAGACTGAAACTCACCAGGGAAATACTGGATCTGAAGGAAGAAATGGAAGAAAGAGAGCTGGTTGATATATACAGGGTTTTTCATCCCAAAAAAGCTGAATACACAATTTTTTTTCCAGTGCACATGTAACATACTCTAAGATAGACCATATACTGAGCCACAAAGCATACCTCAACAAAATAAAAAAGATAGAAATTGTGTCGACTATCTTTTCAGATCACGATGCACTGAAAATAGTAGTGAACCATACACAGAAGCAGGGAGCTAAACCAAACACCTGGAAACTAAACAGCTCACTGCTGAACAACAAATGGGTCATAGAAGAAATCAAACAGGAAATCCAAAGATTCCTAGAAACAAATGACAATGAAGATACCAACTGTCAGAACTTGTGGGACACAGCAAAAGCTGTATTAAAAAGGAAAGTCCATAGCTCTTCAAGTATCATCAGGAAAGAAGAAAGGGCCCTTATAAATAACCTGACCTAACAGCTGAAAATATTAGAAAAAGACCAAGAAGGGAAGCCCAACCCAGGCAGAAGGAAGGAAATAGTGAAACTTAGGGAGGAAATCAACGAGCTGGAAACCAAAAAAAAAAAAAATCGAAAGATTTATGAAACCAAGAGTTGTTTTTTTTTTTTAAATTAAACAAGATCGACAAGCCACTGGCAAGACTTGTAAGGAGAGGGGAAAGAGAGAACCCAAATAAACAAAATCAGAAATGAAAATGGTGACATCACAACAGAAAAGACAGAAATCCAAAAGATCATCAGAGGTTATTTTGAGAACCTGTATGCCACAAAACATGAGAACCTAGAAGAAATGGATAAATTCCTGAAGTCCTATAACCAACCAGGATTGAAACAAGAAGACCTCCAATACCTAAATAAACCTATCACCATCGAGGAAATTGAAACAGTAATTAAAAGTCTGCCCAAACACAAAAGCCCAGGTCCAGATGGGTTCACTGGTGAATTCTACCAAACCTTTTTGGAGGACCTACTGCCATTTCTGTTCAAGCTCTTCCAGGAAATAGAAGAAACAGAAACACTCCCAAATAGCTTTTACGAGGCGCATATCACCCTGATACCAAAAGCAGGGAGAGACAACACAAAGAAGGAAAATTACAGACCAATCTCCTTGATGAACACAGATGCTAAGATCTTCAACAAAATGCTAGCAAACAGAATCCAAAGACTCATCAAAAAGATCATACATCATGAACAAGTAGGATTCATCCCGGGAATGCAAGGATGGTTCAACATTCGCAAATCAATCAACATAATACATCATATCAATGAGAGAAAAAATAAAAACCATATGGTCCTATCGAAAGATGCAGAAAAAGAATTTGACAAGATCCAGGACCCATTCATGATTAAAACCCTCCAGAAAATGGGAATTGAAGGAAGCTTCCTCAAGATAGTCAAAGCCATCTACCAAAAGCCCACAGCGCGTATCATTCTCAATGGGGAAAAATTGAAAGCCTTCCCCTTAAGATCAGGAACACGACAAGGTTGCCCTCTCTCACCTCTTTTATTCAATATAGTACTGAAGGTACTCGCCATAGCAATCAGAGAAGAAAAAGGACATTAAGGGCACCCAGATAGGCAAGGAAGAAATCAAGCTAACATTATTTGCAGATGACATGATATTATACCTAGAGAACCCTAAACTCTTGACCCAAAAACTCTTAAAAACAATAGATATGTATAGTAGTGTGGCAGGGTACAAAATCAATACCCAAAAGTCAATGGTTTTCCTATACGCACTTTTATTTTCATAGCAGCACTATTCACAATAGCCAGAACCTGGAAACAACCAGTATGCCCGAGAACTGATGACTGGATAAAGAAACTTTGGTACATCTACACAATGGAATACTATGCATCTGTCAGAAAAAAAATGAAGTTATGAAATTTTCCTATGTTTGGATATGGAAAGAATTGTGTTGAGTGAAATTAGTCAGAAGCGAGAGACATAGAATGACTGCATTTATTTGCATGACATAAATATACCAGGTGATCTTACCAAAAGTGGAAATTACCACAAGCGCATGGGAGTCAGAGGTTAGGTAAGATAGAGAAGGGAACATGTGTGAATAAATGTCAAAAGGTCTGATACCAACATAGAACTGAGCATTAAATACAGACAAAAATGCAAATGATGACTTCTAAGTGTGCGTATTGCAACCCACAATGTGTAGGAGAAGGAAGAGAGAGAGAGGGAGAGAGAGAGGAGATAAAGAACCTGCCATTTAGGCAGGATGTGGGGGGGGAGGGGATTGGGGACATGGGTTGTGGGTGATGGGCATTGGTGGAGGGCGGGTGCTGGAACACTGTGTGACTGAAACCTCCAACCATGAACAACGTTGTAATTGTACATAATAAATGTTAAAAAAAAGTGAAAACTGGGATTCTATATTTTTATAAATAAAGCTATAGCAAACTGATAGTATAATTAACTATAAAGACATTCTAAGTTTTTACCTATTAAGAAACAACAACTGCAATGCCTTTACTCATTGCTAATAAAAAATTCATACTTTACACTCATATATTTCACAAGGCTTAGGGATTTTAAAGTGGATTAGTAATTATAATTTTGTTATTACTCAAAAAGCTAATCAAGGAACTAGAAAGGCACTGAAGTTCAGTTATTATAGAACAGTACTTAGCTCAGATACCAGCGCCTATTAGGTATCCTTTCCTAGTTAAAGAACTGTTCTTCATCACCTGTGATTCCAAGGATGACACTTCTGCTATCTTCCTTCTTCTTCATTACCTTGATGAGCTTTTAGGCTTATGGGCACTTTTCCTTGGCTAATATGTGTGAAAAGCATTTAACACTGTTCAAACTATGCAGATATAATGCATTATCTCAAATTCAGCAGGGTGAATCTCATAGAACGATTCTTAAGAATTTTAGAATGAAAATGTACTTTACAGATAACCCAGGAAACAAACACAGGTCAAAACAGGTGAAGTGACATGGACAACCTTATGCCCCAAAAGTAACATACCCATTCTCCAAATTCTCAAGAGTCCACTTCCGACAAACTATGTTAATTATATTTGCAATTACATTATCACAGTTACTTTCACATCTGAGTGTCTATTAAAAGGGATTAAACTTACTACATGATTAATTCATCCTTTGAATTTTACCATAAAATGTGAATTTCACAAACTAAGTTCATAAGAGCAGATTGAACAATATTCTGCCAGTGATTTTTACAAAATTTCATATACTAAAGCCATTTCTACTAACAGTGTTAAAACTGATGTATACTCTTATTTATTCACCCACAGTATTTTTTCAAATAAACTTATAATTCCTAGTATCACAAATAATTTTCTATTTTCTGATGCCTATTATCTTTTTCCATGTATTTGTATAATATATATATATATATATATGTCTTTTAAAAATTTATTATACCACCATGATATATACAATTACAAAGATGTTCATGTTTGGGTTTCAGTAATACAATGTCCAGCACCCACACCTCTACCAGTGCACATTTCCCACCACCAATGTCCCCAGATTCCCTCCCCCTCCACCAGCCTGCCTCTATAGCAGGCACTTTTCCTCTTCTCTCTCTCTGTCTCTCTCTTATACATTGTTGCTTGTCATACATACACCTAGTGGTTATCATGCACATCCCGCTGTCTACATTCAATGTTCAGTTCCAGTTTGGCATCTCCATCTCCAAGAGTTAGTAGAATACTGGTATAGATTTATATCTGAAAAATGAATGCAGTCATTCTATGTCTGTCTTTGTCCCTTTGACTAATTTCACTAAGCATAATAGTCTCCATGTCTATCCATTTGTAGGCAAATTTCATGACTTCATTTTTACTTGACAGCTGCATTGTATTCCACTGTGTACCGCAGTTTCTTTACCCAGTCTTCTGTTCTTGGGCACTCAGTTTGTTTCTGGATTCTGGCTACTATGAATAGTGCTACGATGAATATAGAAGGGGAGATGGTGTTTCTGTTATTTGTTTTTGAGTCTCCAGGGTATATTCCCAGGAACGGTATTGCTGGGTCAAATAATATCTAGTTTTTGGAAGAATGTCCATATTGTTTTCCAAAAAGGCAGGACCAGTTGGCATTCCCACCAACTGTGAATGAAAGTCCCTTTCTCTAAGCATCCGCACCAGCACTGGTTGTTCTTGCTCTTTTGGATGTGTGCCAGTCTCTGTGGTGTGACATAATATCTCATCATTGTTTGATTTGCGTCTTCCTGATGGTGAATGATCAGGAACACTTTCTCATATCCCTTTTGGCCATTTTTATTTCTTCTTTGAGGAAGTTTCAGTTCACTTCTCCCCATTTTTAAAGGGGTTGAATTTTTTGTAAAGTTCTACCAGTGTCTTTTATATCTTTAATATTAATCTTTATCAGATGGTCACTTGACATCCTATTATTCATCAATTTGCTCAAGTGGGCACAAGTAACATTTCCATTTGTCCCTGTCATGTGCCAGAGTAGCTCAATGGCATCTGCTTGCTCCAGGATTACAAAGAGCTTCAAACCGGTCGTTCAGGGTCTTGATGAAGAAGTCTACGTGGGTGGGCAGCCACATGATCTTTTGACATCCAGTGGGATCCAGTCAGTAACAGCTCTAGTCCAGCTGTCATCTCCAAGTAGCATTACATATCCAGCTCATCTGATTGTCGGCGCCTTGGCAAACAAGACAGTGTCTCGAACTCCATATTCCTTATCTCACTTGAGTGAGGCGTGATATTCCAATCAGATGTATTCCAATCAGATGGGTATTGGGTGAATATTCTTTCCCATTCTGTGGTCTGTCTTTGTATCTTGGCCACCATTTCTTTTGTTCTGCAGAAGCTTTTCAGTTACATATAATCCCATAAGTTTATCTTAGCTTCCGTTTTCTTTGTCAGTGGTGTTTCATCTTTGAAGGTGCCTCCAGCTTCAATATCATAGTTTTGCCTATGTGTTCTTCGATTTCTTTATAGATTCATGTCTGATATAAAGATCTATGATCCACTGTGATCTGACTTTTGTGCATAGCATTAGAATGAGGTCTAAATTCATTTTTTACATGTAGCTACCCAGTTTTCCCAGCACCACTTGCTGAAGAGGCTTCTTTGCTCCACTTAGTATTTTTGCTCCTTTGTCAAAGATTAAGTGATCATATATTTGAGATGTGCGTCAGGAAATTCATTTCTATTCCATAGGTCTACAGGTTTGTCTCTATACCAGTACTATGCCATTTTAATATACTACTGCTCTGTAGTACAGTTTGAAGTTGGGGAAGGTGAAGCCTCCCATCTTCTTTTTTCCCAATGATTGCTTTAGCAATTTCTCTGAAGAATGTCATGGGTATCCTTATTGGGATCACATTGAATCTGTATAAAGCTCTACTAAGTATTGACATTTTGACAATGTCAATTCTCTATCCATGAGCAGGGAATGCGTTTCCATTTCCTCATGTTCTCTTTAGTCCTTGAAGCAGCTTGAAGCAACTTTCCCCAATATAGTCAAAGCTATCGGTCACAAGTCCACAGTGAGCATCATTCTCAATGGAGAAAAATTAAGTCTTCCCCTAAGATCAGGGACAAGACAAGGGTGCCCACCCTCACCACTTCTGTTCAATATAGTACTGGAAGTACTTGTCATAGCAATCAATGAATAAAAGGACATTAAGGTCATCCAGATAGAAAAGAAAAGAAATCAAGCTATCACTATTTGAACAGATAATATATTATATCTATAGAACCCTAAACTCTCAACCAAAAAGCTCCTAGAAATAATAGATTCCTACAGTAGAGTGGCAGGATACAAAATAAACACTCAAAAGTCAATGCCTTTCCTATATGCAAATAATGAAAGAGAAGAAAGGGATATTTAAAAAAAGATCCTGTTTACAACTGTGCTGCAGAAAATCAGATAACTAGGAAAGAATGTAAAGGATCTGTACAAAGAAAACTATTATCTATCTTTCTACCTGCCTATATCTGTTTCCATGCCTTTTCAGTGAATTCATATTTATTCCTCAGATTTGTTGAGTGTTCCCATGTATCAGGCATTGTTTGAAGAAATTTTTATTATTAATTCTTTTCTTCTGCTTTTTATGTCATACTCAATTATGCTCTTGGGTTATTCCTGGCTCTACACTCAGGAATTATTCCTTGTGGTACTGCGGGGGAGGGGGGAAATGGAATGCTGAGGTTCAAATATGGGTTGACCATGTGCAAGGCAAACACCCTACCTGCTGCACTATTCCCCTGGTCCCTCTTTTCTAACTGATTCTTAATTATTATAAACACTTCAAGAGAATATGATTATCTCCATTTTACTGAAAAAAATAAGACAATATTGCAACTTACCCAAGTTCGCAGCAGACCAAGAATAAAAACTTAACTCTAAGGCTTATAATTTTGACTCATCTTTTATTAATATACAGTTTTTGATTAAACCTTTGAAAAATCTATTATAAATTTATGTTCATACTAAATCTTTCATCTATATGTTTATTTTCATAAGTGCTATTCTCAAATTCATGTATTACAATAAAGCTTTGGCTGTGATTTGAGGAGTGCTCCCAAACAGTACTCAGGAGACCCACTTGTGGCAGTACTCCAGTGAAATATTTATGTGTGACTCTAGTAAACCAAGGTCTGGGGATGCAGAATTCCTTGAACAGGGAAGTGTTGAATAACAACATGGTCATACCTATTGGTGCTTGTGTAATATGGTGTCAGGGATCAAATTTACTTCAGGTAGAGCATAGTATACAAAGCATCTGATACAGACTCTAAACTGTAGTTGGTCCTATAATAGATATTTGAACTAAATAACATTAAATAAAATGCTATTGATGTGCACATAAAAACACAGAATGCTGTTTTCATTAATATCACCTGGAAACAGCTGAAATACAGCTTCCTCAATAATTTAATTGCAACTTAATTTGCATAATTATTTATTTTATTTAGCCCCCAAAAAACACTCTATCAGGATGTCTAGGTGAAACTAGAGCTTCTGAATAAGGTCCAGATCAATCTTAATATAGCCAATACCTAATTACTTGCTTTCTCCAAAACACTAATTAAGGTTTTCCAGAATTGTGCAACATATATCAAGTCATCCGAGTTTATTTTCCCTATCAGGCCAGATTACAACAGTGAAGTGCTTTGCTTCCTGCAATTACAGTAACACCTGTAAAAGCATAGTCTGATTGCAGCAAGCAATTGCACTTTAAAATTAGTTTGTTCTGTTCATATTGGAGAACACTCCAATATAACACCATGCACTTCTTAACCTTTCCCGATATAAACAATTCCTTCAAGTCTTAGGCATTTCAGTTTATATGGAGCAGCAATTGTCTGCATCAAATTCTTCTCAGGGGAAGCTAGAAGAGGTTTGGTTTTTCCCAATCACCACTGTGTTTGGAACCCTCGCTAGACTCAGCTCACAAGACTCTAACAGTGCCAGATGTAGTGACAGTCATTGACAGACATAGCTGATGCTCTGTGTGCAAGGATTCACTCCCAGCTTATTCATTTCAATTTCTTTCTAGACAGACCTTCCAAGTCATATTGGATTCCTCTGTGTTTGCAGTGGGAAAGACTTGATAATTTTGAGAGATTAGAGAGCACACATTAAGCAACAAGGAGGAAGGCGGTGACTGAACTGAAGATGCCCACTTAACCCCTTCCAAGTTACTTTTGACCTTCTTCACATTCTACTCTCTTCTCCATGAGGTTGGCATTAAGGGATTGTGTCAACAGGCTTCCAGCCAGTTCAGCAATGGGCAAAACCAGCAAATGGCAGGAGGAAAAGAGTAAGGTTAAGAAGGTTTTCTCTTCCTGACAGGTTTCTAGCATCAGCTGGTTAGCTCTGGCTCTTCCTTCAGTGCCTGGCAAGTGGACTTAGAATTCTGTCCAGGTCCCATTGCCTGTTTTTCTGTTGTTTTTATTCCAAGGTCTTAGGAAAAGTAATGAGTTTTTATTAGTTGACTCTCCAATTTCCCTCTCATACCCTTTATCTTATCCCTTTCTTTTAAAACCTGCTCATTTAAAAAACTCTACACAAGATCTAGGGCAAAGCACAATTTCCAATGCTAAATCTATTGTTCTGAAATAGTGTTGTAAACAAAGAGGCAAGAAGTCACAGTGAAGATATCCGCAATAGTTTTCTATTGGCCTCAATAAATATTAGTCGGTTTTCAACCAAGATTAAATTAACATTTATATTTAGAGCAAAAAACAAATGAATGTTGAATATATGTTGATTGGGGATATTCTGTAATGTTCGCTTTAGAACACTGCTAGCTTCAAATAACTTTCAGAAAAAAATTCAGTTTTGAAGAGAGTCTCACATTTTCAATATGACCAAGAGAACTTTTATTATTTTTCTTAGTATTGTAATTGAAGTGATGGTAAAGTTAGGTGATCCACAAAGATTTTTTTTTAATTGATTACTCTCCTTGGTGCTACTGTCTGGTTCATTCCTAGATTTCTAAAAAAAGAACACAACCTTTTTTTGGGGGTCACATCTGGTGATGCTCAGGGATTTCTCCTGGCTCTGCACTCAGGAATTACTTCTGGTGGTGCTTGGGGGACCATATGGGATGCTGGGGATCGACTCGGGCCAGCATGGGCCGGCCGCAGTGCAAGGCAAACGCCCTATCTGCTGGACTATCGCTCCGGCACCAGAACACAACTTTTGAACAGTTGATCTGTAGTCAAATTTTAGCTTTGTTTAGTTTTTTGGCACAATAATGCTGAATTGAGTTGGAGCAATAGTACAGCGGGCAGGGCATTTGCCTTGCACATGGCAGACCGGGTATGGTCTCTAGGGTTCCATAGGGTTCCGCAAGTGCTGCCAGGAATAACTCCTGAATGCAGTCATGAGAACCCTTGAGCATTGCTGGAGTTGACCAAAAAAAAAAAACATGTAAAAAGAAACAAATAATGCTAAATTAATTTTAATTTTAACTTTTCATATAGGAACACAATTTCTGATATCTTCAAAATAATTATATTGTTATATTTTACAATACATGACCCACAGCACAATAAGTCATATTGATTTTGGAATAGATCATAGTTTCTTAAGCAAAATGTGCCCGACCAGTTTCCCCTTGTTCTCTGTCATGTAAATGATGCCAGGAAAACTGCCTAACCATGGACCAGTAAATGAAGCTGAATCTGATAGCACATCAGGCACAGAAGTTAATTCAAAGTGGATTTAGATCTTAAGAGCAGAGCAGAATCCTTCAAATATACCAAGAGAAATACAGGTCCAGAATCTGGACTCTGAAGGTGGTTTCAATGAGATGATTCCATTGGCAAACAGAAACAAAAATAAAGAATTGGAGTACATAAATCTTTAAAAGATTTTGCGTAACAAAATCTCCAGCTAAAATGAAGACTCCTGCTGAATGATAGAAGGTATGTACATACAATATCATCAGATAAAGGGCTGTTAGGATATCTAAAGCTCTCACAAATCTCAGCAAATAAAGAAACAATATGTCCATCAAAAATGAGAAAAGGAAATTAACATTTTCTAGGAAAGGATATAGGGATTTCAAAAACAAAAAATTAATAATAGGTGGCTGTGTGTAAATGTATATATACACATATATATTAATATATATACACATACACACAGAAAGAAAGAGAGGGGGACAGAGATACACTTAGAGAGAGCAAGAAAGAACTGTAAAAATTTCAACATTTTAACCCTGGGGGAATAGCTCATAACAGTCTTCTATTTCTCTTCATGTTTAAGATTAAAAATTTTCTATTTCAGAACTTAATCTCAACTAATAAGGTTAACACAATGTTTTTTGTAAAATTTGGAGGTATTAACTTTTCAATTATAATGAATTATTCAAGCAAAGGAGTGAGATTGATACTTGATAACCAGTTATAAGACAGGTATGTTAAAGAGGAAATGTATTGTGGAAAAAGTTCCTAAATTCTAGACTAAGCAGCTGAATTTTTAAGGCTCCTATGAATGTTATTTATGAAATTAATATTTTAGAATAGAAATGGACTAGATTTCATAGAACCTAGGAAGTGTTAAGATCAATGCTTAATACACTGGTTTAACCAGTGTATAAGTTACCAGTTTGATTAAAGTAGAATTAATACATCATCATTATGGAATAATAAACCCCCCACGAATAGCTAAAGCAATCCTTGGGAAAAAGAAGATGGGAGGTATCACTTTCCCAACCTCAAGCTTTACTACAGAGCAGTTGTAATTAAGACAGTGTGGCATTGGTATAGATACAGACCTGTAGACCTATGGAATAGAACTGAATATCCTGAAACACACTCAAATATACAACCACTTAATCTTAGATAAAGGAGCAAAAGATATTAAGTGGAGCAAAGAAAGCCTCTTCAACAAATGGTGCCGGGAAAACTGGGCAGCTACATGTAAAAAAATGAACTTAGACTTCCTTCTATGCCATGCACAAAAGTCAGATCAAAATGGATTGTAGACCTCAACATCAGATATGAATCTATAAGGTACATCGAGGAAAACATAGGAGAAATGCTCTACAACATTGAAACTAAAAGTATCTTTAAAGACGACACAACACTGACCAAGCAAATGGAATCAAAGATAAACAAATGGGATTATATAAAATTGAAAAGCTTCTGCACCTCAAAAGAAATGGTGACCAAGATACAAAGACAATCCACAGAGTGGGAAAGGATATTCACCCAATACCCATCTGACAAGGGGCTAATATCCAGGATATATCAGGCACTGGTAGCACTCCGCAAAGAAAAAAACAGCCAACCCCATCAAAAAATGGGGAGAAGAAATGAACAGATGCGTCCAAAAATAAGAAATTCAAATGGCCAAAAGGCATATGAAAAAGTGCTCTTTATCTTTAATCAAGGAGATGCAAATCAAAACAACAATGAGGTACCATCTCACACCACAGAGACTGGCACAAATCCAAAACAGCAAGAACAACCTGTGCTGGCGTGGATGTGGGAAAAAGGGACTCTCATCCACTGTTGGTGGGAGTGCCGACTGGTCCAGCCCTTTTGGAAAACAATACGGGCATTTCTCCAAAAACTAGATATTGAGTTCCCATTTGATCCAGCAATAGCACTCCTGGGAATATACCCGAGAGCCCGAAGAACACATAGCAGAAACACTATCTGTACTTCTTTATTCATCTCTGTGCTATTCACAATAGCTAGAATCTGTAAACAACCTAAATGCCCGAGAACAGTTGACTGGCTAAAGAAACTGTAGTACATCTACACTATGGAATACTGTGCAGCTGTCAGAAAAGATGAAATTATGAAATTTACCTGTAAATGGATGGACATGGAGACTATCATGCTGAGTGAAATTAGAAGGAAAAGGACAGATATAGAATGACTGCATTCATCAGTAGGATATAAATAGATACCAGTGTTTTACTAAGTGTGGGAAATGGTAATGGCAGACTAAAACTCGCCATTGAATATACACAAAGAGACTTAAGTGATAATCTCTAAATATCTGCAGGGCTAGCCACAATGTGTAAAAGAAGAGGGGAGAGATACAGAGAGACAGAGAGACAGGAGAGAAAGAGAGGAAATGGGGGCATCTCTATTGAGGCAGCCTGGGGGTGGGCAGGAGGGTGGGGTACGTTGGTGGTGGAAATGGGGCACTGGTGGAGGGATGGGTTCTGGAATACTGTATTACCAAGAACCAATTATGAACACTTTTGTAATTGTATGTCTCACAGTGGTATAATAAAAAATTAAAAAAGAAAAAAAAATATAAATTAAAAAAAGAATACATCCTGTTCTTTGTTGGTTCAAATAGCAGGATATAAAATGAGTTGTAAATATAGTATACAAAAAGATATAATCACAAATAACAATTCCATTAGAAAATAACTATACTTATGCATACATCAGGTGTTTAAAGTAACAATTATATTACTTTCAATTTATTTTTAAAATTAAAAAAAGAACATTTTTATTTATTATATGTTTTTGCTATTTAAACTATGTTTCAGCATCTGTTCATTTATCACACATTCTATATTCAATAAGCAAGCATAGTTTGGATACAACTATGGATATGAATCACACTTCTCTGTTCCTTTTCCATTTTACCAACAAAATAAGTTTCATACAATGATAGAAAAATGAGGGACCCATGCATGGGGCTGGGACTTCATGGTACAGACACACGCCAGTAAATGGGAACTGCACACGTGGCTTTTAGGACTCAGGAACATAAACCAGGGTTACAGTACCCAGCATTCTAAGTGAACATCCAGAGACTGCACCAGAGACCTGGTCCTGCACCCACCTGTCCAGGTAGGATCCATGAGGGCGGGCCTTCATGGCATAGACACGCACCAGCAAAAGGGAAACACACACATGGATCTTAGGATTCAGGGACAGAAACCAGGGACTACAGTATCTAGCATTCTAAGCAAGCACCCAGACACTCCACCAGTGACTTTTGTCACACCAACCGCACCTTACTAACTACTTGAAGAACAATGACAACACAACATACCCCTAAAACACAGAAAAACTGACATTTACAGAGACCTATCTGGCATTTAGAGAGAGAGCAGTGCCCCATTAAGATTCCACCTCCAGACCACCACAGCATTATGGGGAAAATATTCAGATCCCTTCCTTGGAGAAGGAAGAAGAAAAGAGCCCCAAAGCATCAACTAGGAACTCCTACATTCATAATCTATCTGACAAAGAATTCAGAGAGGAAATGGTGAGGATTTTTAATGAGCTCAATGAAAAAAATAGAACAGATGTCCAATAAAATACAGGAAGGCATAAATGAAGCCGTGAAAAAGGCAGTTAATAAATTACAGGAGGATATGAAAGTAGAAATGAGAGCACTACAAACAGAAATAGCATCTATAAAAAAAAATGTAAATGGTGCTCTCAACAGTAAGATGGCAGCAGCAGAAGACAGAATCAGTGAGAATGAGGATGAGCGCCAGAAAGCACTAAGTGATATGCAACAGATGAAAAATGCAGAAAAGTGGTTCAGCAGTGGAAAGAGAACACTGGGATGAATCCAAGAAGAATAAAATAAGAATAATCAGAGTTCAAGAGGGACAGGAAGACAACCCCAAAGAAATGGCTACAGTTAAAATTTCCTTGCAGAAAAGTTCCCAAAGTTAAAGGACACAGGCATCCAGATCCAAGAAGACTGAAGGATACCAGGAAAAAGAGACCCCAATTAAAAGACTCTAAGACATATAATAGCCAGAAATGCTGGGCACAGGAAGAGCTGTTAGCAGCTCTGCCCAATGTCTATGAGTCTCTGGATCAGCATACCTGGGTCAGACTTGAAAAAGACTGATGCAGGGTGGGTCTCAATGATCCAGGCTGTGATAGGCTCTTCTACTGGGTGGAGTTCTGATGAGAGGAAAGTCTGGATGTGGAAAATGGTGGCCCTCATAGAGTGTGAGGGTTTTCTGGCTTAGTCATCCAGTCCAATATGAGGAAACACCACGGAAACAGAAAATGGGCATTTATGGGGCGAAATAAGCATGGATTTGTTCTGAACTCGGGGCTGTTCCCAAAGGAAGATAGGAAGGGGAGAGGCAGGAGAGAAAGAGCCATCTCTGGGAGACAACTGATGTCACTTCCTGTGCAAATCCCGGATGTGGGAGAGAGAGAGGAGAGAAACCGCCATGGCTGGGGAATGACTGGTGTCACTTCCTGTGCAAATCACAGATGCAGAAGACCTGACCCAAATATTTCAGCCCAGAATACAGAAACAGCACCCCACGCCAGTGAGAGAGAGTGGATGCACTGCAGGCTCTGCACACAGCAGCCACACACACCGGCTAAACAGAAGCTCTCAGAGACTACAAACAGTGCTCCTTCCTTCTTGGACAATTATGAATGTCATTTGGAGGTAGAAGAAGGGGGTGCTTGGCTTGGCCATCCATACTTTATGTTGGTGACTGACTTCCCAGGCTGGGGCTGTGAGCAGCGGAAGGAAGGTATGGATCAGTTCCCAGAGGTGACTACAAGAGTATGCCACCCTCATGGCAGAGCCTGGTAAGCTACCCATGTCGTATTTGATATGCCAAATACCAGTAACAATTATATACCTCATTCCCATGACCTGATGAAATGGTTTGAGGTTCTTTATGTTCCTGAAGCAAGCAGATGCCCTTGGGCTTTACCCGCATGAGACAGGACATATGGAGATGTTACTGGTGCCCACTGGAGCAAATCGATGATGAATGGGAAGACAGTGATACAGTGATTAAGAATACATTAAATGAAAGAAAATATTAGTTTACTTATAAAACAGGAATATTCTTCATAGAGAGATGTGAATATTTAAATATTATTGAAAAGAAAAATAAGGGGATATAAAGAGGTTGGTGAAAAAAGTGTATCCCTCAGACTAGAAACAATTAGGGAAATCAGACAGAGCTTGCCTTGAGTCAAAGCAGGTGAACATTTGATGCTATGATGTCGGTACTCATGCACAGTAATGCCAGTATTTATATCTATGTTTGGGGTGTTTAACCAAGAGCTGCTATTGTTATGCTTAGAGTGAATAATGTAGTGACAGCTTTCAATCTCTTCAATATTCTGAAGAAAAACTTATTAATTCTGAAAATCATATTTAACAAAGATCAAGACGGGGAATATGTACAAATCAGCAGAATACAGATTCTTCCTCTGCATGAATAAATGCTAGTTGTAATCTAAATCCTCTAAAGTAGGCATTAATAACAGGTAATGGAAACACCATGACACACTGCTGTGTTAGAATTCATATGGGGTAACCCAGGCAGCGTGAAACTTTATGGTTCCAAATTTGGAACAACTTGGGGGAACCTGGAGCAAATTTGTGGTAACGAAAACACTATAATTGTTTCTTTAGTGTGTGGACATACTTAAAAAAGTATGGTTCGTATATAATAGCAATGAATGGATTTAAATTTTCTGTAACTTATAATTAAAAATGTAAAGCATATGTAGAAATATGTGTACATTTCATGGGGGTTTCATTAGTTCTAGTTTTTAAAAGTTTATGAAACAAGCAGCACTATTCACAATAGCCAGAACTTGGAAACAACCAGTATACCCGAGAACTGATGACTGGATAAAGAAACTGTGGTACCTAACAATGGAATACTATCAGCTGTTAGGAAAAATGAAGTTATAAAATTTGCCTAAAATGGATGGACATGGGAAGGATCATGTTGATTGAAATTAGTCAGAAGAAAAGAGAGAGATATAGAATGACTGCATTTATTTGCATGACATAAATATATCAGGTGGTCTTACCAAAGTGGAAATTACCAAACGTGGGGAGTCAGAGGTTAGGTAAGAGAGAGAAGGGAACATGTGTGAATAAATGTCGAAGGGCTGATACCAACCTAGAACTGAGCATTAAATCCAGCAAAAAAATGCACATGATGGCTAAGTGTATGTAGTGCAACCCCAATGTGTAGAGAAGGAAAGAGAGAGGAGAGAGAGAAAAGAGATTTAAAAAACCGCCATTTAGGCAGGCTAGAGGGTGAGGGTGGGGACATTGGTGGTGGGAATGGGGCACTGGTGGAAGGCGGGGTGCTGGAACACTATCTGGCCGAAACCTCTAAACATGAACAACATTGTAATTGTATATCTCAAGGTGGTATAATAATATGTTTAATAAAAAAAATAAAATTATCATAGATCTTTAAAAAAAGAATTTATGAAACATTCCTATAAATGTGTTTGGAACATCATGGATGTGAGCTCCAGTTTATTATAGCTAATTATACTAGTAACACAGATTTAAGTTTTAATAGGGATGTTAAGAAACGCATAGGCATCTAAGGTTTGATTTATCACTTGGCTAATCTATTTTTATTTAAATTGGCAATCAGATAAGTGGGAATGAAACCACTGACAATGATAAAGCCTAACGTTATACTTCTTATTTAGATTCCATGCCTGTTTCTGTGAATTACATGCTTTATTTTTTAGTTTTGGTTTGTCTGAGGGCAGATTTGGCAGTGTCTGGGGTTTAATCCTGGATTTATGCTCAGGGGTCACATCTGGAAAGACTCTGGGGACCACATGTGGTGACAGGGATCCAAGCCTCATAGACCATATCAAGGCATGTGCCAAATTAACTGTGATAACTCTCCAACCCCACTTTTAATTCTTTATTATAAGTTGTTTATGTATAAAATATAATTAAAATATATTTTCATTATATAAAACATAATGTAAAATTTATATCTGCAACTATATTGAACCTAAAAACTAGATCATAGTACCATTACTTTATGCCGCAATGTGTTTCCTAACACCAAAAGAAATTCCAAAACCCATCTTTTGAAGGAATTCCATAACAACTTCATAAAATATACCTCTATTCAAACACTACTATTACTCTTCTAACTTCTTACTCTGAAACCAAAATAATTTAGAAGAAAAATTTTCTATAAATGCATGACTCAATTTTCCAACAGCTGATAAATCCCAAATATTAAAGTGAAGACATACAAAACTATTTTGGGGCCAGAACGATAGTATAGCCGGTAGGGTATTCGCCTGCATACAGCTACACCAGAATCCCATATGGTCCCTGGACCCCACTAGGAGTAATTCCTGAGTGTACAGCCAGGAGTAAACCCTGAGCATCACTGCGTGTGACCCAAAAAAAACAAGAGAAAAATATATTTTGAAAACATTCATGGCATTGCATTATTGCTGCAAACTTATAAACAAATACTAATTTATTTAATGTTTGGTGTTGTTTTTTTTATTTTTGGTTGTGGGGGTGGGGAGTTAAGTAATCAGCCAAGATACTCAGAGGTTACTCCTGACTGTGCTCAGATATCACTGCTGATAGCGCTAAGTGAGTTATATGCAGTGCTGGGGATCAAATTTAGGTAGACCACATGTAAGGTAAACACTACCTCCATACTATATCTCCAGCCCAATATGATTTTGTTTAAAACATGGTAGACATATTTCTTATAATATACAAATATAATTGTATATCTAAAAGGAAAAGATATTTACCTAAGGTAGTTTATAAATATTTCAATATTTCCCCCCTAAATACACATCCTAATTTTGATCTTGACATGAGATTTCCCAAAACACCAGCAGCAAAACAAAACAAAATATAGATTCATTATAGAGACAATCTGAAATTGCATTGGCATTTTATAGAAACTAGGATCAACAAAATTGATACTAACTTAATGTAGTTTAATTTAGATAATCAATGTTGGTTATGCCCATTATAAGCTTTTATTCTACAGTTTGAGCTAGCTGGTCAGAAGAGAACATTTTCTACTTTCATATTTGTTGTTCAGTACATATAAATGTAGAAGTGAATGCACATAAGTTATGAATTATGTCTGTAGCACTTATTAGAAATTATTACTCCAGAGATAAGGAAAATTATAACAAAGAGAATTCTAATAATATTCAAGATTTTGAAATAACTGTGAGCTATCTTTTCTCTTATAGAATTATTAAGGAAAATATCTCTAAGTGAACTAAAATATGCTATTTTAGTTATGGTAGCAATGATATTATATACTATTAATTAGGAAAAATATTTTAAAGTTCATAGTTCATATGGGATGGATGATGATAGTGATGATGATGATAATGATGATGATGATGACAATGATGATGATGAAGATGATGATGATGATGACAGTGATGTGATGATGATGATGATTATGATGACAGTGATGATGATGATGATAATGATGATGATGATGATGATGATAAACACAAGATGCAGAACTGGGAAAGAAACCTAGGGCCTCACATATGCATATAAGTATTCTGCTGTTGAGCCCTATCCTTGACCCTTTGGTAAAACATGTTTTAAATGAGTCTGTGTGGTAATTATTTGATTCTATATGGAATTTAAATAAATAGGTTAATTTCCCTACAATACTACCTCATATAGCTTTCACCAGATGCTAGATTCTGGGTTTTGAAAAGTTTTCACTTTTAATCTAAAATTTTTTCTCATTCTAACTTTAGGTGTTTATGCAATATCTTAGTCATGTTTGTAAGATCTCCTTGGTAATTCCAAATTCCAATATAATGAACGTTTCTCTAGGATTTGAGAACATATTAGTCTATAATGTGCTTCCTTGCATCTTCTATTTAAGTGATATAGTGCTAATCTACCTCATTTATTTAAGAATAGAGAATTATATATTCAAATACAATCAACAAAAACAGAAATACTTTTCCATATTCTTGTTAGTAAGATTATAAGTGCTGTGTAAATGAGGAGATTAACTTTATCACTTGTCACTTCATTTGTCTTCCCGTTACTCATCAATTTGCTCATGTGGACACCAGTAACGTCTCCATTAGTTGGGAATGAGGTTCATTATTGTTACTGTTTTTGGCATATTGAATACTCCACGGAGAGCTTTCCAGACTTTCCCGTGGCTCTGAATTCATGCTAGGGGACCCAGTCTTTTTCTATGTCAGACCATCAATAATCCAGGGTGTGCGGGGCAGAGCCCTGGATAGACAAGCCTATCTCCTGTCTGCCACTTACCGACACACCTGCAACACTTAATTTTTTTTCTCTCAGAGTTTTTTAAATTTATTTTTTAACAATTACAAAAATGTTCATGTTTGAATTTTTTGCCATACAGAGTTGTAGCACCCATCCCTCCACCAGTCCCATTTCCCACCACCAATGTCCCCAATTCCCTCCCCCTCCCCTAACCTGCCTCTGTGGCAGGTTCTCCATCTTTTTCTCAGCTTTCTCTTTCTCTTCCTTCTCTTACATATTGGGGATTGTAATACATATACTTAGAGGGTATCATGTGTAACTTTTGGCCTGTATTTAATGCTAGTTCTATGTGATAATAGACTTTCAATAATTATTCACACACTCTTCCCTTCTCCATCTTACCTAACCTCTGCTCCCACAGTTTTGTGATAATTTCCACCTTTGGCAAGACCTCCTGATAAACCTTTCGCCTGACCTTGAATGTTGGTATCATAATACATATATATATATGTATATTTATGTCATGCAAATAAATGCAGTCATTCTCTGTCTCTCTCCCTTCTGGCTAATTTCACTCAACATGATCCTCTCCATGACCATCCATTTATAGACAAATATAATAACTTCATTTTCCTAACAGCTGCATAGTATTCCATTGTGTAGATAGATGTACCACACCGACAACACTTATTAACTTTTTATAATTTGTGTGAGGAGCAAACAATTTTTTCCTAATAAGTAGGATGTCATCTTGTTTGAGTAATATTTTCATAATGTTGAATATTTTGTTTGATATAATTGTATTTGATTAGTGTAATGGAGAGTTTTACCTGTATTTCTGTTTGCATTTTATGCGTTCAGGTTTACTAGTCTTTGATGTATTATGAATTAATTTTTGTGTATGATATGAGTGGGATTGCAGAAAAATATGTGAAATATTTGGAATAATGTGGTAGAAAAACATTAAGGTAGGTCTTTATGAAATTATTAAGAAGAAAGAATTTAATTCAGTCCTACATAGCTGCAGAATTAATTGACTTTAATTCAAGTTAGTCTGGACTTACTTGTTTTTCATCAAAAATTTTGAAAATGTTTTTGCTTAATATTTCAATTTTTAAAATGTTTGCACACTAGTTTTGGTTAACAGTTTTGGACATTGTTCTGATTAAAATAATCCACAGTTAGTGTCAGCATTTCTCTACAAATGACCAAAGACTTAATGGCTGGAGAGGAGTACAAAGTACAGGAGTTAAGACAATTGTTATGCCTGCCTCTAACCTTGGTTTGCATCCCAGGAGTTCCCTGAGCACTACCAGGAGTCATCCTTGAGCACAGAACTAAGAAAAGCCCCTGAGCAATGGGATTGGCCCAAACAAAACAAATAAAAAGATCCTCTGCTCCTCTATTCCTGCCTCCTTATCAACTTAATTTCTTTTTTAACTTATATATTGGGTCACACGCTTATAATAGAGTTGACTCATGGGTTTGATTATACATAGTTACTTCACCTACCAGCCAACCTCTTTACTCCACCACTGCCTGCCCCATAGACACACATTTTTTTTCTTGGCTTTCTCATTTCTATAATCTAGGGTCAAGTGTTTGCCATATTTAACACCTTCCATTCTCTTCTCTTCCTCTATATAGCACAGATAAATAAGGACATCAGTTCATAAAGTATCTTTTACACAGCAATTTAAGACTACAAGTTTCTCCTTCCATTGAATTAAATATATTCCATTTTCATTACAAATACTTATTTTTATCTATCTATCTATCTATCTATCTATCTATCTATCTATCTATCTATCTATCTATCTATCTATCTATCTATCTATTTGTTTATATCAACATGATGACCACGTTCATTGAGGTTTCATGGGGAGTTCAATATGCTGCTTTGTCTAACATTCATAGATTTAAAGAAAGCCTTTGATTCTGTTGAGACTGAGGAGTCATCCGAGCCCTCGCTAAACAGGGAGTTCAGACTCAGTACATCAGGATCCTCCATGTGCATCCATAATCCTCCATTATGGATTCACTACCAGGATCTCACCATTCTACAGGAAGTGATCATCAATGTAAAGAGAGGGGTTCAAAAGGGAGATACCATTTCACCGAAACTCTTCAGTGTCACCCTCGAGAATGTCATGTGACAACTGGAATGGGAAGAAATGGGAGTGAAGATAGACGGTTGGCAAGTATACCACCTCCGCTTTGCTGATATCATCATTCTAATAACACCAAATATCAGCCAAGTGGCATGAATGCTGACCGACTTTGGCTGTGAGTGTGGAAAGGTTGGGCTTTAGTGTGCAATAAAGGTTGCAGCTGTTTTCAAGAAGACAATGTTCATGAGAAATGGACTAGTTCCTGATGCTCCATTTGCTCTCAATGGAATGAATATCTCTGAATGCAGCAGCTATGTGTACCTAGTTCGAGAACTGAACATGGTGAACAACCTAGCACCTGAACTACACAGGAGAAAGAGAGTAGCATGAATACCTTCAAGAGCATTGAGGAAGTGGTAAAGAAGATGAAGAATCCTCTGGCTCTGGGCACAACTTTTCGACTCCACCATTCTTTTTTTGCACTAACATACGCGTCAGAGATCTGGACTCTATGAAAACAGGATGAGAAGGCTATTTGGGTACTCAAAAGAGTCGTGCTTGGAGTATCACTCTTCACTCAAGTGAGAGAAGGAATCCAGAATTCTGACCTCTGTCGACAATCAAGAATGACAAGCAAGGATGTCAACAATCAAGAATCAAGGATGTTGTCTCGTTTGCAACAATGATGAAAATCAGATGGCCCGGACACATGGACACATAATGCGATTTAGGGACAACTGCTGGACTAGAGCAGTTACTGACTGGATACCACGGGACATCAAAGAACGTGTGGCTGCCCACCTACAAGATGGTCAGACTTCTTCATCAAAAGCCTGAACGGATGGTTTGAGGCTCTACGTGTTCCTGGAGCGAGCAGATGCCATTGGGCTATACTCGCATGCAACAGGGACAAATGGAGATGTTACTGGTGCCCGCTTGAGCAAGTGGATGAACAATGGGGAAGATAAGTGATGAGTGATTTATTTCATTTACTTAGGGCTTTTGGGGTCCACCCAGCAATGCTCAGGGTTTACTCCTGTCTTTGCACTCAGGAATTACTCCTGGCATTGCTCAGAGGATGCCAGGCTTGCCACTGGCAAGGCAAACGCTTTCCCACTGTTCATCACTCAGTCTCTACTAATATTTTCAAAGGAATTGTTTTTTCTGGTAATCTTTAGTTTTGCAAGTATTAGCTTGTATAACTTGCATTTACTATATGCAGATAAGAGCTGTAAGATTAAATATATATTAATGGAAAATAAAATTTAATACTAACTTTGAATATGAGATAAAGTATAGTTAAAGGTGAAAACATGGGAAGCAGATTTTCTCTTTTAAAACATGTTCGAATTTTAAAACACATGAGAAAATATTAAAATTATTATTCAGTACTAAACTACTTTTAAATAGAAATTGTTAAAAGGGTTATTATGATGTGGAGGAAATCTGAGTATCATAACACTAATTTCTTTCAATTTTATGTAAACAAAATATTATTTTTAAATGTTTTAATAAAAACAATTGATAGTAATTAAACTATTTTTTACATACTCAACATGTTCTTGGTTAGAACATTAATGAGATGTGGTTAGGGATTTTTAAAAAGGAGTAGCTTGTAGAATTTTTATTATGTACCATGAATTTATTATTACCATGAATCAACTAATTAAATTTACTTTTTAATGCAAGGACAACTATTTATTATCAGACTTGGAGACACTGAGTGAAAGTCAGGGCAGTTATCTTTGAAGATGAGAGAGCTGCATTTTAATGTTGCTTAATGGACTTTGCCTTTATACTTTCATTACTAAATTACTCTGTTAACAAATCAAATGTGAATTAACCATTTAAAATAAAACCTACTTTAATCTTTATCTCTGATTTATGATTTCTAAGAATAATATGTGGCATCACCAGAAGACATAAAATGCTGATTTGATCAATGATAATTGAGTGAAAAATTCAGAGAAAATGATTTATGGTTTTCTAAAGTCTCTTCAACTTGACATTTTTAAATTAATCTAGAGTTAATTTGAAGTTCAAAGCTTCGAGGTGTGCCATACACCTATGAATGTATTTCTATTTTTATGAATATTAAATATGACAATTTTACTAGAAAATGTCTAGTTATTATCTTACTCCTAAATTCATTGAAACTTATATGTATTATTTATATCAATAATTGCAACATAGAATATATAATTCATTTACCAGTTCTACTTGAAATAAATTTGTCACTGTCACTGTCACTGTCTTCCCGTTCATCATCGATTTGCTCGGCGGGCCCCAGTAACATCTCCATATGTCCTGTCTCATCTAGTGAGCCCAAGGCATCTGCTTGCTCCAGGAACATAAAGAGCCTCAATCCATTCCGGAATGAGGTCTATAATTGTTACTGGTATTTGGCATATATATCAAATACAACACGGGTAGCTTGCCAGGCTCTGCCGTCAGGTAGCATACTCTTGTAGGCATCTCTAAGTCCAGCGTTTATTGATGACGCCGGCGTGCGGCCACATACTTAGGCTGGTCGCTGGGTGGGGTCACAGGGAGGCCGTAGGTCTGCCCCATGTCTGCGAGTCTCTTTATTTTTTATCAGAAATAAATTTGATGAACTAATAATAGTGCAATCTTCATTTCTTTCCTTCCCGAGACCTTTCATTTCTATAATCAAGAGCTAAAGATCTGTCTCCCTTTGGTAACTTACACTCTGTGTCATGGTATTCTATATACTACAGATAAGTGAGATATATTTGTATCTGACCTTCATCTTCATACTTACTTTACTTAACATATTATCTTTCAGTTCTACTCAAATTGCAGCAAATAGTATGATTTCATTATTTCTTGTGGCAGCAGAGTATTCCACTGAGTATATAACCCACCTTTATTATTCACTCATTTATCACAAAACCTGGGTTGATTCCATACCGAACTATTGTACTGCTATAGAAAATAGTGATATGCATATTTCCTTAAATGAATATTGTGTCTTGAGGGTAAATATTAAGCAGAGGAATTGTTACTTTAACATGGAAGTCTATTTCTTTTTGAGAAATCTCCACATGGTTCTTGAAAGGAGTTGAAACCAACATTTTTTATGTATCTTTTTTGAATTTTGGGGGGATTTTAGGGTCATACCTCATGATGATCGAGGTTAATCCAGGCCTTCCACTCAGGAATTACTCCTGGCAGTGCTCGAGGGACTATAAGTGATGGTGAACACTTTTTCATCGTGGATATCTACTTTTCTCCAGTACGTTTTTGTATTTATTGGGAGTTTGTGAGTCTTCCTTGAGAAGTGTCTTCATGTATTCTTCCCATATTTTAAAGTTTTAATATTTTTTGTTGTTGATCATTGTGAGTACTATGCATATTAGTGGATATTAATCTTTTATCTGATGTGCTGAGAGCAAATAATTTTGCATATTGCATTGTACCTTCTAGTTTGAATCTGAGGGACTTTTTGTTAATATGTTCCAGGTACTCTGGGGATATTAGACCTTACTTCTGGCTGTAAGCTCATGGACCACTCTTGGCAGAGCTCAGGACTCCATAATGGGGTTCCAGGATTGAATCTTGACTGACCATATGCAAGGCAAGCTCTTTATTCACTCTATTCAGCTCCCACACATACCCTGATTTTTTTTGACAGCCAGGAACATTTTAATTTAATGTAGTCCCATGTGTTTATTTTATTGTTGTTCTCTTTGCAACATATATAAAATCCTGAATAATATGTTATATACGCAACACTAAATAGATGGACTTGGATATATTATGGATATACAGATATATACGTATCAAATATATATAACATTACATACATAACAATACAGGATTATTTATTATATAGTATACTTTAAACACTACTACTATTTTTTAGAATAATAAGTGATGAATCATATTTGACAAATAAGTCTGGCTTTATAAAATCTGAATATGCAAATAACTTTGGGTGTGCTTCAAATATAGCAAAATTAATTCTCTTGACTAATCACAGAGATAAGAAAACTATGCATTTATTCTATTAAGCTATTTAATAGCCAAAGCAATTGAGATTAGATTAATTAGAAAAGCATGGGCATCCTAATTATATCACTAGAAACAAAACAATATCAAGATACTATTTTCAATCATGACAACAGATCAAATTAGACAGGGTATTTTGTTTCAGATGATTTACACAAACATATCATAGCATGTAAGAATCTTAGGCATGAGTTTGATTTTTTCAAGGATGAATATTAACTATACTAAGCAAAGCCAATATGAAGCAAGATCACACAATGAGTCTAATTTTAAGGAGTCAGAAGAGTAATATTTGATGGATTTTCTTTTTAAAGCAGCTTCTGTCACACATATTTTCCAGAGTTTTCTAGCTACCTCATTGCCTTAAATTAGAGAAGTCACACTGGGAGTTCAACAATAAAGTCTGAGACCTGATTTGACCAGTGAAAATGCTATTGATGCTGGGAGCCAATGAGAGAGATATTTTCAGTAGATAATCCTGGAGGTGAAGCACCTTGGGAAATTAAAATTTTAGTGTTAGATGTCTTGTTCAAGAGCATTAAAGGGCATGATGACTGTTTTGAATTTCAAAATTACTTATTCAGTAAGCTTTAACAAATCTTAACCTAACTAGGCCTACTGAATTAAATGCCAAAATGTTTGATTTTTATCTTGATATTAATTAATATAAGAACAAATTCACTCTATCTCTGAGAATTATAGAATGGAGAAACGCTCATAGGTAGAAATGTTTAAACATATGATCTAAACGAAAGTTTACCTAGTTTGCCAAATATAAAATTAAAGTTTAACATTTTACATTTTTACTTTATATAGTGTTTTATCAAAAATAAGGAACCACCACCAACAACAAGAGTTGCATTTATCACATGCACTGCCTATGCTGTAATATTTCTGTAGATACATATATTTGTGTATATATATGCATATGTACATATATTAGGAGATATTTAACACAGTGAACAATGCAATTATTTTATTTGTTTACAAAATTTTTATATCATTATGAGATAGTTACAAAACTGTTCATGACTGGGTTTCAGAAACAGTGTCCCCACACCCATCCCTCCACCAGTGCACATTTCCCACCACCAATGTTCCCAGTTTCCTCCCCCACCTTCGCCTGCCTGCCTTTATGGCAGGCACTATTCACTCTTTCTCTCTTGTGTGCATTGTGGTTTGCAGTACATACACTGAGGGGTTATCATATATAGATCTTTACCTACATTCAATACTCAGTTCTAATCTAGCCATACCATTACAAAATACAATTATTTTATTAAGGAATGTATCTAAAAAGCATAAAAAGTATGCTTTTTAGATATTATATTATAACTTTGTTTCCTTTGAATAATGGTGCTGAAGAATATTATTCTTAGAATAATACTATTTTAATAATATTTTAAAATATTAGGATATTTTAAAATAATAAGTCATAGAATAATATTTTAAAAGAATACATAATATATAAAATATATTCTAAATACAGAATATATTTGTAGCTTCTGATATTTTCTTTCAGATTGAGTTCTAAATAAATAACAAATATGTCTTCTTATAGATGGGCACAAAAATACGGTCATCTAAATAGATATAATTCTGCTTTTGCATACACAAACAATGTGACAAAACACATATGCCAAATACCAAGGTGACTGCTAAAGGATTACTACATTTAGCTTCATTAACTGTTAAAATTCTTTAATATAATTCAAGTTTAAAATTAGGGGCTGGTTGAGGGATGGGTGCTAGAACACTGAATGACGGAAACCCAAACCTGAATATCTTTGTTATTGTATATCTCAAGGTGGCATAATAAAATTAAAAAACAAAATGAATAAATTTAAAGAATAAAATTAGGGGCTAGAGCTATAGAATCGTGGGTATGTTATTTGCCTTGTAAGCAGCCAAACCCAGGATTGATGTCCGACATAACACATGGTCCCCAAACACAACCAGGAGTAATTTCTGAGTGCAGAGATAGGAGTAATCCCTGAGCATTGCCAGGTATGACCCCAAAAAGCAAACACAGATATATATTTATATATGTAAATATATAAATATATTTGATGTAAATATATAAATATATATACACATATATTAATGTGGAATGTGATTTATATATATATAATACACACATATATGCATATATACTAATAATGCGGAATGTGATTTTTATATATAAAATACATAAATGTCATATAAACGCATATATACATATATATTAATGTGGAATGTGAGTTTTGGAGGTGAACGGCAGACTGTGCTCAGGGCTTATTCCTGGCGGGGCTGCTGAGGATAAAACCAGACTCAGCAGCAAGCAAGGCAAATGCCATACACTCTGCACAACCTCTCTGGTCTCTGTAGTTTGTTGTTTTAAAAAACTTATTTGTGTGGATTCAGAGAGAGTACAGTAGTTAATATCCTTGCCTCAAGCTGTAGATCCAGATTCAATTCCAAGCAATGCATATGATCCCCCAAGCTAGCCAAGAGTGATTCCTGAGTACAAAGATAGAATATCCCTAGAGCACTGCCAGGTATGGCCCCAAGTCAAACAAACAAAAATATATATTTGTATCATGTTACCTTAAGAATTCCTAGTGCTATACTAGAACTGAGTATTTAAAAATAGGTCAAGGGATATACATGATAATCTTTCCATACCAGAATGCACAAAAGTAGAGAAAGAAAGCAAGAGAGAGAAAGAGAGAAAGAGAGAGAGAGAGAGAGAGAGAGAGAGAGAGAGAGAGATAGTGCCTGACACAGAAACAGGTTGGGGGGTGGGGTGGTGGGAAAGAAACAGGCATATTGGTGTTGGGAAATGTGCACTGGTGGAGAGATGGGTGTTGAACACTGCATCACTGAAACCCAATCATGAACTGTTTTGTAATGGCCCATCTCTTGGTCAGTCAATAAAATATTTTTTTAAAAAATTATTATTAGTGCTATCTCTCTGGCTATATCAAGTTATATTGTTTATTCAGTACTATCCCTGCTTATTGAGAAATTTCTCCTCAATTTACTGGTTTGTACTTTTTTACATAATTTAAATAGACTGTGTTCATTCATTTATCCATATATGTACAACTATTCATCAATAATAGAAAATGTGGGAAATACTGTGAAAATGGATACTTGAAAAATTTAAATATCTCAAAGTATTTTACAGGTGCGATGGTTTTATTACCAAATTATTTAATATTAATATATTTTTAATCCAGAGATTTCACTTAAAGTTTTTATATTGCAGATATTTATTCTAATTGTCGCATGATGTTCTCGAGGGTGGCGTTGAAGAGTTTTGGTGAAACAGTATCACCCTGTCGAACCCCTCTTTTGACATCAATGATCACTTCTTTGTAGAACGGTGAGATCCTGGTGGTGAATCCATAATAAAGCTCACGAAGGATCTTGATGTATTGGGTTTGAACACCCTGTTTGGCTAGGGCTACGATGACTGCTTCAGCCTCCACAGAATCAAAGGCTTTCTGTAAATCAATGAACGTGAGACAGAGCGGCATCTTGTACTCCCTACAAACCTCAATGAGCTTGGTTACTGTGTGGATAGGGTCGATTGTGCTGAATCCTTTCCGGAAGTCAGCTTGCTAACATGGTTATCCTTCATCTAGTGTTCTGCTAATCCTGTTCAGGATGACTCATGTAAACAGCTTGTAGATGACGGACAACAGGCAGATGGGGCGGTAGTTGCTGATGTCGTGAATGTCTCCCTTCTTGAACAGTAGAACTGTCCTGCTGGTGTTCCATTGGGAGAGTACCTCTCAATGGAACAAACATCTCTGAATGCAGCAGTTATGTGTACCTAGGTCGAGAGAAGTGCAGGAGGAAGAGAGCAGTATGGACTGCCTTCAAAGGCATCAAAGAAATAGCTAAAAGGAACAAAAGAACCTCCGGCTCCGGGCACATCTCTTTGACTCCACCATTCTCCCTGCATTAACATACGCTTCAGAGACCTGGGCCCTAGGGAAAGCAGGAT
This sequence comes from Cryptotis parvus, assembly GCA_021461705.1. Taxonomy (NCBI): domain Eukaryota; kingdom Metazoa; phylum Chordata; class Mammalia; order Eulipotyphla; family Soricidae; genus Cryptotis; species Cryptotis parvus. The sequence continues at coordinate 11,300 of JAJIBD010021881.1, read as the reverse complement.
GAGAATGCTATTTGGGTTTACCAGAGAGGAATCGAAAGAGCTATGCTTGGAATATCACGCCTCACTCAATTGAGAGAAGGAATCCGGAGTTCTGACCTCCGTCGCTATTCCAAAATCAGGGACGCTGTCTCGTTTGCCAAGGCATAGAAAATCAGATGGGCTGGACATGTAATGCGATTTGGAGACAACCGCTGGACTAGAGCTGTTACCGACTGGATCCCACGGGATGTCAAAAGATCACGTGGCCGCCCACCTACAAGATGTTCAAACTTCCTTGTCAAGATCCTGAAGGTACGGTTTGAGGCTCTTCATATTCCTGAATCAACCAGATGCCATCGGGCTACATTGGCACGTGATAGGGTCCAATGGAAATGTTACTGGTGCCCACTCAAGCAAGCTGATGAATAACAGGATTCAAGTGATCAAGTGATCAAGATATTTATTAGAATGAACAGAGATTTCTAAGAATTATCTCAATTGAGCGTATTATCTTTTGAAAAGAGATAAATATTCTCAAGCAGAACATATCCTGAAGCAATGAAAATGGCTTAAGTTTTCCAATTTCAAACATTTCCATAGAAGCAAATTAAGCAGAAATTACTAAGATATTAAATGAAGTGTAATTAAGTAGAGTACATACTAATGATCAATGGAAAAAGTGGAAAAATCAGTAAAATAACTGAGCAAAGAACTAGCTATTAACAAATATAAATGTGTGATCTAAAGAAATTGAATAAATGAATCTACAGACTGAGTTTAAGGACATTAAGTTGCATTGCTTTAATAGAAAAGTAATAAAAACCTATTACTTAAAGCCATTTTATTTCTTAGATAAAAATCAAGCATGTGTGATTCATATACATACATACACATATTTCTTATGTAAAATAGTAAAATCTCTGTCATTTTTACATACTATACCCTTAGAAGAGTTTGTTTAAAAAAACTATTTTGTGGTGTCAGTGTAAGGTTTAGACCTGAGGGTTAACTGTCAAAACCACAAGCATGCAAACAGGCTGAAAGGGTTTTACAACAGAAAGGAGAAAGGGATGATGTAGGTGTCATGATTCCTCCATGTCATGATTCTGAGGTCATAGTCCTCAGAATCCACCATGACCGATGACATAAAATGGTCATTTTCTTTTCATGTTATTAACACTAATTTTCTGACCTTATAATCTTTTTAGATTTTAATTTCTGGCCTTAAAATTGGTGGATGGATTTCTTGTATAAGTCGCCTAGTTTTTTTTATTGTTATTTTTGTTGTACCCGGCTATGCTCAGGGGGTTACTCCTGGCTCTGCACTCAGGAATTACTCCTGGTGGTACTCAGGGGACCACCCTGGGATGCTGGGAATTGAATTGAATCCCAGTCAGTTGCTTGCAAGGCAAACACCCTACCTGCTATGCAATTACTCTGGCCCCCATAAGTTGTCTGTTTTTGCCAGGTAATGGGACTCTCCCTGGAATTGGCAGTTCAAAAGCAACTAATTTTAGTTGGCGTTAGACTTCTCATTTAATTGGCTGTCACCTGTATCCAAACTTAGCACAATTATGCATATTTATGTGTGTACATATCTTTTATATATATATATATATATATATATATATATATTGCTTTGAGGGCACACCTGGCAGTGCTCAGGGCTTACTCCTGATCCTGTGCTCAAGGATCACTCCTGTTAGGGCTCAGGGGACCATATGGGATGCCAGGCTCAAACCTGGTTCAACAACATGCAAGGAAACTTTCCTATCCTATTCTCTGGCCCCATATTTTGAAAAAAAAATTGCACTTCTATACATACAATGAGAAGTTCACTTTGAAAAAAAAACTTAAATTGAAATAGTCAATTAGAAAATTGTTCATGATCGTTTTGTGCAAGGGTCTTTCCAACACCACATCTACAGCCATAGGTGTAGGTGTAGGCAAAAGCCCACAGAGTGCTTTTTGCTTCCAAGACCATCAAAGTCCCTTCTTAGCCTTTTGACCCTCACCAACCCCACTCCTAAATCCTTAACTCAGTCTGTTGACCAGCTCTTTAGTTTGTTGCCTTTGGCTATTTTAAACTTCTGTCAGCATATTTTACTTAAGAACTTAATAGTTGATCTTTACTCCAAATTAGGTTTCTTTCCCTAATAAACACAGTTGCTACCTCAGCTCTTATTTAGTTCCAGACAATATATTTGATGGATTTCTCCTATAAGTTGTCTGTTTTTGCCAAGTAATGGGACTCTCAATGGAGTTGGTAGTTCAAAGGAAACTAATTTTATTTGGAGTTTGATTGCTCATTTAATTGGCCCACACCCACATACAAACGTACCATAAATTTATTATGAAATTTATCATTGTCAACTTGGATTTCTTTACAAGTTACTAGATCTCCTGAACTTATTATAACTGTTATAACTCAACCTCTGTGAATACCCCCAAAAAGGCTAGAAATTAAAGTTCTTTTATACCAGATGTGACTAATTTTTCTCTATGTGTTAATCAGTTATTTTGCTTCAGTTAATGATTATTTGCTTTGTTTCTATCTTTTGAAAAAATAAACCCTCTGCATTCCAATTGACTGTTGCATCATCTGCTACAAATTAGTCTACAGTGATTAATAAGTTTCAGTCAAATACACTATTTCTGATCGTACGTCACATGCCGTAAAGCAATCTCTTTGGAATCCATAGTCATTATCGTTTGTAGGAAGGGACGGTTGGCAAAACAGCATGACCTTGTCATGCTCTGTTGGAAGTGGCTCAGATGCCAGATATTTATTGACAGACCTCAAGACTGAAGTGTTCTGCTATCAGAACTGACAAGGTCAGAGCAACTCATAGGTAGAAATGAAACTAATTGAAACAACTGAGCTTACATGATGACTTGGCAATATCTAGATCCTTTCTCTCTTATAAAAATTACCACTCTACAAAAGTACTGTAAAATCATAGCTTCATTTTCTCAGCATACTAGCATGAATATTACAGACATGTATTTTAACTATAAGCTTAAGATTTCCTGTGAAAATAATTTATCTAAAAAATCTATAGTGCTGATAATAGAAAAAATCTATTATCAGCAAGATGGCGACCGTTTATGCCTGATACTGGTCTCTAAATGATAACCTAACAAACTACTCATGGACAAATGAAAATTCTAAATATTCTAGATGCTGTGGGTGAGCTGAAGCCATCATATCCACATTCATTCCCAGAAAAAACTGAAGAAGATAGCATTTGAAGGGTAAGAGCAGCAACCAAGTGCTAAGAACTTCCCCCACCTCCAGTTCAAGCCAGATGCTGTCCTCTGAGATCTGCAGTTCCTCTAGGGGGAAATGGAAGGGCTCAGGAGGTATTCACTACCCTAGCTTTGCATTAATTAGTCTTAGAGGGAAGCCCAATCAGGTGACCACTGAAGAAATATGTAGGGCTCATCCCTTGGATAGATATTTGTAGACAGGAGGAGGTGGGGACTAAAAACAACCAGAAATGTGGGGCCAGAGCGATAGTCCAGCAAGTAGGGCATTTGCCTTGAACACAGACAACCTGGTTCGATCCTTGGCATCCCATATGGTCCCCTGAGCACCTCCAGGAGTAATTCCTTAGTTCAGAGCCAGGGGTAACCCCTGAGCATTGGCATGTGTGATGCAAAAAGCAAAAAAATAAATAAATAAATAAATAAATAAGATGAAGAAAATAAATAATAAAAAAAATAAAATAAAGAACAACCAGGAATCAGACCTCAGATCATGGCTGACAGCTATCTGCTTGCAGGAGCACCTGGAATGAAATGCTGCCAGCGATTATGCCTATTTATAGAGACAATTTGTTGGCTACTTCTAACCAAGGAGTTTCAGCCAGCATTTATGTATATTCTAAATTCCCTGGTAAAGGTCTGTTCCAGCACTGAAGGGCTCTTTACAGGTTGGTCTGGGCAAAGTTTCCAATTTTATTCTAAGTACTACCAGTCTTAGTAGAGACTGCTTATGATTCTCTCCAACTGCAAGATCAGGCAGAGAACTTGGCAGTACTAAAGCCCATCCTATAGTCTTACTTGCACAGGGAAGCAAATATCATTCCTGTCCAACTGTTGAGTTCAATGACTAACTCCATATAACCAAGGATTCTGAATAGATACTGTGAATATCATATGAATTCAACCTACACACTATCCAGTCAAAGAGCTGAGCTACACCTTTCATCACAGCTTAACAGTCTAACAGAGTCCGTCCTGATCTTAGAAGAATGATTTATATCCTATTTATATCCAACTATCCATTTAGAGGGTAAGTGCATCTTAAAGACCTTGGGACTCTGGCTACTTGCCTTGCCTTGCCTCTTGTATTCCCTCTTAGAACTTGGAACAAAGACCGGATACCACCTTTGTCTTTAAAAAAATATTATTTTCAAATAAAGGTTGATGAGGCTGGAAACATAGTTCAAAAGGTTGAATTGGATCTTTGTAGAAGATCCAATTTCCATCCCCAGACATCACAGGGTCCCCTAAAAATCCCAGAGTTACACCCAGCACAATGCAAGATTTCAAACACAGCCTCATAATCGTAAATTTAACAAAAAAGTATCCAAAAAGAAAACTTGGGAGACAAATGATTTATTGTCTGTGATATAATTTAAGTTAAAACATTAAAAAGGAGATGACTAATCACCTAGAAATGTTCTATCATCAACAAAACTACATTCCTCCATTACATAGACTAATTGCTCATGAACATTTTGTAAAATAGAGACTTTCCTAAAGCACCTTTGCCTACCAAGGGTGGCAATTAAATCATTAAATGGCACACACAGATCGGATGATAGCAGGGGTATAGGGAACTGCACTTAACTGAGGGGAAGCTGACACTATGAAACAACTTCGAGAAATTAGAAGCACATACAAGTAGCAAACACTACACAATCATTTCTAAGCTAGATGGTGGTATTATTAAAAATATGCTGGAAGATGCCATGCAGTTTTTTCTTTTTTAAAAAAAAAATATTATACCCTGGTGAGATATACAATTACAAAACTGCTCATCATTAGGTTTCAGTCAGACAGTGTTCAGCACTCATCCCTCCACCAGTGCACATTTCCCACCACCAGTGTCCCCTAATTCCCTCCACCCTCCCCCTGTCTGCTTCTAAGGCAGGTAATTTTCCTCCTCCTCCCTCCCTCCCCTCTCTCTCTCTCTCTCTCTCTCTCTCTTCCTTTTTTTTACACATTGTGGCTTGCAATGCATACATTTAGACATTATCATGTATATCCCTTTGGCTACATTCAATGCTTTCAATGCTCAGTTCTAGACCAGTATTATAATTTTCAACAATTATTAGCACGCTGATTCCTTGCAGTTTTACAAAATCAGTTGATATTTAAAATCTTCATGGTCACAAAATAAATATTATTTACTTTAAAAAAAATATTCTACTAGACAATGGTGTCTTATACAGACTATAATACACTGTATAAATAAATTTTTTCCTACTCCATAGGCTTTGGGAAAAACATATGCACACATATAAGTTAATTTATTAAGAATGTTTAATAGAGTCTCCCCGACCAGCATCAGTCTCCCCCACAGGTGTGTGTGAGACCCCTGCGTCTCCACGGACCCAAGTTGCCCCAGGGAAGAGCGGAAACTCCATCAACGGGAACCAAGGCAGTTTGCCTTGGTTTCACCATGGACCCTTTGGGCCCTGCGCTTCCGGCACCTGCGGCAGCCTCCCCACAGCATCAGTCTCCCCCACAGGTGTGTCTGTGACCCCTGCGTCTCCGCAGACCCAAGTTGCCCCAGGGAAGAGCGGAAACTCCATCAACGGGAACCAAGGCAAACTGCCTTGGTTTCACTGCGGACCCTTTGGGCCCTGTGCTTCCGGGAACATTCCAAAAACTCAAAACCCTAGCGTCCGCGCGACCCTCTTACTACCTATCTTGCATGAGGTACCAGTGAACCTTGGTTCCTACATCCTTGCTACCCACCCAAACTCTGCAAACAGACCAGACACCTACTAACTGTACTATCTAGTCCCCCAAGACCCCATATTTGCAACCTACAATAGTCATAATGGTAAAGAAATGCAAAATTCCATCAAGCTCTGTGAGTGAAGTCACTAGTCCAGATGAGCCAAGCAATACCAATGAGTTGTATAACCACTCTGATAAGGAATTTCGGAAAGAAATGTTAAGAATTCATAAGGAATTCAAGGAAGCAATGGAATGCAAACTCAATAAAATACAAGAGGACATGATAGAAGAAGTGAGGAAAATGCAAATGGAAATGACAGTTATTAAAAATGAGGTAAATGAAATGAAAAACACAATGGAAAGCCAGCATAGCAGAATAATAGCTACTGAAGAAAGAATTAGTGATCTCGAGGACGAGTTCCAAAAGATTCGCTACACAACACCAGAAGATAGAAAAAAAGACTCACAATTACCGAACAGACAACAAGAGATAATCGGGATGAAGCCAGAAGAAACAACATACGGATCATTGGGGTCCCAGAAGGCCAAGAAGAAAACCCTGATGAAGAAGAAACTGTCAAAGCCATCATTGCTGAGAAGTTCCCGGAACTAAAGAACGCTTGCCTCAAGATCCAGGAGGCCCATAGGATACCAGCTAAAAGAAACCCCAACAAGAATACTCCAAGACACATCTTAATAAAAATGACAAAAACTATAGATAGAGATAGAATACTGAAAGCAGCAAGATCAAAAGAAGGAAATCACATACAAAGGAACATCTCTAAGATTTACAGCAGACTTCTCTGATGAAACACTCCGAGCCCGAAAACAATGGTGGGATATTGTGAAAAGGCTCAATGAACTGCAGGCCTCACCAAGAATTCTTTACCCAGCCAGACTCACATTCAGATATGAAGGAAAGATACACAACTTCATGGATAAGCAACAACTCAGGAACTTCATGGACTCAAAACCAACCTTAAAAGAAGGTCTGAAGGGTCTACTGTAATACGACCAAACCCAAAAGCACAACAAGCACAAACAGAAAGATGACACAAAATCCGATGACAATAATCTCTCTCAATGTCAATGGTCTAAATGCACCAATTAAGAGACACAGAGTAACAAAATGGATTAAAAAATTGAAACCAACATTCTGCTGTCTACAAGAAACGCATCTGAATAATCAGAACAAACACAGACTCAAAGTCAAAGGGTGGAAGACCATTCTCCATGCAAACAACTCCTCCAAAAAGGCTGGTGTGGCCATATTAGTATCAGATAATATAGACTTCAGGCTGAAAAAGGTTAGAAGGGACAACGAAGGCCATTTCTTATTACTTAAGGGGTATGTACACCAGGAAGAAATTACACTACTAAACATATATGCACCCAACGAGGGGCCAGCAAAATACATAAAACAACTGCTAAGAGACCTCAAAGAAGACATTAACAGTAGCACAATAATAGTTGGAGACTTCCAACACTGCTCTATCAACGATGGATAGATCAACAAGACTGAAACTCACCAAGGAAATATTGGCCCTGAAGGAAGAAATGGAAGAAAGAGAGCTAGTGGATATATACAGGGCTTTTCATGCCAAAAAAGCTGAATACACATTTTTCTCTAGTGCACATGGAACATTCTCCAAGATAGACCACATGCTGAGCCACAAAGCATACCTCAATAAAATAAAAAAAGATAGAAATTGTGTCAGCTATCTTTTCAGACCATGATGCACTGAAAATGGAAGTTAACCGTACACAGAAACAGGGAGTCAAACCAAACACCTGGAAACTGAACAGCTCACTCCTGAACAACAAATGGGTCATAGAAGAAATCAAACAGGAAATCCAAAGATTTCTGGAAACAAATGAAAATGAAGACACCAACTATAAGAACTTGTGGGACATGGCAAAAGCCGTGTTAAGAGGGAAGTTTATAGCTCTGCAAGCATACATCAGGAAACAAGAAAGGGGCCCACATAAATAACCTGACTACACAGCTGAAGACATTAGAAAAAGGCCAACAAAAGGAGCCCAACCCAGGCAGAAAAAAGGAAATAATAAAACTTAGAGAGGAAATCAATGAGTTGGAAACCAAAAAAAAACAATCCAAAAGATTAATGAAACCAAGAGCTGGTTTTTTGAAAAGTTAAACAAGATTGACAAACCATTGGCAAGACTTGTAAGGACAGGGAAAGAGAGAACCCAAATAAACAGAATCAGAAATAAAAAGGGTGACATCACAACAGAAACCACAGAAATCCAAAAGATCATCAGAGATTACTTTGAGAGCCTGTATGCCGTGAAACATGAGAATCTAGAAGAAATGGATAAATTCCTGAAGTCCTATAACCTCCCACGGCTGAAACAAGAAGACCTCCAATACCTGAATAAGCCTATCACCATTGAGGAAATAGAAACAGTAATTAAAAGTCTGCCCAAACACAAAAGCCCAGGTCCAGACGGATTCCCTAGTGAACTCTACCAAACCTTTAAGGAGGACCTACTGCCAGTCCTTTTCAAGCTCTTCCAGGAAATAGAAGAAACAGAAACACTCCCAAACAGCTTCTATGAGGCACATATCACCCTGATACCCAAAGCAGGGAGAGACAACACAAAGAAAGAAAACTACAGACCAATATCCCTGATGAACACGGATGCTAAGATCTTCAACAAAATACTAGCAAACAGAATCCAAAGACTCATCAAGAAGATTATACATCATGACCAAGTAGGATTCATCCCGGGAATGCAAGGATGGTTCAACATTCGCAAGTCAATCAACATAATACATCATATCAATAAAAAGAAAAAAATAAAACCATATGATCCTATCAATAGATGCAGAGAAAGCATTTGATAAGATCCAGCACCCGTTCATGATTAAAACCCTCCAGAATATGGGAATTGAAGGGACTTTCCTCAAGATAGTTACAGCCATCTACCAAAAGCCCACAGCGAGCATCATTCTCAATGGGGAAAAGTTGAAAGCCTTCCCCCTGAGATCAGGGACAAGACAAGGTTGCCCACTCTCACCCCTTTTATTCAATATAGTACTGGAAGTACTTGCCATAGCAATCAGAGAAGAAAAAGGACATCAAGGGCATCCAGATAGGCAAGGGAAGAAGTCAAGCTATCATTATTTGCAGATGACATGATATTATACCTAGAGAACCCTAAACTCTCTACCCAAAAACTCCTAGAAACAATAGATGCATATAGTAGAGTGGCAGGATACAAAATCAACACCCAAAAGTCGGTGGCTTTCCTATATACAAATAACGAAAGAGAAGAAAGGGATATTAAGGAAACAATTCCATTCACAATTGTGCCACAGAAAATCAAATACCTAGGAATCAACCTACCCAAGTGTGTAAAGGACCTGTACAAAGAAAACTACAAGACACTGCTCCAAGAGATAAAAGAGGACACAAGGAAATGGAAACATATTCCCTGCTCATGGATGGGGAGAATCAACATTGTCAAAATGGTAATACTCCCTAGAGCTCTGTACAGATTCAATGCAGTCCCTATAAGGATACCCATGACATTCTTCAAAGAAATTGACCAAATACTCCTGAAATTTGTATGGAACAATAAACCCCCCAAGGATAGCTAAAGCAATCCTCGGGAAAAAGAAGATGGGAGGCATCACCTTTCCCAACTTCAAACTGTACTACAAGGCAGTAGTAATTAAAACAGCATGGTATTGGAATAAAAACAGACCTGTGGACCTATGGAATAGAATTGAGTATCCTGACACCCAACCTCAAACACATGATCATTTAATCTTTGATAAAGGTGCAACGAGTCCAAAATGGAGTAAGGAAAGCCTCTTCAACAAGTGGTGTTGGGGAAAACTGGGCAGCGACATGTAAAAAAATGAATTTGGACCTGTGTCTAACACCATGCACAAAAATCAGATCAAAATGGATTAGAGATCTCAATATCAGACTTGAATCCATAAAGTACATTGAAGAAAATATAGGAAAAACCCTCCACGACATTGAAGCTAAAGGCATCTTCAAAGGTGAAACATCACTAACAAAGCAACTAGAAGAAAAGATAAACATATGGGACTACATGAGACTAAAAAGCTTCTGCACCTCAAAAGAAACAGTGACTAAGATACAAAAGCAGTCCACAGAATGGGGAAAGAATATTCACCCAATACCCATCTGATAAGGGTTAATATCCAGGATATATCAGGCACTGGTAGAACTTTACAAGAAGAAAACAAACAACCCCATCAAAAAATGGGGAGAAGAAATGAACAGAAACTTCAGCAAGGAAGAAATTCGAATGGCCAAAAAAACATATGAAAAAATGCTCATCATCACTAATCATCAGAGAGATGCAAATCAAAACAACAATGAGATACCACTTTACACCACAGAGACTGGCACATATTCAAAAGAGCAAGAACAACAAGTGCTGGCGTGGATGTGGGGAAAAGGGGACACTCATCCATTGTTGGTGGGAATGCCGGCTGGTACAGCCTTTCTGGAAAACAATATGGACATTCCTCCAAAGACTAGAAATTGAACTCCCATTTGACCCAGCCATACCACTCCTGGGAATCTACTCTGGGAAACCAAAAATACAGCAGCGGAAACACCATCCCTACTTTTATGTTCATAGCAGCATTATTCACAATAGCCAGAATCTGGAAGCAACCAGAGTGCCCGAAAATCGATGACTGGATAAAGAAGCTTTGGTACATCTACACAATGGAATACTATGCAGCTGTTAGGAAAAATGAAGTTATAAAATTTGCCTATAAATGGATGGACATGGAGAAGATTATGTTGAGCGAAATTAGCCAGAAGGAGAGAGACAGATACAGAATGACTGCATTTATCTGCATAACATAAATATATATGTACATATTATGATACCAATATCCAAGGTCAAGTGAAACATATATCAGGAGGTCTTGTCAAAGGTGGAAATTATCACAAACGTGTGGGGAGTCAGAGGCTAGGTAAGACAGAAAATGGAACAGTGTGCTAACAATTGTCGAGGGTACTAATGCCAACCTAGAACTGAGCATTAAATAGAGGCAAAAAGATACACATGACAACCCTTTAATGTATGTTCTGTAATCCATAGTCTGGAGGGGAAGGAAAAGAGAAAGAGAGAGAAAGGGAAAGAAATAAAGAACCTGCCATGGAGCAGGGCTGGGGAGGGGGGAGGGAACGGGGACGTTGGTGGTGGGAGATGGGCACTGGTGGCGGGATGGGTGCTGGAACACTGTATGACCAAAACCCAAATATGAACTTTTTAATTGTATATCTTTGTAATTGTAAAAATAAAAAATTAAAAAAAAAAAAAAAAAA
>JAJIBD010021880.1:0-29169 GCA_021461705.1 Cryptotis parvus | reverse complement strand
ATCCCCTGCGTCTCCCGCGGACCCAAACTGCCCCAGGGAAGAGCGGAAACTCCATCAACGGGAACCAAGGCGAACTGCCTTGGTTTCACCGCGGAGACAACTGGGCGCTGCGCTCCCGGGACCAGCTGAAACTCTCCCCCCCCCAGGTGTGTGCGTGTCCCCTGCGTCTCCGCGGACCCAAACTGCCCCAGGGAAGAGCGGAAACTCCATCAACGGGAACCAAGGCGAACTGCCTTGGTTTCACCATGGGAACCTTGGGCGCTGCGCTCCCGGGACCAGCTGAAACTCTCCCCCCCCCAGGTGTGTGTGCGTGTCCCCTGCGTCTCCACGGACCCAAACTGCCCCAGGGAAGAGCGGAAACTCCATCAAGCGGGAACCAAGGCGAACTGCCTTGGTTTCACCCGCTGAACCTTGGGCGCTGCGCTCCCGGGATCATCCCAAAACTCAAAACCGCGCGGACGCTAGCGCGTCCCCGCGACCCTCTTAATACCTGTCTTGCATGAGGTACCAGTGAAACTTGGTTCCTACATCCTTGCTACCCACCCAAACCCCCGCAAACAGACCAGACACCTACTAACTGTACTATCTTGTCATCCAAGACCCCACATTTGCAACCTACAATAGTCATAATGGTAAGGCAACGCAAAGTTCCATCCAGCTCTGTGAGTGAAGTCACTAGTCCAGATGAGCCAAGCAATACCAGTGAGTTGTATAACCTCTCTGATAAGGAATTTCGGAAAGAAATGTTAAGGAGTCATAAGGAATTCAAAGAAGCAATGGAATGCAAACTCAATAAAATACAAGAGGACATGTTAGAAGAAGTGAGGAAAATGCAAATGGAAATGACATATATTAAAAATGAGGTAAATGAAATGAAAAACACAGTGGAAAGCCATCATAGCAGAATAATAGCTACTGAAGAAAGAATTAGTGATCTCGAAGACGCGCTCCAAAGATTCTCTACACAACACCAGAAGATAGAAAAAAAGACTCACAATTACCGAACAGACAACAAGAGATAATCGGGATGAAGCCAGAAGAAACAACATACGGATCATTGGGGTCCCAGAAGGGCAAGAAGAAAACCCTGATGAAGAAGAAACTGTCAAAGCCATCATTGCTGAGAAGTTCCCGGAACTAAAAAACACTTGCCTCAAGATCCAGGAGGCCCGTAGGATACCTGCTAAAAGAAACCCCCAACAAGAATACTCCAAGACACATCTTAATTAAAATGACAAAAACTATAGATAGAGATAGAATACTGAAAGCAGCAAGATCAAAGAAGGAAATCACGTACAAAGGAACATCCCTAAGATTTACAGCAGACTTCTCTGATGAAACACTCCGAGCCCGAAAACAATGGTGGGATATTGTAAAAAGGCTAAATGAACTGCAGGCCTCACCAAGAATTCTTTACCCGGCCAGACTCACATTCAGATATGAAGGAAAGATACACAACTTCATGGATAAGCAACAACTCAGGAACTTCATGGACTCAAAGCCAACTTTAAAAGAAGGACTGAAGGGTCTACTGTAATACGACCAAACCCATAAGCACAACAAGCACAAACAGAAAGATGGCACAAAATCCGATGACAATAATCTCTCTCAATGTCAATGGTCTAAATGCACCAATTAAGAGACACAGAGTAACAAAATGGATTAAAAAATTGAACCCAACATTCTGCTGTCTACAAGAAACACATCTGAATAATCAGAACAAACACAGACTCAAAGTCAAAGGTTGGAAGACCATTCTCCATGCAAACAACTCCTCCAAAAAGGCTGGTGTGGCCATATTAGTATCAGATAATATAGACTTCAGGCTGAAAAAGGTTAGAAGGGACAACGAAGGCCATTTCTTATTACTTAAAGGGTATGTACACCAGGAAGAAATTACACTACTAAACATATATGCACCCAACGAGGGGCCAGCAAAATACATAAAACAACTGCTAAGAGACCTCAAAGAAGACATTGACAGTAGCACAATAATAGTTGGAGACTTCAACACTGCTCTATCAACGATGGATAGATCAACAAGACTGAAACTCACCAAGGAAATATTGGCCCTCAAGGAAGAAATGGAAGAAAGAGAGCTAGTAGATATATACAGGGCTTTTCATGCCAAAAAAGCTGAATACACATTTTTCTCTAGTGCACATGGAACATTCTCCAAGATAGACCACATGCTGAGCCACAAAGCATACCTCAATAAAATTAAAAAGATAGAAATTGTGTCAGCTATCTTTTCAGACCATGATGCACTGAAAATGGAAGTTAACCATACACAGAAACAGGGAGTCAAACCAAACACCTGGAAACTGAACAGCTCACTCCTGAACAACAAATGGGTCATAGAAGAAATCAAACAGGAAATCCAAAGATTTCTGGAAACAAATGAAAATGAAGACACCAACTATAAGAACTTGTGGGACACGGCAAAAGCCGTGTTAAGAGGGAAGTTTATAGCTCTGCAAGCATTCATCAGGAAACAAGAAAGGGCCCACATAAATAACCTGACTACACAGCTGAAGACATTAGAGAAAGACCAACAAAAGGGAGCCCAACCCAGGCAGAAAAAAAGGAAATAATAAAACTTAGAGAGGAAATCAATGAGTTGGAAACCAAAAAAACAATCCAAAAGATTAATGAAACCAAGAGCTGGTTTTTTTGAAAAAATAAACAAGATTGACAAACCATTGGCAAGACTTGTAAGGACAGGGAAAGAGAGAACCCAAATAAACAGAATCAGAAATAAAAAGGGTGACATCACAACAGAAACCACAGAAATCCAAAAGATCATCAGAGATTACTTTGAGAGCCTGTATGCCGTGAAACATGAGAATCTAGAAGAAATGGATCAATTCCTGAAGTCCTATAACCTCCCACGGCTGAAACAAGAAGACCTCCAATACCTGAATAAGCCTATCACCATCGAGGAAATAGAAACAGTAATTAAAAGTCTTCCCAAACACAAAAGCCCAGGTCCAGACGGATTCCCTAGTGAATTCTACCAAACCTTTAAGGAGGACCTACTGCCTGTCCTGTTCAAGCTCTTCCAGGAAATAGAAGAAACAGAAACACTCCCAAACAGCTTTTACGAGGCACATATCACCCTGATACCCAAAGCAGGGAGAGACAACACAAAGAAAGAAAACTACAGACCAATATCCCTGATGAACACGGATGCTAAGATCTTCAACAAAATACTAGCCAACAGAATCCAAAGACTCATCAAGAAGATTATACATCATGACCAAGTAGGATTCATCCCGGTATGCAAGGATGGTTCAACATTCGCAAGTCAATCAACATAATACATCATATCAATAAGAGAAAAAATAAAAAACCATATGATCCTATCAATAGACGCAGAGAAAGCATTTGACAAGATCCAGCACCCGTTCATGATTAAAACCCTCCAGAAAATGGGAATTGAAGGGACTTTCCTCAAGATAGTTACAGCCATCTACCAAAAGCCCACAGCGAGCATCATTCTCAATGGGGAAAAGTTGAAAGCCTTCCCCCTGAGATCAGGGACAAGACAAGGTTGCCCACTCTCACCTCTTTTATTCAATATAGTACTGGAAGTACTTGCCATAGCAATCAGAGAAGAAAAGGACATCAAGGGCATCCAGATAGGCAAGGAAGAAGTCAAGCTATCATTATTTGCAGATGACATGATTTTATACCTAGAGAACCCTAAACTCTCTACCAAAAAACTCCTAGAAACAATAGACACATATAGTAGAGTGGCAGGATACAAAATCAACACGCAAAAAGTCGGTGGCTTTCCTATATACAAATAACGAAAGAGAAGAAAGGGATATTAAGGAAACAATTCCATTCACAATTGTGCCACAGAAAATCAAATACCTAGGAATCAACTTACCCAAGTGTGTAAAGGACCTGTATAAAGAAAACTACAAGACACTGCTCCAAGAGATAAAAGAGGACACAAGGAAATGGAAACATATTCCCTGCTCATGGATGGGGAGAATCAACATTGTCAAAATGGTAATACTCCCTAGAGCTCTGTACAGATTCAATGCAATCCCTATAAGGATACCCATGACATTCTTCAAGGAAATTGACCAAACAATCCTGAAATTTGTATGGAACGATAAACCCCCAAGGATAGCTAAAGCAATCCTCGGGAAAAAGAAGATGGGAGGCATCACCTTACCCAACTTCAAACTGTACTACAAGGCAGTAGTAATTAAAACAGCATGGTATTGGAATAAAAACAGACCCGTGGACCTATGGAATAGAATTGAGTATCCTGACACCCAACCTCAAACGCATGATCATTTAATCTTTGATAAAGGTGCAACGAGTCTAAAATGGAGTAAGGAAAGCCTCTTCAATAAGTGGTGTTGGGAAAACTGGGCAGCGACATGTAAAAGAATGAATTTGGACCTGTGTCTAACACCATGCACAAAAATCAGATCAAAATGGATTAAAGATCTCAATATCAGACTTGAATCCATAAAGTACATTGAAGAAAATATAGGAAAAACCCTCCATGACATTGAAGCTAAAGGCATCTTCAAAGATGAAACATCACTAACAAAGCAACTAGAAGAAAAGATAAACATATGGGACTACATGAAACTAAAAAGCTTCTGCACCTCAAAAGAAACAGTGACTAAGATACAAAAGCAGTCCACAGAATGGGAAAGAATATTCACCCAATACCCATCCGATAAGGGGTTAATATCCAGGATATATCAGGCACTGGTAGAACTTTACAAGAAGAAAACAAACAACCCCATCAAAAAATGGGGAGAAGAAATGAACAGAAACTTCAGCAAGGAAGAAATTCGAATGGCCAAAAAACATATGAAAAAATGCTCATCATCACTAATCATCAGAGAGATGCAAATCAAAACAACAATGAGATACCACTTTACACCACAGAGACTGGCACACATTCAAAAGAACAAGAACAACAAGTGCTGGCGTGGGTGTGGGGAAAAGGGGACACTCATCCATTGTTGGTGGGAATGCCGGCTGGTACAGCCTTTCTGGAAAACAATATGGACTTTCCTCCAAAGACTAGAAATTGAACTCCCATTTGACCCAGCGATACCACTCCTGGGAATCTACTCTGGGAAGCCAAAAATACGCAGCGGAAACACCATCCCTACTTTTATGTTCATAGCAGCATTATTCACAATAGCCAGAATCTGGAAGCAACCAGAGTGCCCGAAAATCGATGACTGGATAAAGAAGCTTTGGTACATCTACACAATGGAATACTATGCAGCTGTTAGGAAAAATGAAGTTATAAAATTTGCCTACAAATGGATGGACATGGAGAAGATTATGTTGAGCGAAATTAGCCAGAAGGAGAGAGACAGATACAGAATGACTGCATTTATCTGCATAACATAAATATATAGGTACATATTATGATACCAATATCCAAGATCAAGTGAAACATATATCAGGAGGTCCTGTCAAAGGTGGAAATTATCACAAACGTGTGGGATTCAGAGGCTAGGTAAGACAGAAATGGAACAGTGTGCTGACAATTGTTGAGGGTACTAATGCCAACCTAGAACTGAGCATTAAATAGAGGCAAAAAGATACACATGACAACCCTTTAATGTATGTTCTGTAATTCATAGTCTGGGGGAAGGAAAAGAGAAAGAGAGAGAAATGGAAAGAAATCAAGAACCTGCCATGGAGCAGGGCTGGGGGAGGGGGGGAGGGAACCGGGGATGTTGGTGGTGGGAGATGGGCACTGGTGGCGGGATGGGTGCTGCAACACTGTTTGACCAAAACCCAAATATGAACTTTTTAATTGTATATCTTTGTAATTTTAAAAAATAAAAAAAAATTTAAAAAAAAAGAAAAAGAAACTGCAGTACATCTACACAATGGAATACTACATAGTTGTTAGGAAAAATGAAGTTTTGAAATTTTCCTATAAATGTATGGAAATGGAGAGAATCCTGTTGAGTGAAAATAGCCAGAAGGAAAAAAAGATATAGAATGACTGCATTTATCTTCCTGATATAATTATATGTGTAATTTGATACTAAAGGCAGGCAAAACATGAATCAGGAGGTCTTGTCAACAGGTGGAATCTAGCACAAAAATGTGGGAGTCAGAGATTAAGTAAGTCAGAAGGGAATAGTCTGCTAATAATCATCAAACATGATAATACCAGCCTAGAACAGAGCATTGAATATAGGCAAAAAGATACACAAGATAACCTCTAAATGTATGTATTGCAAGACACAATGTGTAATAGAAGGAAGAGAGGGAAAGAGAGAGAAAGAGAGAGAGAGAAGAGATAAGAACCTGCTATAGAGGCAACCTAGGGAGGGGGGAGGAATTTGGGACATTGGTGGTGGGAAACGGGCACTGGTGGAGGGATGGGTCCTGGAACACTGTATGACCAAAACCCAAATATGAACATTTTATGAACATCTTTGTAATTGTATATCTCACGGTGGATTAATAAAATATTAAAATAAAAGAAAAAAAAGAATAAAATAAAAAAATAACAATATGCAGCTGCAGCTTGATCCTGTGAAACACACTCCCTTTTTGCTCTGGCCCCTAAACATCTGTTTCTTGATTATTGAAACTAGTAAAGAGTTTGATAAATGCTTCAAATAGATCACAAGTGAGCCTGTGCTGGCATAGAAACTACAGAGGAGCAAGTCTGCATGAGACCAGGACAGCTGAGACACTTGGAGCCGCTACTTAGCATCTGAGGAAACAGCAGAAACCAAATCTCACAGACATTTGGGATGGAGACAGCAACAGGAGTCATCTATGGGGTGGTGGGAATACATTTTAATATATTCTCATGGAGATCTCCGAGTTTCTGCTGAGAAATTCAGCTCATCTATATACCCTAAAACATACGTACACACAGGGAGGAGGAGATGGTGCTGAAAGGTGGTAGAGTGTCATGTATAAGCCACTATCAGCAATGGTACTGAAAAGCTCAGTGAAAGAATTTACTTAAAAAAGCACCTTTCATAGAAACAGATTGGAGGTGGGAGGCAAATGGGGGGGAATTGATGGAGGAAAGTGAATACTGCTGAAGGGAATGATATTGAAACATTGTATGCGTGAAACCCAATTATGAATAACTATAATTTCTAAGTGACTAAATGCATATATACAAACATCACAGATAAAAATGTATTACGATTATATACATAAACTATATATTTAAATTAGCTATCTAGACTAAATATAAAAATAAGCTATGTATACAACTAAGCAAATAAAAGTGTATTTGAATTCTAATTTATATAAATAAAATATGATATGGGAAATGATATGAGAAATTACTTAAGGGCATTTGACCCTGCCTGCTATATGATATCTAAGTAAAC
This sequence comes from Cryptotis parvus, assembly GCA_021461705.1. Classification (NCBI taxonomy): domain Eukaryota; kingdom Metazoa; phylum Chordata; class Mammalia; order Eulipotyphla; family Soricidae; genus Cryptotis; species Cryptotis parvus. The sequence continues at coordinate 21,802 of JAJIBD010021880.1, read as the reverse complement.
ATTTACACCAAACTATCCTTATCCATAACAGCATCAATCTGTATCTCTGCTATAGTGGTTTGTTGACAAGGTGCAAGAGATTGTGTGAGTGACGTAAGATGAATAAAACAATTTCTGCTTTCATGATGCTAAAAAAATCTTAGACATGCCAAGTAAATAGCTCAAAGATTTGGAGCAGATAACTGCATATATGAGCTCCAGTGTTTGATTTCTGGCACTATATGCACCTTTTCCCAATACTGCCCAGTGTTTTCCATGTAGACTTCCTGACCTCAGGCATTACATTATGAGATTGAGTAACCAACTGTTGCAGAACAACTAAAAGCCTAACAGCCTCTGCATCTGCCCTGGATTGCCTCCTGCAGATCACTTTGTAGATAGGGGGTAGTTTAAATGTGGCAGTTTATCTGACCATGTATTCTGTACTGGCTGGTATAAATATTCTCTTATGCTACCACAATCATTGTGGGACTAGCTAGATTTTACCAGCATATTTGCCTGGCCACATTGGATCTCTAAGTAATTAGACCAGAGAGAAATGCTGTTTGCCTCCAAGCAAGCAAGTATGGCTCCCTGATAACTCAAAGGCAACTAAAATACAAAACTACCGTGAAGTAGACAAGACTCTTGTGAAGGCTTGGAGAAATATTAAACTGGCATTAGTATAGTCTTGGTACAGAGGCACGCCATCTCAGAAACTCCCTTCTTTACCCTATAAAGGCATTTCCAGGCAGATCTTGGCTCAAAATATTAGCATATTATAGGGTCTAGGTGAGGTGCTGGGAGAAATTACCTAAGGGCATTTGACCCTGCCTGCTTCCCATAATAGTGGGAGGTCTAAGTTGCAGGGGTATAAAACTAGGCTGCTTCCTCTCTCGCTCTCTCTTTTTGGGCTCTCTTGGAACTTGCACTCTTCTTGGGAGTCTTGTCTTTGTCTCCTCTTTACAGAGCCTTAACACCTGATGACTGCCATCTTGGCCTACACGTGGCTGGGGTTCTAGCCCGGAATCCTAAGCACAGGGCTTTTCCCTATTGCTGATTTGTATGCCTGAACCTGTGATAAGTAAAGCATTTTAAAACTATATCGGATTCCTGAGTCTTCATCCATTCCCCGTCGGCTTCGGAGGTAGAAGGGAACTCGCTTCCCGGCACTGTTGGGGACCCCAGCGGTGGTCCTCGACAATCAACCATCAGGTCTACAGTACTTGGCCAAGTATAGAAAGGAGTAGTTCCTAGTCCCCTGAGCATTGCTGATGAGCCCCCACAAATAAATAATCTTGCATAGTTACAAATATATATATATTCAAGAGTATAAAAGATATGAAGAATTTTTTACTCTACCCTAAAAGTTCATATTGCATGTTTTCAAAATGTAATTTTAGTGCCAAATAGATAGTTCTTAGGCAAGGTGCAAGTATTGTTTTGCATGCTGACCTGAGATTGATCTTGTTGAAAGAAGAATTAGATATAGGTCCACTGTGTAGCATCCCCTGAGCACTGTCAGGAATGAACACCAAACATAGAACCAGGAGTAAGCCTTAACACCACAAAGTTTAGCCACAAAACCAAAAGAAAGAAAAGAAAAAGTCATTTTATGTGTAGTATTTTATAAATGTAAGTTTCACTTTAATTTCACTTAAAATATTTACTTTAAAATTTAATTTCAACTAGATTTCTCAAGTAATAAGTCCATATTCATTATTCCTGACCATTCCCCAAATGTCCTTTACATAACTCGTTTCTTGAAGCAAGAATCAAATACAAGTACAGGCAATACATATTGTTATTATTTTTTAGTGTTTTCTAATTTAGGCCAGTACTTTTTTTTTTTTACTTTTTTTGGGGGTCACTCCCGGCAATGCTCAGGGGTTTCTCCTGGCTCTGCACTCAGGAATTACTCCTGGCGGTGCTCGGGGTAACATATGGGATGAGAGGGATCGAACCCAGGCCGGCATAGGCCAGATGCATGCCAGGCAAACGCCCTACCCGCTGGGCTATCGTTCCGACCCCCAAGGCCAGTGCTTTTAATGTTACATCAGTTTGCTGAATAAACTGTACTAACTGACTTGAAAAATTTGTGATCTGGATTTATGAGGATGTTTTCTTATTCAAAATGGTCAACTTTTTCTAACAACTTGCAAATGAATTTTATTTGAACAGTTTTGGCTGGAAGATATCATTGATAATATTGTCCTTGATAAGGCATCAAGTTAGGAAATAGCACATTATTTCTAGTTTACCTAGTTGCCCCATTTAGGATTAAGGAGATTTATCTCCTTTTGGACAGATATATTTTCTCAATGAATATGAAAGTAATCATATTCAAGTAGGATGTTACTTAGTTACTGTAAAGTTTCAGTTTCTCATCAACCATTTATCAGTGATTTTAATGACAATTGATAATTCTTTAATAAATTACTCTATTTTTATCTTTTATATTTATTTGTCAGAGTCTTTTTGGGATACGCAAGAATGGGTCTTTTTAAAAAAATTTTTATTTTTACAATTACAAAGATATACAATTAAAAAGTTCATATTTGGGTTTTGGTCATACAGTGTTCCAGCACCCATCCCACCACCAGTGCCCATCTCCTACCACCAATGTCCCCGGTTCCCTCCCCCTCCCCAGCCCTCCTCCATGGCAGGTTCCTTATTTCTTTCCATTTCTCTCTCTTTCTCTTTTCCTTCCCTCCAGACTATGGATTACACAACATGCATTAAAGGGTTGTCATGTGTATCTTTTCGCCTCTATTTAATGCTCAGTTCTAGGTTGGCATTAGTAGCCTCGACAATTGTTAGCACATTGTTCCATTATCTGTCTTACCTAGCCTCTGACTCCCACACGTTTGTGATAATTTCCACCTTTGACAAGACCTCCTGATATGTTTCACTTGACCTTGGATATTGGTATCATAATATGTACATATATACTTATGTTATGCAGATAAATGCAGTCAAGGAATGGGTCTTTTATTTTTCCAAATTGATTATGGTTTTAGGGACCAAGAACTGACATGAAAATTACAAATGGTAGTATAATATTTTTTCTGACCTAATTTTATTATCATAGTCATAATCATTTATTGAATTACTGTGAGATGCACAGTTACAAACTTGTTTAGACTGGATTTCAGTCATACAATGTTCCAATAACCATCTCTTCACCAGTTTATGCTTCTCATCACCAATGACTCCAGTTTCTCTCCCGCCAACCTCAACAAGAACCAGCCAGTGTTCTTGTTCTTGTTCTTATTCTTGTCTTGTTCTTGTTCTTTTTCTTGTTCTTGTACTTGTTTTTTTGTTCTTGTTTTGTTCTTGTTCTGTTCTTGTTCTTGTTCTTCTTGTTCTTGTTCTTCTTGTTCTTGTTCTTGTTCTTCTTGTTCTTCTTTTCTTCTTTTCTTCTTCTTCTTCTTCTTCTTCTTCTTCTTCTTCTTCTTCTTCTTCTTTTTCTTTCTTCTTCTTCTTCTTCTTCTTCTTCTTCTTCTTCTTCTTCTTCTTCTTCTTCTTCTTCTTTCTTCTTCTAATTTGAGGAACACATTTATCATATGGATAAATTTTTTATTTTTGGCTGAGAGACCAAATGGAACTTTCACATTTAGGATATACTTAAAAATCAGTATTAAATGACTTTTCAGGAAAATTTATCATTTTAGTAAATAATTTGAGTACATTTATAAAAATTTTTACACTTATTTAATATGTTCTGTATTCTTCTTCAAATGAAGTCTTTTTAACTTGATGATAGTTTTCTTTGAAGAAATGTTTCTTCAATCTTTTTATGTGAAATTATATATCTTCTGTGATGAATTTTTAAGTTTCTTGCTCATAACATAGAACTGAAAATCCAGAATTTATATGTGTGGACACTTTATAATAAATAAAGTGTCCACTCCTTTATTATAAATTTATGATAAATTTATAATAAAGGAGGCGGAAGCATCCTTTACTTAATAAAATCTTCACTTAATAAAATCAAATAATTGTATCAAGAAAAATAAAACACTATTACTATCTTATACCATACCCAAAAAATTAACTCAAGACTTGAATATTAGACCCCAGCCCATGAGAGACATTGACAGAGACATTGTTAAACCATGATATAATATTGCTTTCATGATAGATTTGGGAATTTCATTCTAAGAGCATTGGAAACAAAAACAATAATAAATCAACAGGACTGCATCAAACTGAAAGTTTCTGCACAGCAAAAAATATGATGAAAAGACATCCACTGAATAGGAGAAAATATTCACTCACTATATGTTTGGCATTGGGTAATAGTCCAGATATATAATCAATTTATTCATATATTTTTAAATTTTTTAATTTATTCATATTTTAAAAGCCCTGTGACTTAGTTGACTGCCTATTTTATTCTGAAATCATTCATTCTTTTAAGAAAAAAAATCATTCTTATGATTTAAAAATCTTCATGTTTTAGACACGGTTGATGCTCAGTCTTCATATTGTCATGAAAGCTTTCGTGTCTGGCATACCACAAAGCCTCACCAGGATGAGGTCAGTGTGCTCTCGGTTGCATGGTAGTGAAAGAAACTGTTCATTATGCTCCCTATGACTCTTTAATCTCTCCAACAGAAACATGGTTCATCCATCACTCCTTCCTATGATCTAATCTATTCAAAATTTTAACCCAAATATTTATTTAATAATATTGAAGTCAACATCACCTAGTTTAAGAACATTTAAATTCAAAGTGAAAGAATCTATAACACAAAAGAATTGATTTAAAAATATATTTCTATATATTAAGGGGTTGGAGCAATAGTACATCAGATTTGGCATTTACTTCAAATGTGACTGACCTAGGTTTGGTCCATGACACTACATATGGTATCCTGAGCACTCCAGGAAGTAATCCCTGAGCACAGAGCCAGGAGTAAACCCAGCTTACTATTGGTTGTGGTCCCCAAACCAAATACTATGTGTATGTGTGTAATGATTGGGAAATATATGAATGAAACAAATAAATACCTAAGAAAAAATATTAGAGATACATTTTGTAATTTATTGTGACAAAAGGATGACAAAACTTAATAATATAGCAAATGGAAAAATAGTACACATAATATTGCTTATTTCCAACTCTGACATTTAAAAATAAATTTTAAAAGATTTTAAAATACTCCAAATGAATGCAAAAGTCAGCATGTGTGAAAGATGTTACAGTAAAACAAGCATATAATTATCATCAACAACGAATTCAGTAGAGAATATTTGGAGAAATGCAAATTTTTGTTTGTTGACTTATAATTGATATATCTTTGAATTGGTTTAATTTCTTTTTTAAAAGTGAAACTCTTCTTTTTCTTTCTTTTTTTTAAAGTATTTTATTCTACCACCGATAGATATACAATTACAAGATGTTCATGGTTAAATTTTGGTTCTACAGTGTTCCAACGCCCATCCCTCCACCCTGTCCATATACCATCACCAATGTCCTCACCTCCCTCCCCCTTACCCCAGCCTGCCTCCATAACAGGTTCTTTACCCTTTCTCTCTTTCTCTCTCTCCTTCTCACTTCCCTTTGTTACACATTGTAGATTGTAATATATTCTAGAACATGATTGGTTCCACTAGTTTGATTACTGGGTCCAGACAACAAAAATGATGGTTATTATGGTGAGCAAGTCTCATTCAGCTGCTTCCGAGGCCCTACAGAGGTGATGGACACACTTCCAAAACACGTCTTGCCTCCTGGGAGCCTCATGGTCAGCTGAGCTAGGGAAGAGCCTGATGGCAGCTCTCCCCAGTGTTTCTGAGTCTCTGCATAATGGCCATGAGCCATGAGGCAGTTCGTGGGTGGGGCCACGAGGTCTCTGGGATGGGTCAGTGATGGGAATGCAGACCCTAGCTCCAACTCCAGGAACACTCGGTGACTTCTGCCTCCGAGAGCTGCCTACTTGTACTCAAACTCAGCCTCTCTGAGCTGGTCTTGATCAGCATCTCTCTTGCGTGGGTTCTGATGAGCTGTGGGGTTTGGACCACAAAAATGGCGGCCATTATGGTTAGAGTTGGCCATTATCCTGCTGCTTCTAAGGCCCTACAGAGATGATGGGCCAACACCCAAAACCCATCTTGCCTCCTGAGAGCCTCACGGTCCAGGAGAGAGCTAGGGAAGAGCCAGATGGCAGCTCTCCCCTGTGCGTTTGAGTCTCTCATCTTTCTCTCTATTTTTATATGTCTCTGTATTTCTCTCTCTCTTCTCCTACACCTTGTGACTTGCCTTATGGTCTATGATGCAATTATCTATGTATGTATTCAGCAATGAGTTCTAGTGTGACATTATAGTTCCTCATTCCCCATCAACCTCCCCAGTTTGTTACAAATACAATGATCATTTTGGTGTTTAGATGTGAAAGTTCCTGGGAAGGACCTGGTCCTAGCCTACTTTGTAATCTAAGCCTCTTGCTTGTCTGTGCACTGTCACAACTGTCCCCCCACATGACTACTTTACCCTAGGGGCTATGTTGGTCTCGGCCAGAACTAGCAGATTCCTCAGAGACTCTATGGGCTGCTCCACGTGGGCCGGGCAGTGCAGCTGTGTGTCTGGTCTGTTCCTTGTCCAGTTCATTTCTATTGTTACTGTTTTGGCATATCGAATACACCAAGGGTAGCTTGCCAGGCTCTGCCATGGTTTGGGCTCATCATCGGGGCCCCAGTCTTTTCCTATGTCAGACCATCCACCATCCAGGGCCCACAGGGAGCTATCACTATCAATCCCCACCATCCCACATGGTCCCCTGAGCACTGCCAGGAAAAATTCCTGAGTGCAGTCAGAAGTAACCCCTGAGAATTGCTGTTGTGACCCAAGAAGCAAACAAACAAATAAAATAGGCTATTTCTAGAATCTAAACCAGTGAGACACTGATGGACTCATTAAAAACAAGGATCAAACAGTATTAGCAACCAAATTGTTTATAGATATATGCAACAAATTATTTAGTATCCATAATCTCATACATGCTAATGAACTCACCTTTTCCATAACCCAGCACAGAGTGACTGGATAAGGTTTTGAGATCCAGGAAGAGCTAATAATCCAAGTTTGTGACTTTAGAGACAAACTCAAGTGTATTTTCTGAGTTTGTGGCTGATGATGTCTTTCTACTTTAACAAACCAAGACCAAAGAACTAAATGATTGACTTACCAGATGTCTCCAAGCTTTTAGCTTCCTTTCTACTTAATATTTCCATGTGTTTATTTTAAGATTTTGAAATCAATAGGTCTATAGGTCTATTATGTAAACTATAAGCAATTATTTTATATGTTATGATGGAAATTTGAATGTTTTCAATCAATCATTACCACTAGAAACCCCATTTTGAAAATAGTGTTAACATTAATATGGGTCATTGAGAATTTCAACATTGAAGAGATTGCATGGTATTTTAGCCAGTGTGGTAAGATGAAGCAGATTTAAAGAAACCTTTTAAGTTATTTTAGCTGTACCTCAAGTGTGACAAGTGACAATTATTTCTGTTATAGAAACTGCTTTATATGTTTTTAAAGGTTTGAGAGCCTGGAAAATTTCTTATAAAGCACAGTGTAACAGTTTTGTTAAAAAAAAGCTGTGTGAGATTATGAGGCTTCATTTTACCAGGCTGTAACTGGAGGTATTGGTGAGAGACACCCTAATTATAATATGAATGTTTGTAGCCCGGGCGGGTGCATTACTGGCATGCTTCTGGGCAGAAATGGGTTGGTAAACCCATGAGAACTTGTCCCAATCTCCCCTTTCTTAAGCAAGGTCTTTGATTTCTAAATATCTATTTTTTGCTATAATCTAGCATTCCACCTGGAGCACATCATGATATCTCTGATTTATCCGTTTATTGTTGAACTTAAATTAGTTTCATTAAAAAAATTTCTAGTCACAGTATGAGCATTAGAGAAAATGTATTTCTAAACCACTCTGAGTAACAAGCAAAATATAAAATTATCTAAACAGAACCTCATGTTATTAGTTCACCGCAGACAACTAAAGCTCAATTATGTGGTTCATTTTTGTGGGATTACATATGAGTGTAAAAGCATTTATGTTAATGCATAATGAAAAATTGCTAGTTCATTGCAGGGGACACTTGGGGGTTTGGGAATTCATCTTCTTTCTGCCACAAATGGTGTAAAAGGCCCAGACAGCTTAAGAATGTTTCTGAGCTTTAGGTTCCTATTAAGGATTGTTTAAAGTATATAGGACTGGACAAAGTTAAATTTCCAGTTCCTCCCACACCCCTTCTCTCTTTTGTCTATGAAACATTTTTTTACAATTTCTTTTGGAATATATTTGGGTTATTATTTTCTTCAATAACTTCTCTAACCAGCCCCGCATCCTGGATTTTTTGGAATATTAATAATAAATAAAATATTCTAATAAGAAGGTAAAAACTGTACATACATAAATGAAAAATTATAAGTTAACTAGACACAACACAAATGAGACCATTCAGATATCAAATATTCATTTAGCAACTTATTACCCAATACTGAGCTGAAGTATGACTGAAAATTCAGAAATGATCCCAGTCCTCATATTGTCTGCATGGTGGTCAATGAATTAGTCAAAGACAAGTTTATGCAGTTCCTTCTGTCAAGTATTAACGTATATTATTAATATTTTTCCAAAGCAAGCAAAAGAGGAAATTTCTTCCTGTTTGTCAAATATAAATATACAATGAAATCAGTTGCTTCCTAGATTCTGTGCCATTTTATAGATATTTGAAATTGATATTTGAGTATCTTTGACAAAATAGTATTTTACCTTTAAAATTTCATCATGCTTCATTTAAGCCAGGTCCATTACAACAATTAAAAATAATCAATATTTTTGAAAAGAGAAATATAAAGATGTTAAAAATCAAATTGTGCCTTAAGGTTTAGAAAAAAAATAGTAACTGCTACTAAATAGCATTAATCATTTAGTTTCTCTTTTAGAAGAAACTGATGAAGAATATTTTTCCCTCCTAAAGCTATTTATTCTGGTATTCCTCTACAAATTATAAAATAGTCAACTTGAGATACTATTTATATAATTATCAAATTTAATTGTTATATATTAGCTATTAGGGTAGATGAGGATTTACTTTTATAACAGCACCACCAATTACTTTCCAAATAATTATATCACAAATAGTGATTCAATATTCATTGTTTATTATGAAATTATAACATATTTCTAAAATACTCTGGAGATATTTGCTTGTTTTGTTTTTTGGATCACACCCAGCAATGCTGGATTTTGAGATGCCTACAAGAGTAGGCTACTCGCACAGCAGAGCCTGGCAAGCTACCCGTGTCGTATTTGATATGCCAAATACCAGTAACAATTATAGAACTCATTCCCATGACCTGGTGGAATGGTTTGAGGCTCTTTATGTTCCTGGTGCCCTTGGGCTCTACTTGCATGAGACAGGTCATATGGAGATGTTACTGGTGCCCGCTCGAGCAAATCGAAAATGAACTGGAAGACAATGATACAGTGATACCCAGCAATGCTCAGGGGTTACTCCTGGCTCTGTACTCAGGAATTACTCTTGGTGATTCTTAGGGGACCATACGGAATGCCGGGGATCAAACCCTGGCCGGCTGTGTGCAAGTCAAACGCTCTACCTGCTGGACTATTACTCCAGTCCTATTTGCTTTTTAAGTTCCATGTTTTATAGAGTTAATAATTCCTAAATTTAAGTTAATTATTCCTAAATTTAATTTTGCTTAGTTTTGGTTGTATTAATCTTCCAGTGATATTTATGATCAGATTTACAATGACGAAAAAACAACAAATAAGGTAGAAGTTTATATATGTCTTAGAAAAGAAAGCTTCACTCAGTTATTTTGGCTATTTGTATGATATAAAATTTGATAGGAAGAATAAGATGTTTGTTCCATTTGTCATGTGTGCAATGAATATTGACAGTTACCTAGAACCATAACTGTAATAAGTCTATAATATATCCACAGTAAATTTTCTGGCTTAGCAATGCGAGATTTATTTATGAAGGAAAAAAATCAAAGCTGTTAATGGAAAAAGGAAAAAAGAGACAGTTGGTGGTGACAGTGTGACAGCAGGGCAATTACTAGTGTTTAGTGCTTTGGTTATTTTGCTTCTCTTCAAGAACCATGTGTTCGCCCACATTTCATCCAGAAACAGGGAGAATGAAAAAAATAAAAGAAGAAACTTATTTTCTTTGAAAATTCTTTCTAGACTTTAAACTATCATTTGTGCTTAAATTCTTTTGGCTAGAGTTCAGTCCCATGGTGATCTTACTAGCAAATAAAGCTAGAAAATATCTTCCTTATTCCAAGAAGTAACTTGAGTAATAAAACGAGAAATAGTATTATGGGACACTTCTGTCCCATAAGTACCTGACACACTTAGATACGTCTGTCATACTTCCCCAGTATTCCCTTAAAATTGTAAAATATTCCAGCATTATATATCCTAGGATTATAACATATGTGCTGATCTATGAGCTTCTTTATCTCTAAAGAGTTATTTCTAGGTTATTTTTGCTTTTTTCTGCTTACTGGTCTGATATCTCTCTAAGTCTGCTAGCTCTCTGAACTTTCTTTTGCTAATAACGTATGTGAGAATGTTTGTTACAAGAAGCTGTGTATTTTTTTTTCTGTTTCGCATAAACTTTCATAAAACTTCAGACGTTTCATGAAGAAGTGTAAAAAGGTTTATTTTCTTTGGTACTTTTCAATTGTGAATACATCATCTATACTTTATTTTTTATAGCCAGCTAGTTACAGTATTTTCAACTGAAAAGCAATATTTATCAAAATTTTTAATAAAACTAGTGAAATTATTAGTTTTACTCATGACTCTTTTGAAGATGGAAGTAACTTTTTAGTTTAGAAAACCCATTTAATTCTCTCATAGCAAACAGAATACCTAAGATAAAAACAATTAAATGCCAAAACATGGATACATAAAAACAAACAATCATTAATTATAGAATCTATGGGGTATTAGAAGCAGTTTAAGAGGAAGACAGGAAAACTTAAATTATGTCCTACTTGGAAAGTTTCCTGGACAATTCTGAGAACAAGAGTAGAAATTAAAAATTATTCACTCTTAAACTGAATGCACGAAGACTATGACGAATGACACAGCTGTTCGGTGATGTAATTTAGATGAACTGTTACAAGTGAATTTATAGCAGAAATTCAACTATGGATTTCATATTTTACATGAGCAAAATATATAGCTTAATATATTTTTTGTAATTTTTTGTCCTTATAGATAAAGGAATGTATAGCTGAATTTCTGTTGTCCCATGTAATAATTCATCTAAGTTATGCTCTTACTTTTAGGTAGTTTTATATACCAGTGGGATTAGACAAGTGATCTGATCAGACAAGTGATTTACAACCAGTCCTGAGATTAGTCACTTCTCAGACCTTGAAATGTACCTAAATATTCTGATTCCTGAAATTGTTCCCTTCACTACCTCTGCTTTTCACATAATTAATTCACATAATTAATTCTTCACATGATTAATTTCTGAGCCTTCACATAATTAATTTATGAGCCTTCTAGACCAACAATAGTAAGTACATTTCAATATGTGTCTTCACTGATAATTATTCAACTGGTAATTATTCTCCCTAAAATTATTTTGATATAAATTCTGAGTAGTATTTATGAAATGATTATTTAGTATTTATTGCCCTGGAAACTAGAGATTAAACATTAAATTCCAAATTTGGAGAGGGTTTATTGAGAGTGTTGAAAGAATAGTGTAAGACTATTCTTTACTGATCTAAGTACCTATCTGAAGAACTTGGGCATTAGGCTCATGCTGTGTCAAGGTAATACTGCTACAGAGGTGAAGACAGTGTAGGAATGCTCTGAAGGAGATTATCTTGCATACTAACTGGCTCATTCAAGGACTTACAGTAAGTGGAGCAACCAGATTTTGTATTGGCTGTTGGTCCTTAGAACTTGGTTGTCTAAGCCTGCTGCCTGAGAATAAACTCATAGAGCGGAATTTAACTAAATTTGTCTTTTGCTTGCAACAATAGTGTTTGTTATTGGTATAAAGCACATAACTTCTGTTTTGGATTGTTAGAAAACATCTTAAATGATATTGTTTATTATTTTGTTACTATGAATTTTAATTTTTTAGTGAATTTGTGTTGAATAAATTATTGGCAGTAAAGACACTCAATCTCTGAGCATTCTCTCCAACTTTAATAAAACATTACATTTTATTTGGATTTGGTTAACTGAAGATGTACAATATTTCAGTTATTCTCTCTTAAATTAAAGAATAGAGCCAAAAGAAAATGGAGAAGTCTTTGTACCTTCAATTAAATGCTTTGGTCAAGAACTGTTTATAGCCCATTAGTCAGAAATAGTCACATGACACTTCCTAATTTTCAGGGACCTAGAAAATATACTCTTCCATGAATCGCTTCAGTAGAGCTAAGGAATAACTTGTCACATTGCTTAAGAAAAAGCTAAATAGGGGCCAGAGTGGTAGTACAGAGTCTGGGTCACTTGCCTTGAACTGCAGCAACCCATATGGTCCACTAATCCTACCAGAAGTAAGTCTGAGCATCTGTGGGTGTGCCCCCAAACAAAAAGAAACAGACAAACAACATTATTTTTGTTATGGGGTCACATCCTGCAGTGCTTAGGGCTTACTCCTGGTACTACTTTCAGGAATCAATCTTGGTATCTCAGGGACCCTATTTGGTACCAGGAAAATCCCAGGTTGACTCTGTGCAAGGAGTACTCCACTGTATTATCTCTCTGACCCATTAATAGACCTATGTACTGAGCTCTACTTTTAAATTATGTCCAATTCTAATGGCATATGTTTATTTAAAAAACAAATGGCATCAGATAAATAGGACAAGCAATTCTGGAATTTGTATGGAAAAATAAAATACTCTAAACAATGTAATTGTGAGAGAAAAAATAAAAAATCAATGCATCATGCTCTCTCTGACTTCAAATTATACTTGTCACTTGTATCACTTGTCTTCACATTGTTCATCAATTTGCTCTAGGGGACGTCAGTAATATCTCCATTCATTGGGAATGGGCTCCATTATTGTTACTGTTTGTGGCATATCGGGTAGCTTACCGGGCACCTATATTATCACTCCGGCCCCATCCTTAGGGTTTTATTTCGTTTTGGGTCACAATCAGTGATGCTCAGGGGTTATTCCTGGATCTGCACTCAGAAATTACTCCTGACGGTGCTGGGGACCATATGGGATGCCAAGAATTGAACCTGGGTCAGCTGCATGCAAGGCAAATGCCCTACCCACTGTGCTATCACGTAGGCCCTTGTATGTAAATCTTTCGTTTTTCTTTTTCTTTTTCTATTTTTTTGCTTTTTGGGTCACACCCGATGATGCTTGGGTTACTCCTGGCTGTACCTTCAGGAATTACTCCAACGGTCTACCTGCTGTGCTATCTATACCCAAACTATACTACAAGGCAATAATAATTCGATCAGTGTGGAATTGGGACAAAAACATACACATAGACCGATGAAATATAAATACCAGAAATAAACCTTCACATATTTGTGTGTATGTATGTATATATGTATGTATATATACATATACATATACATATATATAATAACCCAGACCATCTATATATTGGGGAAATGTAAGTATCTTTAGCAAATTGTATTGTCAAACTTGATAGCAACATTTAAAACAAAACAAAATCCTAAACCATTACCAATAAAAGCAAACAAAAAAAGCATCACTATTTCACACAGTACATGAAAATGAAGATGATTTAGAGTCTTTGGTATTATACTCAACAAAAAAATACATAAAGAAAAATTTAGGTGATCCACTCTTGTTGCAGGACTCCTAAGGGCCGCTGCATCTGCTCTGGATTGCCTCCCGAAAATCACTCTGTAGATAAGGGGGGGTAGTCTAAATGTGGCAGTTTATCTGACCATGTATGCTGTACTAGCTGGTATAAATATTCTCCCATGCTATCACAATCATCGTGGGACTAGCTAGATCTTACCAGCATATTAGCCTGGCCACGTAAGGACACCTAAGTAATTAGACCAGAGAGAAATGCTGTTTGCTTCCAAACAAACAAGCATGGCTCCCTGATAAAATATAAAACTACAATGAAGTAGAGGAGACTTGTGAAGGCTTGGAGAAATATTTAACTGGCATTGGTGTTGATCTTTGGTACAGTGACATGCCATCTCAGAAATCCCCTTCTCTACATTTCAAAGGCATTCCGGCTCAAAACATTAGCACAGTAAAGGCCCTAGGTGAGATGCAGAGAGGGACTACCTAAGGGCATTGGACCCTCCCTGCTTTCCATAACAATGGGAGGAAGGTCTGAGTTGCGGGGGTATAAACTAGCCGGTTCCCGCTCTCCCGGGTTCTTCTTCCCGGTGGAATCTCGCCTTGTAAGCGTTTTTTCCCCTTGGAAGTTATACACGTGGTGGTCGCCATCTTGGCCTACACGTGGCTGGGGTTCTAGCCTGGAATCCTAAGCATCGGGTTTTTTCCTTTTGCTGATTTGTATGCCTGAACCTGTGATAAGTAAAGTCTTTTAAAACCTCATCGGATCCCTGAGTGTTCATCCATTCCTCGCCGGCTTCGGAGGTAGAAGGGAACTTCGCTTCCCGGCACTGTCGGGACCCCGGTGGAGCGCCCCGACACACTCTGTCACCTCACATCAGAGATTTAGTTGCAGATAATGGCAAGAGAAACAAAAACATGCAAGGGTATACAATGGGGTTACAACAAAGTATAAATCTTTTATGTAGCAAAAGAAACTGTGAGAAAACAAAAAGGCATCCTAGAAATTGTGAAAAGATATTTTCCATCATTTTAAATAAGGGATTAATACTCAAAATTATTTCAGACAAACCTCATATAACTTAACAAAAACAGCAATTTAATAAAAACCAGGCAAGAAATGTTCTGCATGACTTATATTAGGGGAACGCAAATAAACCATAAAGATATATCTTATCCCATTAGTGACTGTGGCATATGTCAGAAAGATTGGAAATAAATGTTGGTAAGGATTTAGAGAATAAGGAAATCTGCTTCACTTCTTCTGGGAATGTAAATTGGCTCTGCATCCATGGAAGCTGGTGTGGAAATTCCTTAAAAATATGAAAATGGAAATTCTATATGATCTATCAATAGCATTATTAGACATTAATAATAAGGATAGAAATAATACTAATTAAATTGGTATTTTGTATCATTATTCTATAATAGATTGTGCATAGTAGTCAAAATGGTATCAAACTATTCACAGATAACTCTATAAAGAAGATATATATTTGTGTGTATATATGTGTACATATATATCTATGTACATATATCTGTATATATATATGCTTATATATCTCTATATAAATCTTTCTATATATAATGGTGCCATTAAAATGAAAATTATGAGTGTGCTATTTGTAAGAAAATGAAAAAAGCGTGAAGTAATTATATGAAGTGAAATAATTTAGCTAGTCTGCACACTAGGTTGTTTTACTCAGTGTGGAATAAGAATAAATAATGGAAAGGAACTTTTTAAAAATTAATAAAACAATCCTAGATTTTTCTGCCACATGCCCCTTGAGGTGTTGCAGGTGTGGCTGTTTTGCCCTGTTGCATCAGCAGGTGGCAGACAGGAGACAGGCTTGTCTACACCCAGGGCTCTGCCCCGTGGGTCCTGGATGGTTGATGGTCTGACATAGAAAAAGACTGGGCCCCTGTAATGAACCCAAGCCACGGCAGAACCTGGCAAGCTACCCGAGTGCATTCAGTATGGCAAACGCAGTAACAATAATGGACCTCATTCCGAACGAATGGAGACGTTTCTGCTGCCCATTCAAGCAAATTGATGATCAACGGGAAGTGATACTAGTGATACAAGTGATCCTAGATTTGGTGAAAAATAGAGTGGTAACTGGATGGGAAAGGAAAAATCCTGGGATAAATGGATAAAAATTGCTTTTTTTTGTGCTTTGATTGCACTGGAAATTGGGTGTTGTATGTATATGCTGAGTCATATATGTATGTATATATATATATATATATATATATATATATATAATTTCACTCTTGAAATTTCACCGTAAACCAATTGTAATTAAATTAAAACCCGAACCTCTTTTCTTTTGTCTCCCATTGATAAAGAGATAATATAGTTGTTATTTAGTTTTAGCAATGCTGTCATTAGTTCAGGAATTAGTGACTTTGTGATACCTGTAAAGTGAAAAACAAGGAAACTTTATTGCAAGGTATCTAATTTTGATTTAGTTTCAAAGGAATCTTCATCTCTATATTTCACTCTGAATGCGTTTCCTTTATGGTATTTATTACACTAGACTGATAATTGTTTTGCTTCCATATGGAGTCAGTTTTGAGCTGTGTCATTGATAACACTGTCCAGACTATAATACAGATGGGATTAGAGAAAAGGAATGCCAATAATCACACACACAGGCATGCTTGCACATCAGAAAACCTATAATCCAATATGCTCTTATGTAATATGCTCCACGTGTACTAGTGAGAGAGCACTTTGGTATGGCTATTATTGAAGACTTACTTGTATGTTTTTGGAACAGTATAAGCTTTACATGCTGTCTGTTAACAATGTATATGTTTGAATCACATGAAATTTTTGTGTCCATTCCTCTAGACTGAAATAGGAAAAATTTCTTCTTTTAGAGAAGAGCCAAGAGCTGGAACTTCGCTAGCATTTTTATATGCCAGAGAGAATACTGCTTTATATAGATTACTTATTTAATTATCAAATAGCTGTGAATATTGCTATTGTTATTTATCTATTTGGGTATTTTCCATTTGACTCAGGAAGGCTGAGTAACCTGCTCTGACCACAAAGATATAGTGGTGTAGATTCAGATAACTCTATTTTTTATCCATGACCAAGTATTTTTCTGGATCTAAATTTCCACCAGCACATACTTGGTAGTTGGTTATCTCATTGAAATTTTGTGAAATGTGGTATTGGTATACACCATGCTATTTAAACTTAATTTTAAGGAACAGTGAATGGGTAATGATGTTTTCATAGTGATCCGTAATTTCAAGATCCCATAAAAGAGTCTAAAATTAAATTTTTTTTTAACTTGCAAACCTGATTTAAGGTAAAAAAAGACAAAAAAGAGAGTAGTGTTTGATAGAATTATACACTAGGATTAAAATTTAAGATCCAGATTCTGTTTTTCATCATAAATATATGAATGTGGAAATGTTTGGTGGGGGGTTTGAGGGCTAAGTATACCCAGCAATGCCCAGTTGCTCCCCTTAGTTAATCTCTTAGGAGAACTTGTAGTGCTTCGTCTATGTGTGCTGGGGATAGACTACATGCAAAACATGTGCTCTAACACTTTGAACTAGTTCCCTGGCCACTGAGCTGCCATAGTTTAAAATCTAACTCTTACTCACTTTTTATATATGTTACATAAATTATTTCAATTTTTTGTGCCCCTCCCTAAAAGGTGTTAGGTGATGCCCCATATATGGCCCTGGATCTTTACACTTGGTATTCCTCTCCCCCTCAGTATAAGCCATTGTATATATTTAGGCTAGAGCTTTATAGAGCTTTATGCCAAAGACATCTCTTTCTGTGAAAACATGAAAGGAGGGTGGGGGCAGGTACAGGTGAGTCAGTTGATTCCAAATTAATGGCTCCTGGACATGCTGTCATATTTTCTATTAGTCCCAGTACCATCTAGATTGGATGTATTTCCTTTTACCCCAAGGTCTCTGCATGGGACTGGATGGTACCAAGAAGAGTCCACCTGCCTACGATATGGGACCACCCTTAGGGAAATCAGTTCTACAAAAAATCAAAAGAAAGGTCCACTAATTTGACCTACCTAAGACAAGCCGATAGGGACCCCAGTAAACGAAGAGCAGGAACACTTAAGAAATTGCCCTGGAGCAGAGTAGACTGGACAAAGGACCTTGTGGGGAATGGAGATATCAATCTAGCATGGGTGACATAGTTTGAATTATATGATGTGACCCTCCCATGAAAATACATCCTATAGATATTTTATTGTGGGTGTAGTTTTTTTTTATGCCAGCCCCCTCTACAGTGTTTGCATAAGAAACTGGTTTGGGAGGAAGGTAGCAATGTTCGAATTAGCATCTTTTTTTTAATTCAGAATGTTAAAACTTCTTTTTATTTTAGTTTAGTATCATGATTACACATTAAAACACATGTTCCATGGTTTTAATGAACAAAGTTACTATAACTTCACCCCTACCAATGTGCTCCCCACATTGTTTTGTTTTGCTTTGCGGCTATACCCAGAAGTACTCAGGGGCCACACCTGGCTCTGTACTCAGGGATCATGCCTGGTGGAGCTTGGGGTAACCATATGGTGTGCCAGGCCAAATTAGCATCTCTTAAGCTTGAGCTAGAGGTGTGGTTCACCTGGAGATTTGCATGAGAAAGCTGGGTTTTACTTTTGTGAAAGCCAGCCTACAAGAAGCTTTTTGCTTTGGTAGCTGGCAGACAAAGGATTTGGTCTAGAGGCATGCATGTGGATATGTGGCTGAGCTTCTGGATCAGAGCATGTGGTCGGCTGCTCTCTGTCAACCAGTGTGTTGGTGGCAGAGTATAATTAACTGTTGTTGTGGATGAAGTTGGTAGAAATAAAAAGCGTTTGGATTATCTACACTGGACTCTTCTCAGGTGGGCTGTGGCAAAGCAGCTAGGCAATATCTCAAAGCCTGGTATACTGATGTACCAGGTATCCCATCACATTTCATAGAATTAAGTTTGGGGCATGCAATTACAAATGTGTGGGCACGATGTGTTGTCTGTGGGAACATATCAGTAATTTCCTATAGAGTGCAATCAAATGGCACAATGGAGATTTAATAATCTCCACTGACTTTCCTTAAAGAATTATTAGCTCCAACAAGCAATATAGAATAGATTATTCAGAGTACTTTTAGGACAGGCTCAGAGTTTGAGAAAAAAAATTGAAATAAGTTGTCCGTAGGTGCAGTGGTGGGGGGGTATGGGTTGACTAGTGGACACCCACTATGTTCTAGGATCTCAGATAGTAAATTCAAGAACAGAAATTGGCCAGACTCGCACATAACAACCAGAAAAAAATATCATGACTTTGTTAATACCATTTCCTTATATGGGTTGTAATGGTCAATGTAATTAGTGCTGGCTAAGGTAGCAGGCATGGGGCTTTGATTTAACCACCAAAAAATAAAAAATCTGCGTGAGATATATGGAATTTCTACTTTTTACAAAATATTTAGTAGTGAGTGAACTTAACATTATTTTGTTTATGCTGATTTTATTTAGATCTTTTCAATAACTGTATTTTGCCAAAGTTTTAAAATTTTTAACTTAAATTTTCAATTTCTTTAGCATACAATAAATTTCAATTTATATCAACTAGCACACACATTTACTATTAATTCCTGTACATTTCTAGTTTTATATGCTCATATGTGGCATATTTTTAAATAATGCTTTTAAAAAATCTTTTATTTTTAAATTTAGTATTTAATACAAGAAGTACTGATATTAATTCCAATAATTTCTTTCTGTTTTTTCTTCTCACTACCTTTTTTATTGAGTTTTGACACTTTCTATTATATGTATTCTTTTGAAAACTACTAGAGATAAAAACTTTAATGTTGCTTGCAAAGAAAAGTTGAGTATTACACCATATAGATATTGTTTTAATTATTTATGACTCATATGTTGCTTTTCATTGTCATTTCTATTATTTCATAAAGTTTCCATTGTTGTATCCAGTCACTTAATATGAGTCAAAATGTTACATGCCTCTCTGAGTGAGTTGAATTTGCATAGGGTGTAAAAGCAACTGGCCAGGATGAGGATTTTCATCGTGTCCAATTTGCGAGGCCCATTCTCAGAGAAAACAAACTTCCTCATTCAAGAAGTCTGTGAAAGGATCAGAGAGATAGTACAGAAAGTAAGGTAAGCACCTTGCAAATCCTAGTTAAATCCCTAACACCACATATGGTTCCCCCCCGCTCCCCCAACCACTCCAGAACACAGAGCCAGGAGTCAGCCCTGAGCACTACTGTATGTGGCTCCCAAACACTACCCCCAAAAAAATAAGACCCAGAAGCTTTGTAACTGCTACAGTGTGGCAACTACTTGAACTGATGAGTTTTTGTTAAAATAATTTTAGTTCAGGGTGCTTAGTAGTAGGTCTTAAAAACAACTTAATTTATATATAATAACCTTTACCTGTAATGATTTTATTCATAGGTATATCAGACTCAAATAAGTTTTGCCACAGAGTCCTGAAAGTCAGTACGTTCTGACTATCTTGCCTCTGTAGCTGGTCAGACACACCTACCCACACGGTTACCCCAGGAATTAGTGATTGCCAATAGAATCAGGAAACTTAATTTCTTTGCTCCACCTTTCCCCATTGTCTAAGATCTCTAGGAGGCACACTTCTCAGAACTTTACAGCAATGTTGTTTCTCCAGCTGGTGCACTTCTCCATGCCTTTGTGGAGATGGACAAATTCCTCCCTGCACCTCAGCTGATTGTCCACAGTAAACCATGGTGGATTTTGTACTCCTCCATCTAGAGAGGAAGTATCAAAGATTAAAGTCCCCATGTTACAGTCTTACTGATTATAAGCTATTATTGATTATTATTTCAAGCTCAGTTAATCCATCTAGACAACTGTTACACATATTGCAGAGTAAATTAATATTGTTGCACTAACTTTGTTTACTCCATTTTAGTGCTGTGCTACAGATCATTCATTTAAATATAGTTTCCTAATTCTTATTGATTCTCTTGCCAAAATATTGCATTTCAGTTTTTTTTTTTTGCAAAGCAACTTTTAAAATTAGAGGTTTATATTTATTTTTTTATAGAGTTTAGGCAACAGGATTGCAATAGTATTGTTTCTGGTATTAATATTTAAAGTTACTATACACTTTTAATACTGAAGTGCCCATGACCTCCCTATCTATTATATCTCCTGCCCAACGGTTTTCCCTTCCTATCTTCTCATTATTTGCTTATTGACACTTGTAGTGAAGACTATTGACTCCCTTAACACAACCATGTGTTTTAGACTCTCCACCTATCTTCCCATGTTACTTCCTGGCAACCTTTATTTTTCCCTCATATCTTCCCCTAAACCTGGAATTCCAGGTGTATATTCTAGTATCTGAGATTTATTACTAATTGACATGTCAGTATCCCTTGTTTGCTGTATCGCACATTTGAGAGAGATCATTCTACATTTGTTTTTCTGCCTTTGGCTTGTTTTTATAGCATGATAAGCTCCAACTTTATCCAAGTTGCTGCAAATTATTTTTATTAGTAGCTACATGCTATTCCCTTGCATATATATCCCACACCTTTTGTTTTGCTTTTGTGTCATATCCCGTGATGCTCAAGGCTTACTCTTGGCTCTGTGCTCAGCAATTACTCCTGGTGCTCAGGGAGGCATCTGTGGTGCCAGTAATCAAACTCTGGGAGGCCACATGAAAGGCAAGTATCCTATCTGCGATACTATCTGTCTGTCCCTCCTACAATTTTTTGATCCATTGAATAGTTGTTTGACATTTGCATTGCTTCTGTATCCCAGTTATTGTGCTAAGAGCTGCAGTGAACGTAGGCGTACATGTATCTTCCTGAGTTAACAATTTCATGTTTGGGGGTCAAATGAGAGATCCAGTATTACTTTTTTTGAGAACTCTTTATATTTTTTTCCTTAAATTTTTTCTTGTTTCACAACTGACTTTGCTCAGGGCTTAT
>JAJIBD010021879.1:0-217874 GCA_021461705.1 Cryptotis parvus | reverse complement strand
TTCGGCTAGAGAAGGAATTTTAAGTGAAATGCCAGTGTGGAGTCTGAGTTGCAACCAATAGCCAAGATCAATTATATTTAAATCATTATAGATGAGGTTGAGCTATTTGATTGTTTTGCAGTCATATTTGCATAAATTTCCTGCACATGTTTGGCTATTGCTTCATTTTATGATTCATTAAGTTTTGTTCTATTTAAATAGCAGTTTCAGAATTTGTTTCATTGTGTTCTGATTGTTTCCCAAACTCATAAGTCTATGTTTAGTGGTATGGCATGTAATCCTTGTAATACATTTCCACATTATATAGTTTTGCTGATGAAATTGGGGAAATACAATATCCAATTTGCCACAATCTTTTTTTTTTTTAAGAAAAAATATTTTTTTGCTTCTAAAAAGCTAGTTTTCTAAATTTGAAGTCTTAGGAATAGTAATTTTATATCTGAAAGGCATAGAAAGGCTAAATAAGTCACTCATGTGAAGGTATGAGACCAGGCATAAACGAGGGATTCTCAACCAAGGGGGGTAGGTGTGTGAATTTAAGAAGTAGCTGCTCTGGCTGCTCACTGAATTGGGGAAGGTGGTCTGTTAGCAGAGCTTTCTTTGCTTCCCAAGGAACTCTGAACAGAGAATTTTTTTGTATGTGTGAAATACTTTCAGGATAAAAAAATCTGGACTCATAATATAGAGAGTAACCATTCTTGGAGAGTCAATTCTTAACATGATTTCTTCACCTTATCCTAAATAGCTCTGAATTATTTTTCCATTTTTTAATATAGGATATAGGGAGAAAAACATGTAATTTCATTTTGAGGTTCTTTAGAAAGAAATTTTGTGGCATTTAACATTTATAAAGAAATGTTAAATTTGAAATTCAATGACAGCAACTCACTTGGTTAGCTAACCTCCTGTCAGTGGATAGAACCATTTGGTACAACTTTTCATATTTCTATATATTCTGGAAAACTTCTCCATCATAGCTAATAATGCTGTGTGCCCTGCCATAGAAATAAAATGTGAGTCATAGATATAATTCAAATTTTTATGTCCATAAAAATAGAATAGGGCTTAAGTTGCTTGCCTCGCATGCATCTAACCTGGTTCAATTCTCCCAAGCACTGTCTCAAGTGAACTCTGAGCACAGAGCCAGGAGTAAGCCCTAAGTATTGCCAGGTGTGGCCTAAAATAAACTACATTTCCCCTGAAAGTCACATTAAAAAATAAGAAGGATGAACTTAATTTTAATAAAATATTTATTTAATTCAATATATCTAAAATACTACAATCTTGAATTGTGACCAATATATAAATTACTAATGCCATCTTTTATGCTATTTTCATTCAAACTAAAACTTTGACATAAACTCCATATTGTACAGTTATAATACCTCTTAGTTTGAGTTTGCTCAGCAGACACGGTTACTGCTGCTAGTGTCAATAATGTTAGAATGCTCAGTTTTGACAAATTCCCCTTTGCTTATGTGCCAAAATCACTCACCTGCAGAGTTGGTTGATATAATAATTTTGCTCACTGTTTTGAACTCTGTCCTTCTCACTGCATTTACTGGTCCCTAAGATGACAGAATTCTGACACCTTGCTTGGATTTGGCCTTTACAGAGCTTAAGAAGGTTTGGGCAGAAAGAGTGGAAACTGAAAAATTAAAATACTAAATCTAGAAATGCTGCATAAGAATGCTATAGCAGCAGCAACAGTCACTGCTAGAATTTCCAGGTGACAACTTCTTAAAGTTGCAGAAAGAGTTGGTCTCTTTCTCAAAGTGAGAAGTGTCTGAGAGAAGATGTGTGCAGCAAACTACAAGGGGGAACAGGCCCAACTGAAGACACTCAACGCTATTCTAACTCAGGGACTTCAGAGGTGAGGTAAATAGAGATTTTTGCGTTGGGACAGACAGTAAGAAGAAGAAGCATCCTCACCATTGACGACGCAACCATTGTACCTGGCTTTTGAGAGATCACTGGGTGGTTTGCTGCATCCAACCCAAGTGGGATGGTTAGTTGTTGAGATCGGGCTGGAATAAAACTGTGCTTCCAGGTGTGAAGAATATAGTAAGCAGTTCTTGGTACTGGTGAGGCTAGAGACCTTGGGTAGAGTCTCTGTCTGCTGGAGTTCAGAGATAAGCCTGAGGTTTGGGGTTCCTGATCATCCACCCTGGTGGTAGTGAGTGGTTCCTGACTACACAGATAACCCCTAGTGAAAACATTCTGGGCCTTTTATAGCCCATGGTCTAAAATCAGTTTCTCTCAACCTTTTTTCTGATCATTGGCCCTCATCTGTGGCCATGCTGTCCTTCCGATGGCTCCCATGTGCTTTGGACCCCATTTATTTTTTACTTGTGGCCCACACGGGATATCCTGGTAGCCCTGGGTAGAGAAATGCTGATCTAAACTATCTCTGTAGAAGAGACAAAAATTTTATTTTCCTTAAATGAATGTATGTTCACTTTGATAGTGGTTGTTGCTTTTCAGTGTTTGTATAGTATTTCACACCAGTTTCACCAGTGTGAAATTTTGATTTCACACTGTTGATTTTATTCTGCATTTGTCAGCATCGATGATTTTACTGTTAATTGAAAGAATGGGATTTGATTGGAAAATCTGGTGGATTTTTGTCGTTCTCATCTTTGTTTTGTTTAGGGTTTTGGACAACACCCTACAGTGCTCAGGGCTTACTCTTGGCTCTGCAATCAGGGATCACTCCTTGTGGAGCTCAGGGGACCAGAAATTTAGCCTGTGTCTTCCGGGTGGGTGTTTTGCACACTTCATTTTCTCTCTGGCCCCTGGAAAATCTGTATTTTGACATTCAAATTTTTTAAACCGTAATAGGGTGGCTAAATCTAGACAGTTCCTAATGCAATACACATTTAGGGAATTAGAACCTTACTTGGGGATTAGGGGAGAAGCATCTTTAGGATAAGTTTTAAGGGAGGGCCATATGGGGTGGCAGGGGTTCGATGCAGTTACACTCTGGAGATGCTGCAGGTTGCCTGAGGTTTTTTTTCTTACACAAGTTCTCTTGCTTAGAATTCATGGCATTTATGCCAACACTGATGTTTTAAATTAACATTTTCTCCAATAATGTCTAGAGCCATTTGGATTGGCATCTTGGACCCCTGTCCAGTGGGGTTGCTCACAGAGAATGAATCGAACACACACACATAGAGAGACACATATGGGACTGTCCAAGGTTTAGGGTCACTGGGCAGCCATCAGTGGTCTCACTGACCAGCTATTTATTTAGTTCAGTATCACTCCCACACCCCTACTGGGCTTCCAAAAGGTGAACCACTATTAACAGAGACATTAAGGACAGTTCATAAACACACCAACATTCAACAAGTACATGAAGATCAGAGGATGGGGTATTTTATGTAGCTAATCAGCAGCTATTTAAAATGCCCTAAACTGTTTATACTATTCTTTTCTGGGTACATTTTTGCTTGCCCTGCTTCCTATTCTGTAACTTACTGGTTGCACTTTTCAAATCCTTTGCATTATAAGACTTAATCTATTGCACCTTAGGGCATATACCATTTTTGGGGTTTTCTGTTAGGGGGATGAATTCTCACACAATAGTAAAAACTTTCTTCACATTTCTTACTAAATCAATCCATTTAATCACTCCTTCTTTTTACTTGTACATATACTTGTTAACACATTCATCCAGTATTACAAGCACTGAACTAGTTGATCACTTTCACTTGATCACTTGAATCCCGTTATTCATCTATTTGCTCGAGCGGGTGCCAGTAACATTTCCATTGGACCCTATCACATGCCAATGTAGCCCAATGGCATCTGGTTGATTCAGGAATATGAAGAGCCTCAAACCGTTCCTTTAGGGCCTTTACAAGGAAGTCTGACCATCTTGTAGGTGGGCAGCCACGTGATCTTTTGACATCTCGTGGGATCCAGTCAGTAACGGCTCTAGTCCAGCGGTTGTCTCCAAATCACAATACATGTCCAGCCTATCTGATTTTCGATGCCTTGGCAAAGGAGACAGAATCCCTGATTCTGGAATAGCGACGGAGGTCAGAACTCGGATTCCTTCTCTCACTTGAGTGAGGCGTGATATTCCAAGCTAGGTGACTAGGTGATAGAAATTTGAAATTAGAGGACCTTTGTGTTCATCTCTAAAAAAACTTACCAATTTGCAAATTCTCTCAATATTAACCCACCTTACCTGGTTTACTGGACTCTATTCAGACATGTGTCAGCATTTATGTAACTGGGTTTGTGTTCCATTTGTTATGGGTATTTCTAATGTGGTCTCTGAAGTGATGCATCTCCCTAAGTAACTAAACATTTTATTAGAAAAGAGTGTTTTATTCTATGTAACTCTTCCTATGGCCTGATACTTGGCACAGTGAGGGTCTCAGACATTCTTAAGTTTTTCTTGAGGACTATGAAAGGTGTAGGTTGATTATCATTTCTGCACATGATGGATTTCAGTTGGCACTAGAATCAATAGACTTAAGCAGTTACCCCAGTATAACCTTGAGAACCAGTTTGTAGACTAAGCACAAACTGGTTGTTTGCTGTCTTTTCACACATCAGATATTCTTTAGCTACTCTCTTCTGAAAGTTCCAGGCCATGTCTGAGATTTTTTAAATTATTTTTTAAATTACATTGGTTTTTAATGAGACTATCTCTATAGGGGTATTTTTTCCTGTGTGTTGCAACTCTTGGAGGAGTACTGCATTAAAGATTTCCCCTAATGAAGTATATACACAGCAACTTTCCTCTAGGCTGTCAGAGAGGAAAGCTGCATTACTCAAGTGAATTTCAGTGACCTCTTGCTCCAGAGGGAGCCCAGTGTGGGAACACATTTTTATAAATAATATACTGTTTGCATTGCAGCACTGATAATTTCCTCCTGTCTTTGAGGCTGTCAGAGAACCAGGAAGCTTGTTTCTTAGGACAATGGTATTTGCAAAGGAACTGTTCCAACTATTATTAATAATCTCATTATGGAGGCATAGCCATGTTCCAATGTTTTTGTGCATTTGTAGCTACTGAAAAGATAAAAGTTTTATTCTGAGAACTATGGAGACACACAGGAACAAAGCAACTTACACACAGTTGTTTGTATGTGAGTGTGACTGTGTGTGCATGCCAGGTTGTTCTTTCCTTGAAAAGGCTCATTTGTTTTAGGGACAACTATTGCCTCTTGCAAGAATGCAGCCCCTACCCCCTCCTTCCTCTACTCCTCCTCCCCTCCCACCCAGGAAAGATTCTGCTGAGCATAGGACAGAGAAGCCCTTGGAGGTAGCCATGACTACGGGCTCCCCATTGTGCATGAGAATTCTCTCTCTCTCTCTTTTTTTCTCATGAGGGCACTGACATGTTCCTTGAAAAGGGACGAAGAGAGCTCATTAGGGCCCTAGGCAGAGGCTACTAGAAGATGAGAAGAGAGTTTGTCCTTTGCTTTGGTGAAAATCAGAAGAGGGACTTGTGATGAGAGGTAGAGAGAAGCTCTGGCCTATATCCATATTCATAGCATTCAAACCTAGGATAATGGATTCAGCCTACAAGTTTTCATTCTCACATATGCCCTATGCTTTTCCCATCTTGGTCTGAGTGTCTATGTGTCTAGAACATTCAGTCAAAGAGGGCAAGTCTGAATTGCTTCCCACAGGGATCAGTGAACATCATCATTTACTTCCTGCCCCAGGAGGGCCTGCTCAGGGGAAGCCGGCAGTCTTCATTAACAGTGTGGTTCCCAGATAAATACAGGACATCTACTCCAGTTTGAATGCTAATAAACAGAATACTTGCTTTAATTATGTATATTGGAAATATTGCGTGGGAAGATATACTAAAGTTCACATTGTACTGGGTGTCCTCTATTTGTATTAGCTAAGATGGCACCTCTACCTAGGAGAGTACAGAGAGGGCTTCAAAATGCTTTTTCCTAATAGGGGTTCCCATGTTTGACCTTGGTCATTACCATAGATTATCTCTGAAACATAGTGGTCATGAAGGCTGTTGTTTCTAGAAAGCTTCTGGGAAAATACTCCTGTCCTGAGGAGCTATAGTACAGCGGAAGGGCATTTGTCTTTCACATGGCCAACCTGAGTTCTATCCCTGGTCCCCACTATGTTCCCTGAGCCTGGAAGGAGTGATCCTGAATGCAGAGCCAAGAGAAGCCCCAAACACAGTTAAAAATATAAATTAAATAAAATAAAAGAAAACAGAAAATGCTCCTGTTCTTTCTAAGTCAGCCCCTAATTTCTACTCCAGTATGAACACAGGCAAAAGACTGGCCTGAGAGGACATGATGCCTCAGCAAATACATTTCAGTATAGTGGCAGCAGCGGCAGCCTGGGTGGCTGAGGCAGTGGGGAGAAGAAAGTGGGGAAGACCCATCTAGGTGGCAGGTCCGCTTTAGTCCTCTAGGTGTGGCAGTGTGGGCGTTGACTTATCATGAAACTTAGTGGGCGTGGGTAAGCACAAATGATTTTTTTTACTTTTTCCCTTATTCTCCAGCTATTCAGCTGTAAACCTCCTGCCAACGTGATCCGCTGAGTATCACAATAGAGTACCAAAGATGAAAGGCTGCTTCTAGCACAAGTGCAGTGTTTATTCTGAGAGTTAGTGTGGTCCATGAAGTAAAAGAACCCTCACACTAACTCTTCAAAAGTACCCTGGGTTGGGGTAGTGGACTTCTTTCAACTTCTTTCTATGTTTTGAACCCAACAAATTTTATAGTATGCCAGTCTTCAGGAAATAAAAATAAATGAAAATTAAAAATCCATTAAAAACATCTGAACACTAGTATTTCAGAGCTTATTAGAAATTCTCTATGTATCTCACACTTATTTCTAGCAGTTTAGAATTATTACATCAGGGGCCAAAATGACTTGCCTAAGGTCACCAACTGTGTGACGGTGGTAAGTAGTTTTGAATATCCAGGTCAACACCTTACTTATTTATTTAAAATAATTTTATTATACCAGAATATGGAAACAACCTGAGTGCCTGAGAACAGAAGATTGGATAAAGAAACTATGGTGCATCAACACCTTTTGACCTTACAGAGAGGGAAGAAGAGGTGAGATGTGCGATACCGGGGGAGAGCGAACGGGACCTGAGGGCCATTCCTGTTTCTGAGTTTCATAAGGAAAATGTCTTGAGCATTTGAGGGCCTGCCAAGTTTACAAGAGGGGCCAGAGCTGGGGTGTGATAGAGTCTTCTGGAAGACGTTATTCACGGTGGGCTCCCCTGACTAAATTCACAGCAGCTTCCTGTTTGGGGGTCATTTCTCCTCCTTCAATTCCATGAGGAGACATGCTTGATGGTGCTGAACTTAGTTGCAGGACAGGGCAACCTCACACCTGAGATTTCTCTTCAGGCTGATTGTTGAGAGACCTTGAGTCTGACCCTGCAGGTGGTCAGGACCATGGGAAGAAGCAGCAGCAGGGGAAATCGTCTTCAGGACAGTTATCATCTCTGGCTCAGTTCCCCACATTCTCTAGACGAAAACACTGGGTAAAATGGGGAAAGGTGCTTTCCTTCCTCGGGCTGCCATTCTTCTCTCTACACAGACCTACTTTGAGTAATCTCTTTCAAGGAAGTATCAGATGGGAAACCAGATATTGGACCTGAAAAAAGCACAGTTGAGTTAATATTTGGCAGGTGATACGCAGGTTCAGGGGCAAGGCTACTATCAAGGTGTGGAGGTTGCACAAGGCGTGGAGTTCCTGGGGGTCCTGACCGCCTGGGGCTGGTCACATGCTTTCCCTAATTTGGCTGTAGGGAGATCCTCACCGGGCTCTATAAGAAGCCCTTGGGATGTGGGTGGAAGGCAGAGGCTCCAGCTGGAAGGACAAGATGGGGACAGCCCGCCTCTACCCACTGACCCTGCTGTTCCTCCTGGGCCTGGCCATGGGGAACTCAAGGAATTTGAAACCTCGGGTTCCTACCCATAGTACCCGCTCCCTTTCTCCCACCACTCCCTTCCCTGAGTCTGACTTCATCCCCTACTCCACTTCCAGCGGCAAAGACTCCAAGGCTGCCTCCATCTCTAAGTCCCAGGTAAGGACTCCAGAGTCTGAGAGCTGTTTTCCTTCCCTTCCTCTTGCTCTTTCCGGGACCGGAATATAATTTCATGGTTGGCTGGGCCTGGGCACTCTACAAGATTTATGACTCTCTTTGTTAACTGTAGGAAATGAATTAAAAACCCAGGTGAAATAATCAAACAGCAAGAAAGAGAACATCCAGACTCGAAGGGCTGAACTGGGGCTTGAGAGAGGATCTGCAAGTAGGTTGCACTCTGGGGTGGGGGCGTCCCAGCTCTGGGGTTTACAGAGTAGTGCTATTAGGGTTCTGTGAGGGAAGGGACTTTTCTAGCAGGAGCTCCAGAAAGTTTGTCCAGTTGACTTGTGGCAGTTCAGATTAGATTCACAAGGCCCCAGAGCTCCTGTTAAATCCTCGCAGTCTCTGAGCACTGTCTGAAATGGTGATGAGTGACAGAAAGTCAGGAGTCAACTGTTTCAGGAAAGCGTGTTTGTACATAGACAATTGTATAAAACCCTGGAAGAGTGCTAGATCTTTCAGTCATATTTGAAAGAAGTCTTTAGAGTCAATGAAAATTAATGACAGCAGAGGGACCAGAGACTATAGGAGGTAAGGCACTTGCCTTGTGTGTATTGAATCCCCCAATCTACCTCCTCCCATCCCCGTTACATACATTTAGGTCAGTTCCGGCTATGATCACCTGGAGTGATCTCTGAGCAGAGACAGGAATAGCCTTTGAAAACCACCTTCACCTGCCTCCACACAGTCACTTCCGTTTCTCCTGCCCCCGACAACATTAGCAGAAACAAACAAGCACCCTGTGCTGAAATGTGCTGAATCAGCAAGGCTTCATCACTCTCCTTTAGTTTGAGTCTGGTGTCTTGGTGGTAGGGATGAGTCTTCCTGGGTTCTGTGAAAATAGGCAAGAAGTATGGCTGAGTCTGATGTAAAAGGGGCCAGAAACAGTTTTTTCATGTTGGCCACATCAACTCTGGGCCTTTCTGGAGAAGCCCTAAGCTGTAGCTTTCCTTGCTAAGGTGTGGCTTGGGGATGGGGCATCCCACCTCCTGAAAGGCTCTTATGGTACTTCTGTGACCTGCACTAACAGTTCGGGTTGCTGCCACCTGATGTGCCTAAGTGGCAGGGCCAGTGAAAAGGAACGAGAAGAAAATTCGTCAGTAGTTGCTATTTTTCCATCAGGACTATAGAGGCAAGTGAAAATTGGTTGACTAACAAATGGTTTGGATAGAACCCAGATAGAAACAGCAGCAACGGTGTTCATTGAGTATCTAATAAATGCCAGGTTTAGGTTAAGCACATAATATATTATTATCCATTTCTAGGCTTACAGAAGTGAAGTCATTGACTTGAGGTCATTAAGTTAGAAAGTTATAGAACTCAAACTCAGTCATCCCATGCACTTAGCATCTCTCTGCCATTCTGTTTATTTTCAGGAAGTTGGATAAAAAGTGCTTGTTTTAAAGAGAATGGTTTAGAAGTTAGCTCTTCACCAAAATTCTCTGTAGTCAGAAGCCAGATGCATTATTTTAGTCCATAATAGTGATTTCTAGGAGACAGTTAGGATTTATTGGCTTTAAAAAAACTAGGCTTACAGTAATAATTCATTTGAAGCTTCATCACAATCAGAAACTGATGAGATCATCAGCTAAAATAGTATATAAATAAATAAATATACACACATACATGTATATCCATCCATCCATCCACCCACACACAAACACACACACACTTATATACATACATATGGTGAGATAGTTACATAGATACTATCATATGTATATAAGGACTGGGGATATAGTTCAAATTATAGAACACATACTTAGCAGGTGGTAATTCCCTGAATTTGCTCCCTGGTACCACCTGGGTCCCCACCTCAACACCTCAGGTGTAACACTGTGCCTCTCCCTTCCAGCACTATTGAGTGTGGCTTTCAGAGCCCCAAGACTACTACTGGCCACGGTTCTCAACTCTATCAGGAGTGACCACTGAGCACTGTCAATGTGGTCCTCATAGGTATAAAAAAAGAAAATTTAGGTAAAGAAACAGACATTCGAAGTGCCTATTGTCTAGTAAGAAGATAAATATTTAAAAGTAGATAAGGAATAGTAGTTAAATTGTACTTAGGGGGTTTAATTTCCTTCCTGGTTTTCTTATCTCTCTCTGGTGAGCCAATATCACAACTCCAACTTCATTTTTATAGCAGACTAGGTGTCACTTCCACTATAAACCCTAATTTTCTAAGGCTGCCTGTCAGCTTGATGAGCTCTTTGGAAAGTGGTAGAAAACCCCTTTATAACTGTCATTGAGCAAGTTCCAAACGTATCATTTTCTGTGCTTTGAAAATGTTGAGTACCATTATTTTATGCTCTGAATCTTTACAGCCACTTAGACTTGGCTGCTAATTAGAGCCAATTGCAAACTTAAATCACAAATGTGAGTCACACCTTCTACTGTGGCTCTCATAGCTCTCTACAGGCCTCAAATGTCGCCCTCTACAGAAGGGGCTGCTCTCAGTGTCCTCACTTCATAGTCAGAAATGGCTTTTGCTCCACCCATTACTGGCAAAGTAATGTGCTTTTGTCATCTGGCTAAGAGGAATGTTAAAATTTAGGTGAGGGGTTGGTGGGGAAGATATATAGAGAGAGACAGAGAGATAGACAGAGAGAGACAGAGAGAGACAGAGAGAGAGAGAGAGAGAGACAGAGAGAGACAGAGAGAGACAGAGAGACAGAGGGAGACAGAGAGAGACAGAGACAGAGAGAGACAGAGAGAGACAGAGACAGAGAGAGACAGAGAGACAGAGAGACAGAAAGAGAGAGAAATTGAGTGAGAATAAGTACACTGGTGAAGGGACAGGTGGCACAACATTATACAACTGAAACTCAATCATGAACAACTTTGAAACTGTGTTTGATTAAAAATTTTTTTAAATAAAAAAAATAAAACTAGGACACTAAGCCTTTTATCATTACAATAGACCTGATGAATTGGGCAGGATCTGAGACCTATTCTTTTAGCTTACACTGTGTTGCAGACATCAATAAATGTTAATTGAGCATTTGATGAGTGAGTGAAAACCTTCCTGTGAAGGGCAACTTGTAGGGTAAAGGCCATGTGTCCCGGGCTCTATTTGCTCTCCACCAGGGGGAATCACGTATCCTTGTATAGGCTAAGGGAACAAGCACTTGTCTTTGGTGCTCATCCCCATAACGCTCACATTGTGTTTAAGCAGTCGGTGCGGAGAGAGACCCATCACCATTAGCTTCATTGTCTTTGAGCGAGAAACAGAAATATCTCTAATGGGAGACACTGATCAAACTTATGGGCCATTTTGATGTCAGCCGAGCACACTGGACTGATGATAAGCAGGAGGCAAGCTGGGGAGTCCACAGTTCTGGGACAGCTATTCAATAGAATTTGGTAGAATGACTGTCATAGGGCTCATAATTATTTTCCTGCCTTTCAGGTGAACTTCAAGACAAAAAAGTTGTTAGGTATGGCTTCAACTTGATTGTCTAGATACTGTTTGATGATCACCACAGATTTTTGGGTTGACAAAGTCTTTTCAAGATCCCTAAAATATGGTTCAATCCTGTCTTGTGCAGCTAATTAACCTCCTCTTGTCAAAATGCAGTGCAAGATTTTTTGTTAGACAGCATACTAAGCTATTTCCTCAAAAAATATATGACATGTTGGTCTTTCCTCTGCAGCCTTGGCATCTTTCTATCTTAAGAGGAAGTGTATAAAGTTGATTCCAAGAGTGTTCAGCCGCTCTAGCAGGCTCCTAGCATAGGATAGCATAGCATGGCATGGAATAGCATAGCATGTCTAGTCCTTATTCATGTCTGGCAAAGACCCTTTTCTTTCTGCTCCTTGTCCCCATGTTCAACATTAACCTCTTTATTTCTTCTCCTTGTTGCTCAGTTTCTGTAAGTGTGGGGTGTGATCAGAAAAGAAAGTCAGGATCAGTGTCAAGAACTTAACCTGGAATAGGGGCTGCAGAGATAGTTCTGTGGTACTGTGGGTAAAGGCGCTTGCCTAGCGCATGGCAGGTCTAGGTTTGAATCCCCAGTGTTGCATATGGATTCCCAGATCCATCAGGAGTGACCCTTGAGTGCAGAATTAAAAAGTAAGCCCTAACGACTGCCAGATGTAGCTCTGAAACCAAAATAAACAAAAAAGATCTCAGCTGTAATGGAGAGTTTGTGTAAATGCCTATTTATCTATGCTCATTTTAAAGAAATGTAGGTTAAATTAATCAGCAACTTAACTGCAAAAGGCTGCATTGTTCAGAGGTGGTTGATGGAATAGATCCTAATCATCTAAGAATATCGGGTTGGCTTGTTTGCAGTCGTGGAGGCTAGCAGAGAATAGTGCTAGGAGCACAGGGCAGCAGTTAGCTGCCTGAACTTTAAAGGGAGTATCCTTTGTTTCTCCAGACTTTGTAAGCCATTGTTCTTCCTGAGAATTTTTAGAAAAATATCCTTCAGTTTGATGTTCTACGGGGAATTTTGGGTTTTTATCAGATGAGGTCATCAAAAGGTACAGCTAATCAACTACCAAGAGTTCCTCTGTAAGGCAAAAGTAGTAATAATAATTCATAATGATGGTATTAATAAAGCTAATTTTGCCAAGATCCCCTTGGGGAAGTTCAAAAAGGACGAAAGAAAAACAGGATCTTTCAATTCTGTCATTTTAAAATATGCAGTGGTATCAAAGTGTGAGCCTGAATATCTTAAAGAACCATCAAACATTTTAAAATGACTTCTGTAAGTGTTAAGCAAAAAAGGTTTTTTTTTTAAATTTGCACAAGACTTTCAAATTCATACACTGTTCAGCTTCTTAACAAATGGAGGTTTGTTTCCATGTAAAAAGGATGTTTATTCTACAAGCTCCTCGTTGAAGAGAGGATGTTAGTTCGCATTACAAATTTTTTTTCGCTATGATCCCTTGATGTTTTCCTCATTCCTTTGGGTTGAGGTTAGGGCAAAGGTGAGGAAAGAAAAATATCACTGTATCACTGTCTTCCCGTTCATCATTGATTTGCTCGTGCAGGCACCTGTCTCATGCTAGTAGAGTCCAAGGGCAACTGCTTGCTCCAGGAACATAAAGAGCCTCAAACCATTCCATCAGGTCATGGGAATGAGGTCTATAATTGTTACTGGTATTTGGCATATCAAATATGACACGGGTAGCTTGCCAGGCTCTGCCGTGCGGATGGCATACTCTTGCAGTCACCTCTGATCTCCAGCATTTAATCATGAATCGCATGGCAATAAGTAGAATAAAAAGGGAAAATCAAGTTTATAGTCTCCTACCATGGACCAGGGTCTTGGTTTACGTTACTAGTAATCTTTTATGGGGGGCACATTCATAGGTTATTGGGGGGATACTCACTGAGAGGGCAGACTCGGAAAACCATGTAATGCTGGGATCAAACCAGGGCTCCCATAAGCAAAGCATTTTGATCTCTTTCTGGCCATGACTTAATCAATTTTGGGGAGTGGGAAGGTGGGGGGAGGCACATCCACCTGTGCTCTGGGCTTACTCCTGCTTTAGCACTGAGGAACTACTCCTGGTGGTGTTTGGGGTTCCAGGGATGGAAGCAAGACAAGCCACCTTGTACCTTCTGGGCTGTACTATCTCTCAGCCTCATTACTCAGTGATAGGGCTGGAGAAATAGTAATATTGCAAGTATTCTGGACGAAGAAAAGACTTAAAGACAAATTCATTTCCAATAGGTTTTAAATTGGAATTCAAGCTTAGAACTCATCACTTCTTGATTCCCCTTTGTTTATGTAGAGACAGTGCTGACGTTCTTAAGATTCCTCAAGGAAGGAGACTCTTGGCTTAGGATTAAGTGGGTTCAACTAACAAGTGGGGGCATGACTAAATATTCAATACAATTACTGCCTTTGAAAAATAGTGCTTTAGGCTTCTTTTTTTCTAAGATCCTATTTATTTATATTTAATAGAAAATCTTGGAGCATTCTATCACAGTCTCTGTCACTCCAGTTGCCCAAAAGATTATTTCCCAACTTAATACTAACATTGAGCTTATGTTTCTTTGCAGTGGTTTTCTAATTTTACTGGCTCCATTGATGAGCATGGGACCTGCCAGTGCTCGGTTAACCTGCCAGACACCACCTTTCCTGTGGAGCGTGTGGAGTACTTGGAAATCATAGCTCACAATCTCACTGTGAAGTTTGAGAAGGAACTTTCTAAAGTAAGCATTTTGTTTTGCCTTTCCCCCTTCCCCAAGCGATCCTTGGTAAGAACAAAACAAAAGACTTTATTCAGGATTTTTGTTAGCAGCTGTTCTTCACGGTCTCAAAGACAGCATGTCTGCATCCTATAGAGGCTTTGGCATTTATCTGACAGCACACCTAGAGAGCTCTTTATATCAGAAAAAATAAAAGCCCAGGAAAAAAATGGGAAGAAGATTATACATGCCTTGGATAAATTCATTTCAATATTGTAGTTTATGCAGTTGAAAAGAACCTTGAGTTTTCAGTTTTCTCCCTGTGAAACCCAATCCTTCTATTTTATTTAGTTTTGTTGTTTCTTCTTCCATTTCATCCATTTCTTGGCCTTCCCGTTTTGCTTTCTTTTCTCTCTTCACCTTTGTCCTCTATAGTCTGGTTTCCTTTTTTTCAGTTTTTTTCTTATTTCTTTTCTAGCTCTCTTCCCTAGGTTCATATACATACATACATACATACATAGATATATATGTATGTATATATATATGTGTGTGTGTGTATACACACACATACATATATATCCTTGGATATATATATCCTTGTCACAGTCATTTTCCTTGTCCATCCTCTGTTATTTCCTTCCTCCCTCCTTCCCTCCATCCCTCCAATGTTTCCTCCCTTCATGCATCCCTTCTTTCTCCTTCCTTCCTTCCTTCCTTCCTTCCTTCCTTCCTTCCTTCCTTCCTTCCTTCCTTCCTTCCTTCCTTCCTTCCTTCCTTCCTTCCTTCCTTCCTTCCTTCCTTCCTTCCTTCCTTCCTTCCTTCCTTCCTTCCTTCCTTCCTTCCTTCCTTCCTTCCTTCCTTCCTTCCTTCCTTCCTTCCTTCCCGTGCTATGCTGTGCTATGCTGTGCTATGCTGTGCTATTATGCTGTGCTATGCTGTGATATGCTGTGCTATGCTATGTTATGCTGTGCAATGCTATGCTAGCTATGCTATGCTCTTTTTCTTCTTTATCCTCTTTCTTCTCCTCCACCTCCCTCCCCCCTCCCCTCCCCTCCTCTGCATCCGATCTTGTCATCTCTTATTTTTGGAATTCTCCTTTTCTTACTTCCCCACTACCTCCCCACTCCTCTGCTTCCCTCTCCCTCTTCTGTTCTCTCCTTCCTTTATTTCTCTCTTCTGCTCCTCTTCAATCTTTCTTTCCTAACTAATTTCTTCCCTTTTTTTCTACTCCTTTTCTTTCTTTCTTTTTATTTCCCTTTTCCAATTAACTATCTTCTCTCCCTCTTTCTAGTTAGTTTTTCTCTATTGTCTTAGTAAGAATATTAGAAATGTTAGCATTAACTGAAATTGAAGATGTACCACACAGTTTGAATTAAGACAAATGTGCAACATATCATTGGTGAAACCCTTACTTGAATCCATAATAGATACTTTCCTTTAACAAGGGAAGTTTTCTTATAGGGATTGTCTTTCTCTGAGCTGGATGGAGAAATGTGATTTCACATTTCAGTTTTGACTCCTTTTTACCTTTTTTTTATCAAGCTAAAAATCAATTAGAAAGACTCTCATTTTATGTCCAGGTAAAGTCCAAGCTATAATCATGCATGCATTATTATGATATGCATTATTTAATACAGCTCTATTAATTTACAAGGAACTCTGGCTTCACCACACAATTGAATAAGTTTTTTTGAGAATTTGCATGTAGCTACCGCAACATCCAGAATAGTTGTCCTTTAAGACAAAAATGATGGTGAGCCTGAAGGCTCTGCTTTCAACCTGAATTGATAGATAAATATTCTAAGTTTAAATGAGTGTCCAGGAAAATGTGTTTGACTACTCTGGGAACTTAGCTTCTTAAGAAATAAAATGTCCTTGAATTAATCAGTAGAAAAGGCACAGCAGTAAATTATAAATTCCAGTCATTAATATTCATAGCCTTATTCCAGCATAATCAAGTACAGATAAGGAGTTATGCATAAAAACATAACAAATGGAGGAAAATCCTAGGTAAAGATCTTTTCAGTTAGGAATCATTTGCTTAGAAGTAGTGGAAGTTAGCGATTTGCATGTTGTCAGGACTGTGAAGGGCAGTTTAAAAGCCCACAGTGCTCCAGGGAGATTATGTAGCTCCTCAGTCTGGTGAGTCAGTATGAGACATTTCATTTCAATCCTGTAAATTGGGGGCAGGTGGCATCTGGATCCTTAAAAATTGTCAGAGATCTAGTATGGGGTAGGTGGGAAACCTTAGTTCTGAAAGTGTCCTGTAGAGAAGCCAACAAAAATTATGACTTAGGCCTCAGAACAGGATTGACTTGGACTGATCCTAATACAGACCCCTAGATAAATGGTGATTTCCCAGATGCAGATTGTAACTGACCAGTTAAATCACTTCTTTCTTATCTGCTACTCTTGATCCCCTCCTACTCTACTCTCTGAGAGCAGACTGAGATTTGCATAATAGGTTCACTGTGACAAGTCAGTAAAAACAATAGCATTAACTCTTCTTTTGTAACTTTTCTAAGTGCTTTGGGATTCTAGTATACTCTTAATCAGTGTTGCTAGGCTGAGAGGAGCTGTTATCACTCCCTTTTTAGCAATAGAAAGACAAGGATACAATGTTGGAGAGACCTACACGGTTAGGTCTATAACCCTATAGGGTTATAGAGAGACCTATAGGGTTGGAGAGACCTATAGGGTTAGGTCAAAAGGTCACTGCTTTTCTTGACTGGATAGGAAGTTGGATCTTTGGAATCACTCAGTTCTCTTTTCTTTACACCTACTGTTACCATCCTCTAGTGCAGAGTCAAGAAGAGACACAGTAGATTAGTAACAACTTCAAATTCAAAGTGATCTCATCAGCAGAAAGCTTTTGAATTCCAGATGAATTATTACAGCCATTCATAGGTTGCCTGAGAAATCACCGTTTATCTAGGAGCCTAGGGATATGACCATTTGGGCAGGTCACCAGAAAAGGGTTTCTGACCACATCATGTTAATTTGTGATCTGCAAGTGCTTGATGAAGATTGGGAGTTGCCTCTGCATAATATACTGAAAGCATTTTGTATTTTTCTGTTGTTTGTCTTCTTGTGACTGTTCTTAAGAAGGGATTGGCCCAAAAGCCAGCTCAGGAATTTTTTTTTTCCTCTGGAGAGCTTTGGTCTTTGGGGAATATTATTTATTATGACATATTTGCTAAGAGATCCTTACACATGAGAAGGTTGAGCCAGCCTAAGAGGCATTTAGGTAACCCATATAC
This sequence comes from Cryptotis parvus, assembly GCA_021461705.1. Lineage (NCBI taxonomy): Eukaryota > Metazoa > Chordata > Mammalia > Eulipotyphla > Soricidae > Cryptotis > Cryptotis parvus. The sequence continues at coordinate 200,356 of JAJIBD010021879.1, read as the reverse complement.
AAACAACATTGATTGAACAATGTTTTGTACAGTGAAATATAATGAATTAAACGGTCAGATTGAAAAAAAGAAATCACTGCTTATTTTTAATTGTGTCATTTAGAAGCCATCCATTACCCTAGACACTTAATACACACGATCTCTAGTTTATAATAATCATATAAGCTTGGTACTATTACACCAAGTTTAGAGAAACTAAATGATTTGCCCTCCTAAATCCTGATTCCTCACTGGAACTTAGGTGTGTCTACCCTCAAGCTTTGTATTGTCTTGATGGTTAATTCAAGCTAAATTAATTGGTTGCATTTAATTTTAAAGGCAGACTTAAATAATGTCGTAGATGTTAAATATGTCATAACATACACTTGCTAATTTAAAATTATCTTGCAATAGCTATGTTCATAAGTTTGGAGGATCTAGCGGAAAGAAACATGAGTGAGAGTAACTATTTAGCTCAATAGCCAGTTGTGCTGTATTCTTATTTATAACAAGACCACATTTATTACACAGGACAACATATAGCCCAGAACCCCTTTATCCCCTCACCCTCCAAAATCCCATGATTCTTAGATTCCATGCATGACATAATAAATATACAACAAAGGAAAAGAACAGAAGCTCTGAGGAAGGTGCTTTAAAAGGAAAACATGTATGACTCTTCTGAAACTCAGCTTGCAGGGATGAAGAGTTTTTGCATAAAGTATAAAGGCACAAAGTATGACCCTCTAGAGCTAGACCCACAGCTCGCTACATTGCCAGGCACATTCAGTAGCCATGACTGAGATCGCAATTTCCAGGGAGAGAGCTAGGATGTTTTCAACACTTAAGCATCTTGCTAGAACTACAGTGCTGTATATTTGCTTTTTTTTGGGTCACACCCAGCAATGCTCAGGGGTTACTCCTGAATCTTTTATCAGGAATTACTCCTGGCAGTGCTTGGGGACCATATGGGATGCCAGGGATAGAACCTGGGTCAGCTGCGTGCAAGGCAAACACCCTCCCTGCTGTGATATCACCCCAGCCCCCAGTGCTGTATATTTGAAGGATTAAAACTAACAACCCACTTGAATGAATAAACATCACACTTTCTCTGTGATTGCTCAGCCTTGTTTTAATTCCATGAACAGTTCCATGTTCTGAACATTGTTGTGCTTTCCTTTAAATGTCAGCTGAAAGAAGTCTCAGGTTCTTCCACACACATGTCTGTAGAGACTCTACATATTTTAGCTAAACTTGGTCAGGCCCTCCATCCATTCCAAGGGTAGCAAATACCAAATTATGCCTTGGTTTTTCAGCATTAATCTCAGAAAACTACATTTTATTTAGCACAGATGAAGGTTGAATTACTCATTTTTATAGATCAACTTCACGAAAGTGCTATGAAAATATTCTGGGAAAACTCAGGATGCTTTATTTGTTCAAGAATTGGCAATGCCAAATACCAACAAGAATTTTTAGTTTGAAAATTTCCATTTCTGTAGCTGATTGGAACTTTATTATTGTTATTTTTTAATCACAGTCAAAGTTTTAATGCTTGGATTAGGTAGAAATTGAAACTAGGCTTCCTTACATCTGTATTTGTACTTTTTAAGGGAGACTTACATGCATTTCACATATTTTACAATTATATATATGTGCACTATATATATAATGTATGCTACCCACACGGCAAAGCCTGGCAAGCTACCTGTGTCATATTTGATATGCCAAATACCAGTAACAATTATAGACCTCATTCCCATGACCTGATGGATATTTTGAGGCTCTTTATGTTCCTGGAGCAAGCAGATGCCTTTGGGCTCTACTAGCATGAGACAGGACATATGGAGAAGTTACTGGTGCCCGCTCGAGCCAATCGATGATGAACGGGAGGACAGTGACAGTGATATGTGAACATTTAACATTTAGCTTCTTTATCCATCAAAATATCACCAGCCTTATCAGCTTCCAAGTGAAGGCAGTGAGCACCAGTTGCCCGAGGAGATACACTAACAGTGCCAAAGGCTGCATTTTCAACTTTCATTAAAATCATCTTTGCCTGAAGCCCGAACCCTTTAGGTCTGCAGCCTAAGAGTCTTCTCTCATTTTCACAGTGGGGTTAAGTGGAAGGGCTAAAATGACAGAAGTTAGGGCTGCCTTTGGTATTAGAAGGATTAGAAGCCAACATCTGGCTCTGAATTCATCAGGCACTATGGATCAGCTCATGACATTAGCACAGTTTGGGGAAAAAATCACTTCTGTCCAAAGAAAAATTTTAAACAGAGCAAAACCTGCAACTTTTAATGAGCCGGTCTTTTAAAAAGCCAGGGCACTTCTTTTAGAGATCAGATACAGTTAGAACCACCAACTGTGTTTATTGAAATATCCATTTGGAGATTCCAATTATACACTAAACCACCAAGGGAATTTTTGGAAGTATTTTAACTTAATGATCAGACATTCAAATATATGCAACAAATGTGTAATTTAAAGGTCTGATTGCAATAATCAGTTCTTGGAATAAATGTGGGTGCACTTAATGAAATGTACACTTTTCAGTTGCACATACACTCACACATTGTGTGGTAAGTTGGGTCTTTATGCCATGTTGCAAAAGGCAGAGGGACTCAACAGTGACTGCATATGCTGTCCAAAAAAGGATTATCTATTATGTACGTTTTCTTTCTTGAAGGATCGGTAGTATAGATAGAGAAATGATGGTGGTATTGTGAAATATTTTCTGCTGGGAAATATGTATAATTTTGGGAGAAATTTTTTGGTTGTGACAGGCATGTGAGTGTTATTGGAAATAGAGGCCATGAATACAGTGAAACTACTACAATACACAAGCAAACTCCTCAACAAAAGAGAATGATCTAGCCCAAAACATCAGAGTACTGAAGTTAGAAAACCTAATTTAGAGCATGTTGGTTATGGGGAGGCTGAAGGTACAATTCACATTTTTGAATCGAATTAGTTCATTCTAAAGAGATATTGCCTTCAAAAATGGAAATGTAGATTAAACTGCATTTGCAAATGATGATTCTTTAGCAAAATGATCTTCAGTCAAGGCATACAAATCCCTACCTTACCATTGTGGTAGTAAGTTCTTATCATTTATTTATTTTGATATGTAAAGATACTTGTTTTACTATTAAGTCTGTTTTTAAAATTTTTATTATACTACCATGAGATATACAATTACAAAGCTGTTCATGATTGGGTTTCAGTCATACACGGTTCCAGCACCCATCCATCCACCAGTGCACCATTCCCACCAGCAATGTCCCTAGATTCCCTCCCCTCCCCCAGCCTTCCTCTATGGCAGACACTTTTCTTCTCTCTCTCTCTTACTTTCTCTCTCTCTCTATCTATCTATCTCCCCCCTTCTCTTACACATTGTGGCTTGCAATACATATATAGTAAGTTTTTTTTTAGTTTATAGATAGATTCATTGAAATCTAGTTAAATCTATGGCTGTGATCAAGTTCTTTGGCCCTCCCACCTAAAAGGAATAAGAGGCTGATAGCAATCAAATTGCTCACAAGGTTTGTTAGAGGAAGAAATCTGTATGATATTCCTGTGGATATTAACTTGAGATTTTTTATTCACCAGGTGAAGGAGTATGTTGAATTAATCAGTGTGTATGAAAAGAAACTCTCAAATCTAACTATACGAATAGAGAAAATGGAAGAGAATACGATTTCTTACACTGAACTGGACTTTGAGCTAATCAAGCTAGAAGTTAAGGAGATGGAGAAACTAATCCTAGAGCTGAAGGACACTTTTGTTGGAAGCTCAACAATCATTGACCAGCTTGAAGTGGAGGTAATGAAAAGAATGTGCTTCTCGTTGTATTAATAATCTTCAATAAGCAAGAACCCAAACAAGAATATGAATTTTACCTTGTAAAATAACATTAATTATTTTGGCAATGCTCTGGGGTTACTCCTATCTCTGCACTAAGTGCAGAGACACTATCTCTTAGTGCCTGAGATCTGACAGGCACTAAGGGATCACTCCTGGTGGTGCTTCCGGGACCATATGAGATGCTGGGGATCAAACCTGAGTTGACCATGTGCAAAGCAAGTGTCCTACTCAGTGTACTCTCTTTTGCCCCAAGAATTTCTCTCATCTGACTTCTAATTCTGAACGTTCTCATTACTTTATGGCACAGTTCTATCCTTAACCAAATCACCTTTTAGCCTGTCTAGGAAGGAAAAAAAATCATAACAGCTCCCTAACCAAGTTAGATCAGATTTTCTGAATTTATCCTTATGGGACCAGAAAGCCAGTTTTCCTGGCTGGATTTGGTAGGCCTTTTTCTCCTTTTATGATACACAATTATTGATATATTATCTATTATATATTATACTTGATGATATAATTCTTACTTTTTCTTGAAACACTTTTGCTGCCATCTTCCTTCAGGGCATTTCTTGTGAGCATGTTTTAGTAAAACCTTTTAAGCTCTATAGATAAAGACCATCACATTAATGTCATGGCTGAGTAATTTATATTGACAAAAATTTACTGGCAGTCATGACATGTGTTTTAATGGAGAATTCTCGTTATGTGTTTTAAAATTTGAAGTTTTCTCCGGCCCTCACTATTCATTAGAAACTTAATTATAATGCAACAGAAGTAAACACAAGTTTATAGGGGAAGGTTATGAGAAATGAACTTTAATGGACATTTGTGGATGCTCAGAACGAGCCCGTGCTATATTATTAAGGCAGTTAAAATCTTTCCCATTTCCTTCTTGTCACACACATCTGCCTGAGATCTGACAGGCATTCACGCTAAACCATAAAATGTATTCTTCCAAATGAAACCATTCAGAAGAATCTCAGGTGTATTCTTGAGCAATGTTTCACTAAGTGACAAATTCAGCCCTGGAATGTTTATGAAAGAAATTGCACAATAATATAAAGTCACTCTGAATTTTTATTTCCTTAGATAAGGAATATGACTCTCCTGGTAGAGAAGCTTGAGACGCTAGACAAAAACAATGTTCTTTCCATTCGTCGAGAAATCTTGGCCCTCAAGAACAAGCTAAAGGAATGTGAAGCCTCTCGAAATGAAACTGCTCCTAATAAGCCCCGTCCCTCCACCTCCTCCAGGTGAGAACACCATATATACATATATATATTTGGGAATAGTTCTGGCTGTATTTGTGTCTTCTCAGTGCTCAGAGGTCACCAGGTCTATCCCCGGCAGTGCATGCGACATGTGTGGTAGAAATCAAACCCAGACCTCCCCTTGCAAGGCTGGACCACTCGAGCCTCATCTCTGGTCCCAAGCATGTCATACTTTTTACAACATGAGCTGGGGCCGATGAGGAGCAGAGTGGGTTGGTGAAAGGGAATTTCGGTGCTGAAGCATTTCAGGGATTGCAGTGTTGCAGTGAATCATGGGAGTTTTGCTGGTTTGAACTACTTGTCAATGCTTTCTCATATGTCCCCCTCCTCCCACCAGCTCTACCTATCACCGCATTCTGGGACTCATAGAGGGAAAGCATGAACAATGAGTTTGTTTAAAACAAAATCCATAGAAGTACCCATAATCCTTTTGCCTTTATTAACCAACAACAGCACCTCTATAGTGTTAGGGTTGTTCTGGAGATGGGTGTGCCCTCTGGAACTTTTGTGGATTTTCTGATGTTCTGTGGATTATAAGGGCCAGAGGTATGATTTATCTGATGAGTTGGGGTTATTCTTGGATTATTGCCCTCTTCTCCCCTCACCCCACACTTTATTTTGCCTTAAAAATAAAGTACCAGTTACCTAGAATGGCCTAGAATTCAGTGAGGATTAAGGACCTAGTCCATAGAAACTTGCTTGTGGTTATGACTTGCCAATCCTGCTGGAGTTGGAGTTCCTGGAGGACAGGGATGGCATCTTGCTTCAAATAACCAAGCTCAACTCAGGGGTAAGTATGACATAGAGGTGGGGCACTATTGATACCCTGTGATGGCATTGATGGAGAGTAGGGATCTGGAGCCTGACTTTGACACCCACAGATCTGAGCTTCCCAGTGAGGGATCCACAGCAAAAAAGATCCTTTGTCTTCTTGTTCAATTGTCCACGGCTTATAGGGTTGCTGTGGGGATTAATGAAATAAGATCAGAAAATGCAGAACTCTGTGATCTTCATTTTCACACTGGCAGTTGTTAGGAGTATTAGTGATAGACACGAAAGTGGAATGTGGGCTGCAAACAAAAGCAGTGCCTGCTGGTTTTCCCTCCCAGAGAATAACATCCTTTCTGAGGGCCCAGCCCGGACTTCAGAGACAGCTTGTCTGCAAAGTCCTTTCTGCAGGACCTCAGCGTCTCAGACTGAGTGAGACTACACCTTTTCATCAAATCATTCCTCTCATTATTTCCATTCATTCCTCTTGTTCACAACCTATTTCTTTTATTTATGCGCTTCTGAATTGTTGTCAGGAGTCTGGCTTCTTCTTTTTTTGAGTCTGACTTCTTAAGTCTTTAATTAGACCTTGCCATACCTCTTGGTGGGCTCCAGGGAACTCACTCGTCCCTCCCTTTGCACTTGAGGATCTGTCATAGTCTGACTTACAGAGGCAGTTTAGGGCAAAGACTATGCTCTGTCCTCTGTTGCCAACCAAAGTTAAACCTGGTCTGGGGTTATAATGATGTGAATGTGCCTGGGAATGAAGCATTCTTGCTCCTAGTCCTCAGAGCACCCCTTGAGGGCAGGAGTTGATGCAGTGCCAACTTTTGATCATACCAGAGCACTTTCTTTTCTTTTTTAACCTTAGTAAATCTAGGCAGATTGGAGCATATTTTTCTGGCACCATTTTCTGTGCATCCCTTAGAATGAGGACATTTTAGAACAGGAAAGAACATTCCAGGTCACTATGCTGAGGGTCATCATGTTTCAGAAGAGGGGACTTAGCAGTGAGCATGCGGCTTGCTTTGAGGCCACCCACAGAGCTAATGACAGACCCCTTCCTCTCAGGACCTAGCATTTCAGGTGACAGTAACCCAAGGAGGGTAGTGAGAGGAGAAAGTTCACTGCTTAATGTTTAGGTGGAAAACAGGAGGAACAGTGAGATTATTTTAGTTCGACATTTATTTCTAGGACTTTCCCTTAGGTCTTCACACTTAGACTTTGTGAACTCTTCTAGCCCAGCTGTGTTGTTTAAGCAAATTGGACCCAGATTCCTCTCACTTCCCCACAACCTTGACTGAATGTGGCTCTCTGCCAAACCACTTGGCCCTCCTCCAGCTTTGTTCATATTATATTTATGATGTTTATATTAAACTGACTTTTTGTCATGTTTTTTAAATCAATTTCTTTCACTTGCTCTCTTTCTGTTTGGATTGGTTGGTAATGCAGAACTGGAAAAATCCCATGGCACCACAAAGTTGTGAGCCTGTGGAGGCCTTAATTAAAGTTACTCACTATTATGGGACTTTAAAATTTGGCCTGTCTGCTTTTTTCTCGCTGCAGAACAAAAAAAGACTGTGTGCAAGTCTCAGCTCTAAAGTAATTCTGAACTCTCTTGGCCTCTCTCTTGCAGCTGCAGCTTGCTAGCTTTGTGGTCAGCTTGCTCTTAGAACCAGTGTGTGTGTAGACAGGATTCAATAAAATATGCTTTCTGTTTGGTTTATGCTGCAAATAGCTTCCTTTTCTGCTCCATTTCATAGAACTTGCTAATATAAAATAATTGACCTTGAGCTCATTAACTGTTTTCCTTTAGAAAAATAGAGACTTAACCCTCTCCCCTGATTTTTCCTGAAGGTAGTGATTTCTACTACTTTCCTGTAGTCATTTAGATTCAGGCAAAATGTAATAGGTCAGTGCTCAGAGGTCAGTCCCATTATGCTTGGAGGTGCTCATCTCTGTAGTTACACATAGTAGGTACTCAGCAAATGGCTTGTGATTGACTAGGATATGAAAGATAAAAGAGTGAGTTGCCCAGTTTTATACCTAAAGTAAAGCAGTGTTGTAGGTATATGGTTCAGACTCCATTTGGTCTTCACCTTAGGATTATAGCCATTTTAGTTGCTGATTTCTTACTCTTCTGTTGTACTCTCCTCTTGACTCAAAGTAGTTGCCCAGGTGAGTGAGTGAATTCTCATCCTTTGTAGGCACAGGATGTTTGGCTTAAAAAACAATAACCATGACAATCTTAAAAAAGTAGAATTAGATTATTCTAAAGTCTCACCACATGACTTCCCAGGATGTATTAAAAACACCATGGAAATATCTAATGAAATGCATGCTTAAGAGACTGCCAACCAGTGATACATCTTTTTGGGATGATTCTTTATGTTCTGTGGCATAAATGCCAGGCTCTGAAAAAATTCAGATATGTAGCAGGGTAGTTGGCTAATGTTTTATAAATAACGATCAGTCTTTCATTTCTATATTCCACAAGCATAATTTGGTACTGACATGGGCTGGCTCTACTTCTTGAGTACCGGAGTTACCAGAAAGCACCAAAATACTATGCAGGAAATAAGCCAATCACTTAAGGCCCCTAATGTAACATAATGTGTGATTATAGTGCTCAGAGTTATTATGTTTTGAGTTACATTCACAACCTTAATATTCTAATAATCCTGCAAGGTAGGTAGTGTTTTTACAAGAAACTAAAGCATAGGAGGCAAACAATTTATTCAATGACTTGCCGACATGCAAAGCTAAGTTACAAGCTTACATAGCATTGGAGTCAGGATATGAATTGGAATCTGGCGCTATTTTACAGAGCAGCTGCCTTCTGTCGGTGCTCTAACAGAGAGGTGCACCTGTGATTCCTGGCATGAAAAGGCTGTGCCAACAACTCACAACCTGATTAACACCAAATTATCTTTTCTTCCTTGTTTGTGGTGTAGCTAAAAGCATACCTTTGTTCTTACTTCTGTGTTATGTATTTTTACCAGAAAATGGAAAATGTTTCATCTGTCTTTCATAATTCTTTGTACATATCTGGGCGATGAGTTCTAATGGGTATAGAAGGGAATGGAATATCTTAGAAACTTTGAACTGAAGGCTACAAAGAAGAGATTAGAAAGGGTGGGGAGAAGCTCAGTGAAGATGGGCTAGGGGGTGATGGGGACTCAGGCTGGGCTGGACTACCAGCAGGCATTAGACTGGAGGAAAATTTCAGTGCTGTTTGTGGGCTTGCAGCAGGAGCCATTAAAGCCCATCAAAATTGTTTACTGGGTTGTCACTGCTGTAGTCGCGTCTGTAGTATAGACGCGACTATATAGGACAAGTATAGTTCTCTTTCCTATTTCCACTTCCTTTAATATTAGCCAGAACCTAAAAAAGGCCCCAAAGAGATAGAGGATAAGGAGGGGTAATAAAAAGGGCAGAAGAGTGAATAGAAATTGTTTGGAGGTGAGTAAATTTTAGATTTCAAGTAATTTTAATATTTATGCCAGATAAAATTTAAATTTTCTGGTCAACTTAAGAAAAGATGTCACTGTCACTGTCACTGTCTTCCCATTCATCATCGATTTGCTCGAGCGGGCACCAGTAACATCTCTATATGACCTGTCTCATGCAAGTAGAGCCCAAGAGCACCTGCTTGCTCCAGGAACATAAAGAGCCTCAAACCATTCCATCAGGTCATGGGAATGAGGTCTATAATTGTTACTGGTATTTGGCATATCAAATATAACACGGGTAGCTTGCCAGGCTCTGCCGCGGGTAGCATACTCTTGTAGTCATCTCAAAATCCAGCATTTATTGATGAACGCGCTGCCGCAAGTGGCCGCTCGAGCCAGGCTGTGATAGGCTGGTCTGCTGGGTGGAGTTCTGACGAGGGGGAAGTCCGGATGTGGAAAATGGAGGTCCTCATGGAGTGGGGGTCGCCTGGCTTGCTGTAAGGCTCTGCTGGGTTGGCGGGCTAGGGCTAGAACCTGTCATCCTCCCCCCGGGTACCTCATGAGCGGCTGGGCACAGTGAGAGCCAGTAGCAGCTCTGCCCCCATGTCTGTATACCTGGGCCGGTATACAGACATGTATACCATCAGCATACCTGGGCCGGGTTAAAAAGACTGCAGCAGGGTGGATCTCGATGAGCCAGGCTGTGATTGGCTGGTCTGCTGGGTGGAGTTCTGATGAGGGGGAAGTCTGGATGTGGAAAATGGAGGTCCTCATGGAGTGGGGGAAAAGATGAGCCATTATTATTAGTCCTAGTGGTTGGTGGAGATTTTTTTTTTTTTTATTTTTGGGTCACACCGGTGATGTTCAGGAGTTACTCCTGGCTCTGAACTCAGGAATTACGCTTGGCAGTTCTTAGGGAACTATATGGGATGCTGGAGATTGAACCCAGGTTGGCCTGTGCATGGCAAACACGCTATATACTGTATTATAGCTCTCACCCCTGTAGGAATTTTAAGAGTTTATTTCTTTTCTTTTCTTTCTTTCTTTTTTTTTTTTTTTTTGTTTTTTTTGGGTCACATCCGCGATGCTCAGGGGTTACTCCTGACTCTGCACTCAGGAATTACTCCCTGCTGGTGCTTGGGGGACCATATGGGATGCCGGGGATCGAACCCGGCCGGCATAGGGTGGCTGCGTGCAAGGCAAACGCCTACCCGCTGGGCTATCACTCCAGCCCCTAAGAGTTTATTTCACTTCATATCTATGAATTTTTACATTGAAGAGAAAGGACAGTTTCTATCTTTAATCCTATTATATGATTTAGTTATATTTATCATAAATTTTACTTGAATATTTTCTTTTTCTGATTTAGGATATTTTCTTTCCAGGAAGCCCACAGTCAATTAAGCAAATTGTTCTTACATCTTCTAAGTTGCAAGAAAAAAAAGTGACTGACATTTATATCCTGAGAGTGAAATGTAGTTGAATAACTAGGTTCACAGAAAGATATTTTAACTAGAAAATACAGTTGGTAGCATATGGAAACTCATACATTTTTGTTATCATTAAACAGAACACACCACTAACTTTATTTTAATAATTCATGCATTGTTTCATAAACAAAGCAAACAAGCATTCATCTGAGAGATCACTTTTAGGAAAAGAAATAATAATTTATAATTTTATTTATTATTTCTTTAGTGGAGAGCAGTCTCTTGACTGAACACACGTTGCTTTTTTATTTATGAAATGGTGCATGCATTATTAAAATAAACCCGCAACTGTGTTCTGCTTAATGATATGCAAAATTATTTGAGGTTGGGAACAGAATGGTTTCATTTCTCTACCTGTTGTATGGTTGGCTGACTTTCCCACCAACTGTGGATTTATGAAAGCATTTAAGGAGCACATATTTAATTCTAGAATCAAAAAGCCCTGGCAGAACGAAAAAATAAAGGCAGGATTTTCAGTAATGGTTTCACCTCTGAGCAGTCCTTGCATGAAGAACAACGGAGAGGAGGAATTTAGCCAGGAAAAGAAGGGTTTTTTCTATGTTGGCCATAGTTAGAAACTTAGTGGTAACCACTTTTTCTGCTCTTCCCACACAAGTCCTGTGTCCTGCTGCTAATCTCAAGCAATTCTTTGGAGTTTTGCTTTTTGACTCCAGCTTACCTCGTCTCATGCGCTCTGCACGGCTTGCTGATTACCTCCAAGCATTTTAAAAGCAGATCCAGCAGTTCATGTTCTGTCCCTCTCTCCCTCACCTGCTCTGCTGTGGGCTTCAGGATGAAGGGAAATGAGCTCAACGTAATTGAATTTGAATTTTCTTTGTTACCCAAGAAATGATCTTACCAGTTTTTTTTAAAGGGCTTTAGTAAGATCCCAGAAAATGTGTATTTAACTCTTGGACATTTATGAAATGACTGAGGAATTTATTTTATTCCTTATAGCTCATAAGTGGTTTGGGTTGGCAGGCATTTCAGATGGGTGCACATGTGAAAGACTGATTACCCAGCCTAAGGTCGTTCGCCCAAATGTTACAGGCAGCATTGATTCAGTGGACCAGCTAATTTGGTTGTACCTTTTAGTACACGTTGTGACAATGACAACATAATAATGGGTAAGATGAAGTACCTGGATATTATTTAGGATTTCCGGAGACTATGGACAATAGAACAATAGAAAACTCCAACTTTTTTAAAAAAATTTTTTTTTGGGTCACACCAGGCGATGCTCAGGGGTTACCCCCTGGCTCTGCACTCAGGAATTACTCCTTGCGGTGCTCAGAGACCATATGAGATTCCAGGAATCGAATCTGGTCAGCTGTGTGCAAAGGCAAACACCCTACCTGCTGTACTGTTGCGGTGGCCTCCAGGACTCATCTTATTGTTGCATGATGATCACCAAGTCATCTATGTGATGAGTCATGCTTTGGCACAGAATATGAAATATTTCCCTAAAATGCTTCCATAATTTATCAGAGGTGAAATGCCATCATCTTAGGATCATCATTTGGAATTTTAATATACATATTTAAAACTCACTCTTCTGAAATTAGCCTGAGACCTCGATACTAGATGTGGCTATTTCTTTATTTCCTTATGGTCTATTTCCTCCATCAAGACCATAGGGTAATTTTTTCTGTTTTTTTTTTCTTTATGGGTCACACCCAGCGACGTTCAGGGGTTACTCCTGGCTCTTCGCCTCAGGAATTACTTCTGGCTGTGCTCGGTGGACCATATGGGATGCAAGGGATCGAACCCTGGTGGGTTGGCTGCGTGCAAGGCAAACACCCTATCTGCTGTGCTATTGCTCTGGCTCCCAATACCATAGGGTCTTGGTATGGAAGAGCAGTGCATAAAGGACTTAAGGACTTTCCCAGGAGAATTTTTAGCATCATAATTCAACCTGAACCTTGTGGATCTCCTGGTTTTATCGGGCATGATTCTGGGATGGGATGAGCTTTATTTTTCGATTCCCTATGAGGAAAAAATGAAACCCTATTTGTAAAATGCCTTCAAATGGAAGAACATATGTTAAAATTTTACCAAGTCTTCTTTTAATCTTTCTGGGAAGTTAAACCTTTCAAATCTGACTTTTGGCATTTTCATTACGTTCATTTTACAGGATGAAAGAACATGAATGGAAGTGGGTTTAGTTTTCTCTAGAGCTGACAGCAAATTTTCTGTGCAATTGAACCCTTGAGAAGGTTTTGGTTATTCTCTATCAGCACTCCTGGTGTCCTTTAACCTTGGCCAAAAAATTACCAAATGATTCTTTGGTTATAAAAATAGTAAATGTGTTGAGTTTGTCACTAATTTTCTAAGAATTCCCTTTTATTTTCTTTCTGTAGGGAGCTGTGCTCACGGCGGTGTGATGAATATCAGCGATCCACATGTAGTCAGAATCAACTGGAGGGGATTTCAGTACAAGTATGGTGCCTGGGGTCGAGAATATTCTCCCCAAAATCCAGACAAAGGATTGTACTGGGTGGCACCTCTGGAAACAGGTGGGAGAACGCTTCAGTTTTATAGACTCTACAAAACGTTCAGTGATTTACTAGTGTACAAACACTCCCATCAGTATGAGATCAGATATGGTCAAGGTGGTGGAACAATAGTTTACAACAATACCATGTATGTCAACTGGTATGACACACCAAACATGGCCAGCATCAATCTGACCGACAACAAAGTTATTCGTAATCAACCTCTTCCCAATGCTGCCTATAATGACCGCTTTTCATATGCTAATGTTGGGTGGCAAGATTTTGACTTTGCTGTAGATGAGAATGGGTTATGGGTGATTTTTTCCACTGAAAGTGATGGCGGTAACATAGTGATTGGTAAACTCAATGACACCACTCTTGAAGTACTAAACACTTGGCATACCAAGCAGTTTAAGTCAGCTGTTTCCAATACCTTCATGGTATGTGGGACTTTGTATGCCACCCGCATTGTAAACACCAGAACAGAAGAAATTTTCTACTACTATGACACAAACACAGGGAAAGAGGGTCATATAAGCATCATGTTCAAAAAGGCAATGGATACTGTGCAGAGCATTAACTATCATCCTTTTGATCGCAAACTTTTTGTTTATAATGATGGGTACCTTCTAAATTTTGATCTTATCTTTGATCCAGAACCCCGTGAAAATTTTTAGATGTAGAATGATAGAAGAATGAGACATTTATTGAAATATTTGATCTACACAATAGATCAAATTGCATAGATATCAAATTAAGGGGATATTGAAATATAGTGATTTAGTAGTAGTATTTGGAAGCATAGTTCTTCCACTCTATAAACTTTGACTATTAGCCTTGATTCAATGAGTGCTCCTGGAAGCTATGTACCTCTTAGAATGCATTATCCCACTAAAACAAAATTGTTCTAGGCTGGGTAGTTATGATGTAAGCTATGATGCAGGGAGTTAAGAAAGCCTTTGGTGAAGTGACATGGGAATTAAGGAGCTTGAAGACGACTGTGGATTCCTTGCACAGAAGAGAGGGACTCAAAAGATCAGTCTTCTATGAATCCTGACTTTTCTTCCTTAGTTCTTTATCTCCCTTGTTCCTGAAAGAAAGTTGAGGCTTAGGTAGTTTGTGGCAGAGAACCATTCTTTGCCATTCTAGGCCAGAAGTCCACCTTTGTCACTTGACTGACTGCCAAGGAAAGGGAAGGCTTACTTCAGGCCCCAGAATGGGTTCAGAGGTCAGCCACACTGGACCATCTTGCTAATCTCAGCGACTGAAACTCCTGTGAGCCTAGATCTCCAATTTTGATTTTTGTTTGTAGTAGTTTTTTTTTCTTACAAGCACTTGGCATGATGGCTTATAGATAGAAAATAAATAAGTTTAACAAGTTTGTATAATAGCTATAAATACTGAATTTATGGAGAAAGATACTTTTATACATTGACTTTTATACATTTTATACATTGAAAATAGTTTTTATATGGAGCTTCAGATAAGGCACTTAGCTTTTCTTTTCCCATTGTCTACTTATGTTAGACTTAGTAGAACACCTGTACTGTGATCTTTTTCCAATGCAGCTCAGAAGTCTAGAACCGTACTTAACAACCAGTTCTCTGTCTACCTTCCTGCCTCCTACTTTTGTTTTCATAAAATTTACCAGTTAATAAGGGAAAATCACTTGTTATGTGTCTTCCCATTGTTCATCAATTTGCTCAAGTGGGTGCCACTAACATCTCCAGTTGTTGGGAATGAGGTGTATTATTGTTACTGTTTTTGGCATGTTGAATACACCATGGGTAGTTTGCCAGACTCTGCTATGGCTCTGAGTTCATCCCATGGGGCCCAGTTTTTAATAAGGGAAGATATAGGATAAAAGTTATTTTCCATCATGAATTTTTACTTATATGAGTCCAAGACCAAAAGAAAAATAAGATAACAGTGATAAAATGATCACACTTTTGATTCTATATAATAAAAATCTTGGAGCATAGTGAGACCTGTATTAGATAAATGGTTTTATGCAATTTTTGTTTAAACTCAAGCCTGAAATGTAAGAAAGTGAATTTTTTCTTGATGGAGGTGAAAAAAGAAACATTGGAAATATCCAGTAAATTTTAGTGAAATTGGGGGTCTTGAAGGTGTGTCTGCTTCTGTGCATTTGGATGGTGTTATCACTTGGGTCTCATTCTATTTTTTTTTTTTTACTTCCATGAGTTAGTCTCTAAAGTCGCTTCATTAAATATTGTATTCTTCCTCTTTAAATAAATGATTAAATATGTTTAAAAACAGTTGATGTCTTTTGTCTTATTTATGTTTTTTTAATGATTTTAAAGAGTCTCTTAAAGGGTAGTCTACATCTTGCTGTGAGGTACAGAAAATGGCTCACTCTCAAACAAAAACCTAGTAAACTACTAGATTTACTTCCTAAACCTAGTAGTGGGTATATTGACAACTGTCAAGTCAGGGATGGTGCCTTTGTTTTCATTTTCCTTGTCAGTCTGTTCTTTCTGGTAGTTTTGGTTGTATGATACTGCACTCTTTACTTTTGGGATATGACCTTATGTACTTATTAATTTGCATGACTGATCTGATTATTTCAAATGTTAGAATATATTTGTGTGGCTTATATTTTTTTTCCAATTGTGCTATTACAATGGGTCATGACTCTCCAGATCTCCCTAAACAGGAAGTCTTGGACAGCAAACAAGGAAAATTTGCTGCATTAGGGAGAAAATTGTGCAAGTTCTCATCAAACAGAATGTGTAAGAGGACAGGTGACCCACAACTGGAAAGACAGACGTATTAGATTGGCATAACTGGTCTTTTTTAGAAATGCTATGTTTTTTAATTCACAAGGTTTTTGAAGCAATTGCTGACACAATTTTTTTACAAGGTTTTTTTTTTTTTTTGTATTCCTAGACTGAGCCTAGAGACAAGTATGGCCTTCAAAATGTAAAAATATATAAAGGTAAAAACAGGTATGCCATGAGAGATATGTTAAATAAAGCAGTGATGATGTTATATTTAACCTGGCTGTAGGCAATTTTCCAGGTGAATGTTCTACCAACTATGCAGAATGACCTCTATAGAAGCAGGAAAGGAGGCAGGAAGTTAAGGTAATCCTAGCAAGCGGCAGCTTGCTTAAACTGCTAGGAAGTATTTGCCTGACAATTCCTTCAGAGAACCATCCCCTCCTGTCCGTCCCTTCCCCCCCCAAACACACACACACAAGAGGAAGTTATCAGCCTGCAGTAGCTGCCACCAGGAAATCCCACAGGGAAACAGAGATCCAGGTAGGTTCTAGGGTTTACTGCAATGCAGTTATATAACAGCAGTTGTAGTCCAGATGTATCCTGCAGCGCCCTTTTGGGGAAAATGTGCACATATATTTAAATCAGTTTTATTGAAATGTCATTTTAAAATATTTTATTAAGGCACTGGGATTTTCACAGCTGTTCACAGTTATTACACAAGTTACTCAGCAATGTAAGTTGAGGTTCTGGCATACCGGGTTCCAACACAAATCTCACCACCAGTGTCAACTCCCCTCCACCATCATCCCCAGTTTCCCTCCCACCCCCGTTTGTCTCCTTGATAGGCATAGGTTCAGAGTGCTGATGAGATGTACAGCTAGCTTTATAATGTGAGCATTTTCACTTTCTCCCCTCTGAGACTTACAGCAAGTAATAACTCGAAGCCTGGGCTGTTTTGACCTGGGTTGCTGAGAGTTAGTTGCCAAGACTGGAAAACCTCTGCATCTGTAACCCTGACATTGATCTTCAGAATGTTGTTTTCCATGTCATGACTCAAAATGACAGACATGTACAGCAGGCTTAGAGACAGCTTCTCCTTTCTTTTTGAGCCCTTAAAAGCCAAATGCTGGCTTTCATCATACCAATTTGGATAGGACCAAATTGAAGTCATACATTCTCTCCTTTGCTTGCTCTCGTCTTTGAACACATGTCTTCTCAGAGCATGAGTGGGTATTTCAAACCCTACTTTAGGGAATATTATCTGCCAGCATTTTTTTTCCATAGCTAGCTGTGAAAAATTACTTTCCTTCTCTTTTTGATTCATGACACATTTTATTTATGTATATATTTATTTATCCATTAATCAATTAACCAACTAATTAATTAATTAATTTTTTAACTTTTGGGTTCACACCTAGCGACACTCAGGAATTACTCCTGGTTCTTCACTCAGGAATTACTCTTGGCAGTGCTTGGGGACCATATGGGATGCTGGGGGTTAAGCCTGGGTCAGCCACGTGCAAGGCAAACACCCAACCCACTGTGCTATCGCTCCAACCCCCATGACCCATTTTTAAAGAAAATGACAATGGATGGTCCAAGGACAACTATGTGGCCCCCTTCAGGATGAAGTAGGGAGGTTCTGGGCTGAGCACCTCCATCAGGACACACAGATATCACACTGTGAAGGATGATAAGCTTCCTATGCTCCAGAATGTTCTTGATTAACGAAAGGGTAAATTGTGACACATCAGAAATGAAAAGGCGGGCACATCTTTAAGGCAAGCACTCAGGCCATGGAAAAGCCCAGCTGGCCTGGCTCATGGATGAGGGATGCTATTTGAGTTGTCAGTTCAGTTGCCAGCCTCACATCTGTAGCTTGGGCTGTGCCTGCTTGTCTGTGAGCTCAGCATCTGCTCCCTGGAACCTATTCAAAGGGAACAGCCTTTGGAATTGAGGTCCGCTGTGGAGGAAAAGAGCCTTTGTTCTTTCCAGAAGGGAGGTTTCTTTTGGGGGTGCCACCCTTGGTCATCTTGGAACCTGTGAGAACCGTTTCCAAGACCTCGGCCTCTCTGTGAAATATTAAAGACACATCATGGCACGTTTGAGGCCTTTCAATGTTTACTTGGAGCTAGCTTACAGGAGGGAAGTGGAGGTTGATGATACAATGATACGTGGAAGTCAGGAAGTGACGATGGCAAAGGAATTTGATTTCTTAGCACCTACTCAGGAAATTTATACCAAGCCCGGAAAATTTTCTCTCTTTTAAATTGGATTCTGCCAGTTCACATGCTCTCTTGGGTTGTGGCCTATAATGTTTTCATCTCGCATCATCAGTGATTTGTTTTGTCTTTCACCTTGGTGGCTATTACCAGAGAACAGTGAACGGTCAGAGATACCTTATTTTAAAGAGGGTGCTGACAGCCTGAGGGAATCTCAATCCCAGTAATTTAGCCCCATTATGTTTTCTTTTCCCTCCTTCACTTCTGTAAGGAATATAGGCTTTCGCCATTTTGTCTGAGATCCTACTCATACAACAGAGGTGGTCTTGACTGTTGCCCCCACAATGGGAGAAAGTTTCTCTTCTGAGTGGGAACCCAACCCCACTACACTCCATCTTGGGACTTCACTGTGTCTACATAGATATTCTAAAGTCTTCACAATTTTCTGTCCAAAGTGCATAAAAGTAGAAGGGAAAGGAACTAGAAAGTATGGATGGAAAAGTGTTTAGCTTAGGTCCAAAGAAGTCTAAACACTCCTGCTCACAGTCCATATGAATAGGGTCACTCTGAGTTGCAAAGGAGGCTGGGGAGCAGAAAGCCCACTAGGCACACAGGATAAAGGAGAGGGGTGGCTGACCAGCAAGCTCACCACTCTGGGTACTTTCAGGAGAAAGAATTTAGTTGACAGTGAGATGCTGATAAAGTCATTGGAAATGCATGGCTATTGTAGGCCGTCATCTAACATTTGACTTTGTGTCAACCCCCCAGGGATTAAGAAATAGTACCTACCATTACCTGTAATGTCATCCCCAAATCCACCAAATTGGTACCAGACAATAAAGCCATCTGTTGCCAACATACCCATGATGCTGCCCATTCTCCACCCTTTCAGCTGGAAAGCCTTCCATCTTTCAGAATCACACCAGGGAATCTCATTCACTGAACCTGCATGAATCCATAAATGTGTTTACCCAGGATACTGGGAAATATAGTTTTACTCTCCCTTCCCAGGGAGACAGGGAATATCTGCTATAGAAGAGGATGTAAAACAATGCCAACTCCAATTGACAGCCTCTGGCACAGCAACCTCATAGGTTGACCGCTGCTTTCACCCTACTACAAGCTATTCCCATTGTGTCTGGTGCCAACTTCTTTCAATACCTCTGTACATAGCCCTCACTGCAGTCTTTTATTACTATATAATTTTTAATCTTTATGCCAGTATGGTGACCACACCATGGTCACCATAAGAGATTCCAACAACAGTCACTCTGAAAGGACGTTTGTGATTTCATAACTCCTTTTGCTAGATGAAAGAAACATTGAAATGATTCCCTGAGCAAATCTACCGAGGTTCTGGCTTCACAATTCCACCTTTACAATTCCACCTTTACAATTCCACCTTCAAGGATAACAATAAGAATCACTGCTATTTGTGGGACCATCTAGAAACTTCCAGAATTTGGAGTATCATTTCACCCCATTTTCCCTTTTTCATCATCCCTGAAATATTAGCTGTTATTTAACAGATCTAGAGAATCATTTGCTCAGTAACCACTTAGAAGGTGATGCCTTACCCAGAACTCCTGAGGGTCAAGTATAACTTCTTACCCCCAGCCCCAGGGTCACTCTTGAGGGATGAGCCTGACTTCCTGTCTCTCCACTACCCCATACACAGACCCTCCATGGGCTCCAAGCTACTCCTGAAGAGAATCCTTGGAAGTCCCATGATGTGGAGTTCCCTTCCCACTGCACATTTTGTTGAACTTTTTCAGAACCATCCAAGGCAGGCTGCTGAGTCCCATGACCCTGTCCCCTCCAGCCAGGCTTGCCAGAACCTGGTGGCAGACATCTAAGGGAGTCTCAGAGAATAAGGCAGGGCTGCCATGGAGGGGAGGGATTCTAGCAGCATAAGCTGTGAAAGTTTATAACATCAGTCTTCTAGTTCCTGCTGAATAAAACATTCAGAGAGCTTTTCTTCTCCCAGCAGAAAACTAAAATAGTCTGGCGGCAACAGAATGGTTATTCATTTAGAATGTTGTCTTTAATAAAAATCACAGGGCTCTGGTCTTGTGTCCTTTCACTCCTTATCCTGTCTTTAGGGAGCCTCCCTGGGGGCTCCTGAGGGCCACCATATCTCCATGCTCTCACTGATGCAAATGGGGAATAACAATAAATGGGAGCGTGAGCCTCAAGAAAACACAACCGGCTGCAACCAGATTAGGAAATACGCTTGTGACACAGCTGGGCCGTAGACCTATGGGGATGTGACTAATGCAGCTAGTATTAAAATGGCCTTTAGTAGACTGGTTCCACACACCCAGTGAGGAAGGACTCTGGAAGCTCTTTTGGCTGCCTATAGGACCTGCCAGTTCCAGTGCTACGGTTTGCATAACTGTTATCATTCCTTCAGGGGAGAAACTTCACAGTTGTCCACTAGAGAAAGGGGATTCTGGATTGGGCTCCAGACTGAGGAATCCAGCCAGGCACATCACACATTCCCTGCCTCTGACTCTCTTTGACCCTGAATTCACAAAACGTAGAACCAGTTAATCCCAGGGATTCAGTCTTCCTGAGTGCTAGATTATTCCCCGTAAACCCACTGGCAAAGAGAAAGGGGGGAGCGGTGATGCTCTTTTCACTCCTTGAGGACCTCTGAGCAGAGGACTGGGTCCGTTTCTGCCGAACTCTTGTAAGACTGCAGAAAGCCACTGCTGTGCCTGAGCCTGAGGGATTTACTCCTGGGGGCTCAAATGCAAATATTTTTGGCCCAGAGAATTTATTGGGAATGGTTTGTTTGTTCACACCTTGTCTGTGGAAAAGGGAGAGTTTAAATATACCCTAGAAGATGGGGCCCCTGATAAAGGGAAGGGCACCTCTGACAGTTACAGACTAGGGAAAGGGAAATACTGACCCAAGACTTGTTCCACCTGCCTCTGCTTCTCCCTCTGCCTCCTCCAAAAAATGCAGCCGCTTGCCTTCTCGCTCTCTTAGATGCTATTAAAGACATCAACCACCACCACCTGCTAATTTAGTACGTGCTGCCTGGAAAAGAGCCGTATAGAAAAAAATTAAAAGTTTATCTGCTATTAATTAATATTAATAATGTAAATATTACTATCTGCTATTGATATTCTGCTCAGAGCAGAGAACACAGGGAGTGCCAAGGCCAAACTGAAATGATGCACAGTAGAAACTGGCCAAGAGCAGGTCTTTATCTGCGGGGCAGATTCTCTTACCCTCTTCTGTTCAGGGACACAGAAAGGGCAACAGGAAACAGCAAGAGAAGGGGGTTCATTTTTTTTTAAAGTATTTTATTATACCACCGTGAGATATACAAATAAAAAGATATACAATTAAAAAGTTCATGTTTGGGTTTTGGTCACACAGTGTTCCAGCACCCGTCCCTCCACCAGTGCCCATCTCCCACCACCAACGTCCCCGGTTCCCTCCCCCTCCCCAGCCCACCTCCATGGCAGGTTCTTTATTTCTTTCCCTTTCTCTCTCTTTCTCTTTTCCTTCCCTTCCAGACTATGGATTACAGAACATACATTAAAAGGTTGTCATGTGTATCCTTTTGCCTCTATTTAATGCTCAGTTCTAGGTTGGCATTAGTACCCTCGACAATTATTAGCACCCTGTTCCATTTTCTGTCTTACCTAACCTCTGACTCCCACACGTTTGTGATAATTTCCACCTTTGACAAGACCTCCTGATATATGTTTCACTTGACCTTGGATATTGGTATCATAATATGTACATATATATTTATGCCATGCAAATAAATGCAGTCATTCTGTATCTGTCTCTCTCCTTCTGGCTAATTTCACTCAACATAATCTTCTCCATGTCCATCCATTTATAGGCAAATTTTATAACTTCATTTTTCCTAACAGCTGCAAAGTATTCCATTGTGTAGATGTACCAAAAGCTTCTTTATCCAGTCATCGATTTTGGGGCACTCTGGTTGCTTCCAGATTCTGGCTATTGTGAATAATGCTGCTATGAACATAAAAGTAGGGATGGTGTTTCCGCTGCGTATTTTTGGTTTCCCAGAGTAGATTCCCAGGAGTGGTATGGCTGGGTCAAATGGGAGTTCAATTTCTAGTCTTTGGAGGAATGTCCATATTGTTTTTCAGAAAGGCTGTACCAGCCGGCATTCCCACCAACAATGGATGAGTGTCCCCTTTTCCCCCACATCCACGCCAGCACTTGTTGTTCTTGCTCTTTTGAATATGTGCCAGTCTCTGTGGTGTAAAGTGGTATCTCATTGTTGTTTTGATTTGCATCTCTCTGATGACCAGTGATGATGAGCATTTTTTCATATGTTTTTTGGCCATTCGAATTTCTTCCTTGCTGAAGTTTCTGTTCATTTCTTCTCCCCATTTTTGGATGGGGTTGTTTGTTTTTTTCTTGTAAAGTTCTACCAGTGCCTGATATATCCTGGATATTAACCCCTTATCAGATGGGTATTGGGTGAATATTCTTTCCCATTCTGTGGACTGCTTTTGTATCTTAGTCACTGTTTCTTTTGAGGTGCAGAAGCTTTTTAGTTTCATGTAGTCCCATATGTTTATCCTTTCTTCTGGTTGCTTTGTTAGTGATGTTTCACCTTTGAAGATGCCTTTAACTTCAATGTCGTGGAGGGTTTTTCCTATATTTTCTTCAATGTACTTTATGGATTCAAGTCTGATATTGAGATCTTTAATCCATTTTGATCTGATTTTTGTGCATGGTGTTAGACACAGGTCCAAATTCATTTTTTTACATGTCGCTGCCCAGTTTTCCCAACACCACTTGTTGAAGAGGCTTTCCTTACTCAATTTTAGACTCATTGCACCTTTATCAAAAATTAAATGATCATGTGTTTGAGGTTGGGTGTCAGGATACTCAATTCTATTCCATAGGTCCACAGGTCTGTTTTTATTCCAATACCATGCTGTTTTAATTACTACTGCCTTGTAGTACAGTTTGAAGTTGGGAAAGGTGATGCCTCCCATCTTCTTTTTCCCAAGGATTGCTTTAGCTATCCTTGGGGGTTTATTGTTCCATACAAATTTCAGGAGCATTTGGTCAATTTCTTTGAAGAATGTCATCGGTATTCTCATAGGGACTGCATTAAATCCGTACAGAGCTCTAGGGAGTATTACCATTTTGACAATGTTCTCCCCATCCATGAACAGGGAATGTGTTTCCATTTCCTTGTGTCCTCTTTTATCTCTTGGAGCAGTGTCTTGTAGTTTTCTTTTGTACAAGTCCTTTACATACTTGGGTAAGTTGATTCCTAGGTATTTGATTTTCTGTGGCACAATTGTGAATGGAATAGTTTCCTTTATACCCCTTTCTTCTCTTTCGCTATTTGTATATAGGAAAGCCACCGACTTTTGCATGTTGATTTTGTATCTGCCACTCTACTATATGCGTCTATTGTTTCTAGGAGTTTTTTGGTAGAGAGTTTAGGGTTCTCTAGGTATAATTTCATGTCATCTGCAAATAATGATAGCTTGACTTCTTCCTTGCCTATCTGGATGCCTTTGATGTCCTTTTCTTCTCTGATTGCTATGGCAAGTAGAGAAGGGGTTCTTGACAGCAGTCCAAGTGCTTTCTCTATAGTATCCACCTACAGGGAAACTTGCAACAGAGCTCTGAGCTGCATGTCCCTAGGTAAACCAAACACTGAAACAACCTCAATGGATTATCTTGGGGAACCATTCCTCTGACACCTGGCAAAGGGGCTAACAATCATAAATTTCAGAGGGACTGCTGCTGGAGTCACTCTTAAGGTCTTTATGCTTCTGAAGAGAATCTGTGGAAATTATTAATATTATTAATATTGCTATTTTTATTCTTTTCATTGTGTCATGACTTTCTGCCCACTCATCTGGTTCAGCCTGAGCCTATCTGATTGCAGCTCACTGTCCTGGTGTAAAGTATTAACAG
The DNA here is from genome assembly GCA_021461705.1 of Cryptotis parvus. Classification (NCBI taxonomy): domain Eukaryota; kingdom Metazoa; phylum Chordata; class Mammalia; order Eulipotyphla; family Soricidae; genus Cryptotis; species Cryptotis parvus. The sequence continues at coordinate 176,125 of JAJIBD010021879.1, read as the reverse complement.
GTGTTAACCCTCAGAAGCTTCTGATTTGAACAGTCAGTCATCTGTAAACAATTATATCTGTAAGCACTCAATGAAAATATTCACTTTTTGTTTCTTTCTTTTGTTTTTTCTTCCTTCCTTTGTTCCCACATTCCTTCGGTCCTTTTGTTCATTCGTTCCTTCCTTCCTTTCCTTCCTCCCTCCCTCCTTCCCCTCCCTCCCTCCCTCCCTCTCTCCCTCTCTTCCTCTCTCTCCTCTCTCCCTCCTCCCTCTCTCCCTCCACTCCCTCTCTCTCTCTCTTTCTCTCTTTCTCTCTTTCTCTCTTTCTCTCTTTCTCTCTTTCTCTCTTTCTCTCTTTCTCTCTTTCTCTCTTTCTTTCTTTCTTTCTTTCTTTCTTTCTTTCTTTCTTTCTTTCTTTCTTTCTTTCTTTCTTTCTTTCTTTCTTTCTTTCTTTCTTTCTTTCTTTCTTTCTTTCTCTTTCTTTCTTTCTTTCTTTCTTTCTTTTCTTTCTTTCTTTCTTTCTTTCTTTCTTTTCTTTCTTTCTTTCTTTCTTTCTTTCTTTCTTTCTTTCTTTCTTTCTTTCTTTCTGCCATATTCTGTGGTGATTCCTGGCTGTCAGCTTAGGGATCACTCCTAGCAAAGGTTGGGGGGACCATATGGGGTTTTGGTGAATGGACCTGAGTTGGCCATATGCAAGACAAGCGCCCTACAACTTGCTGTTGCTCTGGCTCCTATTTTAGTTCAATCTTTCTTAGCTTTCTTCCCTAGAAGTGCTCGGGGGCTAGTACTAGACTTCCCTGGCTTTGCAGTGATGTTGGAGTGGCTGCTGGGGTGGCCCATGATTCTTGGGATTGAAGTTGCGGCCTTGTGCTTGTCAGGCAAGTGCTCCAGCCCTCTGAGCTATCTCCCTAGCCCTCTCTATATGTGTTTTTCCTTTCCTGTTTAGGAAATCATCAAAGAGACCCAAACATCTATTTTCCCATGGCAATTTAGTGACAAGCAGAAATGTGCGCCAATTGCAGAGAAGAAAACCAAGGCAAGCTGAAGTGTAAGTTGGGATAGGACAGGAGTCTCTGGATTAATGCTCAGGTGCCAGCTGCATTTGGTTGGCTACTCACACCAGCAACAGACAGTTGGAAGAAGGTTTTGGAAAAACACATAGTCTTGGTACCTGGAGTGATAGTACGGTGGGTAGGATGGGTGTTTGCCTTGAATGTTGCCAATCCACATTTGATCCCTGGCATCCCATATGGACCCCCAAGCACTAGCAGGAATAATTGCTGAGAGTAGAGCCAGGAGTAATCCCTGAGCATTGCAGGGGTGTGTGACTCAAAAGAAGAAGAAAAAAAAGAAAATCATGTAGTCTGTCAATGAATTGACATACTGAATATTAGTTCCTGGATGCAAGACACTGAATATGTATCTCTGTGGTTAGGGTGTCATGTGGCAGAGGGTCTCAGAGTGGGATCAGGACATAGTCACATCTTCTTATAAAGCCAGCAGTAAAGTAAAGGCTCATCATTTGACTAAGCAACCTTTAAATGGCGAGACTCTTCTTGCAATTAGAAAACATGGTTCATGCATGGGCCCAGGCAGTTCAAACTGATGGTGTCCAAATTCCAGGGTGTTTGTAAATCTGTATAAACACACACACATCGCATACACACACATGCACGCACACACACACATGCACTACCCATGGTAAGTACTCATGGTTTGATGGGGAAGTGGTGATACAGTGTCATAGTGAAAACAAATCTGGTTTTGGAAATCATAAGACTTGGATTTCAGTCTCCCCAGCTCCATGACTCAGTAGTTGTATTATGTTGACCAATTTTTCATTTTTATTTATTTATTTATTTATTTATTTATTTGCCCATTTCTTACCACCAATGTCTCCTGCTTCCCTCCCCCACCCTACTGCATCTGTCTCTATGGCAAGCGCTTTTCCTCTCTCTCTCTCTCTCTCTCTCTCTCTCTGTCTGTCTATCCCCTCTTTTTGCACATTGTGGTTTGCAAAAACATTTATTGAGTGGTTATCATGCATATCCCTTTATATAATTTTAATACTCAGCTCTAGTTTAGCATTACCATTCCCAAATATTATTGGCAGACTGTTTTTTAAATGCCCCAAATCTGTTTCCTTAACTTTGAAGTGTGATTGTCATGTGACTTCACTGATAAAATACCTTGTCATTCTTCATTACAGGTCTGATCAGAGGATTAATCTTAATACTCAGCACCAGTTTCTTCTCATCCTTATTCAAATTCTACTTTTAAGAACCTTTAGGTTGAGTATGGGGAGGCTTGCAGAAGACGAATATGACTTTTCTTCTGGCTAAAAGGAGCCTGGTTACAGTCAATCATTTATTTAATTTCAGTTTTCATATTCCCTATAATAGTATGGAGCTCTGACCCAACTCACATTTTTGCAAATACTACTTTATAGGGTCTGGTGTGTGCCTGGCTGTCTAAATGTGTAGTTATTGATACTGCGGCTGAATGAAGTTGGGTAGGGTGGAGGGAGAACATTTGGCTTACCTGGGGGCCATACTGCTCAGAATTTGGTTGTGAGGATCCTGTAGGTGGTTCCTATAGAGACAGGGTATGGACATTTGTCTCTCAAAGATGCTGAGAAAGACCTCTATACTTTCTGTTTACATTGCCCTGAAACAAGAAGGTAACAGAATCTGCCCCTCAAGAAAAGACCTGCTTTTGGCCAGTTTCTATTGTGTATCATTTGAGTTTGGCCTTGACTTGCCTGTGTTCTGTGCTGTGAGCAGAATATCAATTGGAGTGGAAGAGGAGCAAGCCAGGCGCTGCCAGTTCTGTGCGTGTGTTGTCAAGGGGGAAATCACGCTACACATACAGAATATAACTTCCTTTTCTCATTTTATAAATTAACTCAGCAATCCTTGGGCTTATGAACCCTTATTCCCATGGATGGTGTTTAAAAAGTAAAACAAAAAACTCAATAACAAAGGAATCAGAAGGCAGCACTGTTGGCAGTTCCCCAAAGAAAGCATAGGTGCGAATGTGGTCAGCCAATCCTTAGGGCACCCAACCTTCTCCATCCCACCTGGTCCTACTTTTTCTTTTGTAACATCCCATTTTGCTGCTTTATCACCAAAGGGTTTGAAGAAGGCTTGTAATCTCTGTTGGGGCTCCAGGTTGAGAAGAAGGGAGGGTCTTTCCCAGAGCAGAAAGATGGGAGAAAGGTTGGATTCCTCTACCAGGTAGTCTACCAGCCTTTTTATTTATTTAAAAAAAATTTATTATACCACCATGAGATATACAATTACAAAGATGTTCATGTTTGGGTTTCGGTCATACAGTGTTACAGCACCTATGCCTCCACCAGTGCCCATTTCCCACCACCCATGTCCCTAATTCCCTCCCCACTCCTCTAGTTTGCCTCTATAGAAGGTTCTTTATCTCTTTTCTCTCTCTCTCTTCTCTCTCTTCCTCTTCTTACACATTGTGGATTGCAATAATACATTTAGAGGTTAACATGTGTATCTTTTAGCTTATATTCAAAGCTCAGTTCTAGGCTGGTATTATCACTATTGACAATTATTAGCACACTGTTCCCTTCTCTGTCTTACTAACCTCCTGACTCCCACACGTTTGTGGTAGATTCCACCTTTGACAAGACCTCCTGATCCATGTTTTGCCTGACCTTCAATATTGGTTTCATAGTATGTATATATTTATATCATGAAAATAAATGCAGTCATTCCATATCTGTCTTTTTCGGCTCTGCCTAATTTCACTCAACATGATCCTCTCCATGTCCATCCATTTATAGGCAAATTTATAACTTCATTTTCCTAACAGATGCATAGTATTCCATTGTGTAGATGTACCAAAGTTTCTTTAGCTAGTCATCAGTTCTCAGGCACTCTGGTTGTTTCCAGATTCTGGCTGTTGTGAATAGTGCTGCTATGAAAATGAAAGTGCTGATGGTGTTTCCGTTGTGTGTTTTTCACTTCTCAGGGTATATTCCCAGGAGTTGGTCTACCAGCCTTTTTTTAGATATAGTTTTGTACTCTAGATTGACTTTCACATAGGTGCATAGACAATAAAATCAAGAAATGAGCCAAATTCCAAACCATGTGCCTTTGTTGCACAGATAAAGGAAGTGAGACCCAGAGGTCACTGTTTCCTCCAGGGCTGGTCAGGGCCAGGTGAATCTCCCTGCATGATTGGCTCACTGCGCAGCCTGTCAGAGAAACAGCCTGAGGGTTCCTGGGGAGACTGAGTAGACGGTTCCCATTTCATTTTATTCCAGAGTTTAAAAAGCAAAACAGAACACATTCCTATTCGTTTTTAATCTACTTGTAAACTCTAATGACTAGTTCCAGTGTTAAGTACTCCAAATAATTTACTTAATTAGCTAATGACTAACAATGGAAAGTAGTTTTCTCTGACCTCTTGAAATTCATGTTCTTTCCAGAGAAAAAAAACTCTTACCATCAGAGTGGTGGCGCTGGCACAATAGGTGAGCTACATGGCAGAAACTGTCCAGCTTCCGCGGGCCATACTTTCTATCATTCCTTCAGCAAGTGAATGTTGGAGGGAAGGAAAATATCTTTTTAAATAAGAATTTTTAAACGTACCTAATATATTTGCTGACCATCATGAAGAGTTAACTGAGTAAATAGATGTAGGGAGCGAGGCCAATTCAAATCTTGCCTGCATCCTTTTTCAGCCAGAAGATAACTTTAACAAACCTTGGTCTAAACCTGTTTCCTTAGCTGCAGTGGGAGTGATAATTATGCCTATTTCGTAGAGGTTTGAGGATAGAAAGGGTTGGCATGCATGTATATTCTGACACACAGTAAGTTATCAATAAATGCTAATTATTATTATTCTTAAAAAACAGTTGGAGAAAAATGAAGCTGCTCATAAAGACCTGAAAAAAAAGCTGCTTCGATTTCATTCCTCCCAGTCTGCTGCTCTTCCCATTGTGGCCTCACCATGATTTAATGCATGTATAATTAAGTAGCTGCTTTTTTCCCCTTAGCGTTCTTTTGTGAACATCTTCCCTGATTCTTCAAACACATGATTTTTTACCGTCTGTACGGCTTTCTATAAATAGGCATACCATGATTTATTTAATTTCTCCCTATTGTTGCAATTTGGTTTGTTTTCTCGACTTTTTTTCCATCCCCCACCCCATGCAAATGTCCTAGCATATAAATCTTTGTCTGCACTTTTCATCATTTTCTTTGAATAGTTTCCTAGAGGCGGGGCGATTAGATCAAAACATCAACATGTGTCAGAGTCTAGATTCAGTGTGTCAAGCTGCTAGGCAGAAAGACCTGCTGCTTAGTAAAGCTCATTCTCCAAAGCTGAACATGTCACGGTTGCCATTCCGCATCTGTAAGGGGTAATCCAGCACCTCGGAGTGAAAACCTCAGTTCAGAGTGACTTCCTTCTCTTCCTGCTCTGCAGGGAGGCCTGCTGCAAATGTCCTTAATTTGGGGGTCCTTTGGGCTCCTCTAGGGAAACTCCACTACCTTGGTAGTTAACTGGCCTGGACTGGCCTTGAGGCAGCTGATTTCCAGTCTCCAGGACAATGCAATGGCACCTTTCACCACTCCCAGCAGCAAAGTTTTCAGAAAAATTGATTCTTTGTTTTGTCTCTGGATATCATCATCCACTTTCTAGAAAGTCATTGTTTAATGTTACCTTAGCCTGAAACCCTTGACCCGTTGGGCTCTACTAAGCTCAGTGTGTCTTTTCTTCCCATAGAGGTGACCAGCACTTCATAGATTTAGTTTGCCAACACCTCACCAGGTCCAGTTCAGGGACTGCTTGTTACGGGTCTGTTGTCAAGTTTCTCCTGAAGCTTCCCTCCTTGCATCCAAGAACCTTTACCCTCCCTTGAATCAGCTTTTCTAATTCCACTACTGCACCCTCAGCTCTGCATTCCCTACCTTCTGGCTTCAAGCGCTACAGACTTGACTAATTGGTCTCTCTGCTGCCTACCTCTCCTTCCTACAATCTGTCCTTCACTGCTTTGCCAGATTTATCTAAAAACATAGTTCTGAGGCTGCCACTTCTCCCAGATGACCACAACAAACACTCTCTCAAGACCATTCCCTGTGTGGATGGTTTCCTGGTTACCCATAACACTTTCCAGCTAAACTACATCACTCATCATTCCCTAGGTGAACTGAATCCTTGTCAGATCCACTTTCTCCCTTTGCCATAATTGCCTCACAGCCCCACGTCTCTCTGGAAATTTCATCTCTCGTTGCCTATGCCAAAGAGTATGTCAAGGCTGTCTTGAGGAGCCTTCCCCAGAATAAGAGTTCACCATAGGAATGACTTTGACCTTTGTTTTCTTCAGCCAACAAAGTTTTCTGCTCTTGCCTTTGCCCCAATCTAGGTCGATAACACATCTGGTTTACCATTGTTGCCCATTTTATCACTATTTACTTGATCCTCCATTTGTCTCATTTCAGAAAGTTATAAACTCCCAGAAGGCAGGATAGTGTGGCGTCCTCTCTTTATTTGCCTATATTCATTGTGAATGGAGGACCCCTCTATTCTGAGCAGAAGATTTCTGACCCACCCCTCTTCCCTTGCTTACTCTGAGTGGGAGAAGCACAGTTGCCTGAATTTATTGCTGTTCCCAGGAGAGGCAATTATAACGTTTTATCTTCCCCCTTTGGCTTTCAGCCAGAAGCTCTACACCTAGTCTCTCATTTTCTTTTTGTTTAAATGGATGTTCTGTCTACTCAGTCAAAGTAAAACGTGGATGGTAATGAGAGTTGCTATTTATTGAAAGCCTACTACGTCCGAGAACCTTGTCTGACATGTATGATCTGATTAATCTTTGTAAAAGTCTTATAAATGAGATACTCTTATTCAGCTTAAGGGATGAGAAAATTGAAGCTCCAAGAAGTTAAAAAAAATCTGCACCCAAATCACTAAACTATTCAATTAGAGTTGGGAGTCAAAAGTAGAACCCTGATCTATTGACCTGTCTTTTTTTGAGTGCATCCTATTAAAAAAAGAATGACCTAGCGCTGGAGAGATAGCTCAAAGTGCTGAGCGCATGCTTTGCATGCTGAAGCCCAGGTTCAATCCCTGTTTCTGCAGGATTTTCTGAGCAACCCCTGAGTACAACTGAGAGCAGCGCCTGAGCACTGCCAAATATGTTCCCCCCACCAATTTATATTTTTCTTGGAAGGAATGACTTCAATGCTAAGCTCCAACTTTATTTGCCTGGGATGAAAGCCCCAGAGGCTCGGAGTGCGGGGTGGAGAAGGGATGGGGCATTAGTAGGGTTTCTGACCTCTGCTCAGTACTGCCCAGCCCCTGACTCTGCCTCTTCATCTTGCTGCAATGTCTAGAAGAGGGCAGAGATATGAGCAAGTCTCTCTAAGTGCCCTTAGTGAGCAATTTATGGGGCCCCAAAGGTCTTTGGCTCAACAAATTCTGTGTTCTCCTGAGTTCCCTAGCATTCCCAGCCATGTCAATGGGCAAACATGTACTTTTTTTTTTCTAATTGAATCGCCTTGAGATACACAGTTACAAAGTTTTCATGATCAGGTTTCAGTCGTACAATATTCTAACACCCATTTCTCTGATAGTGTACAGTCCCCCCACCAATATCTGTCCCACCACCCCCTCTCCCCAGCCCATCGAGATGGCTAATTATTTTCTCTCTCTCTCTCTCTCTCTCTCTCTCTCTCTCTCTCTCTCCTCTTTGCAGCAACATGCACTCTTGATGGGAAACCAGCCTCCTTGCTCCTTTCTCAGGGGCACAAAGTCTGCTGCAGAAAGGCAGAGGGAAATGGCCACCATCTGCCACATTGTAGACAGTCTTAAATTGGGCCCAAGAGATAGTATTGTGGTAAGGTACTTTGCATGTAGCTGACCCAGGTTTCATCTCCGCCATCCCACATGGTTTCTTGGAGTCTAGCCAGGAACAAATCTTGATTATAGCCAGGTCTGACCCAAAACCCAATCAAGCAAAAACTACAACCTTAAATGTCTAAGTTCATGCATCAAAAGTGACTGTGTAGGGATAATCAGTGCTGCTTTGTAAGAATTCTATCATGTAAACTAATATTATCAAATTTTATTAAAATATTAAGGTATAACATAAAAAAAACCCTGGAGAAAGGCATCATGGCACAGTGTTTGAAATAAGAGTTATTTAATAGACAATAGTTGGATAAGTGTGCCAGTGAATTTAGGAACACGGGAATGACTGAATGACATTCAGAGTTTTTATTTTCATGTCAAGCAATGGGGAAATAATGAGGAAAATGGCATCTTCCAATTACTAGCAGTAAGACTTTGGGTAACTTATTCTCTCTGAGTTTTAGTTTTGTCACATTTAGAATGGTGAAATTAATACCCATTGTCAAGAATCTGAAAGGTCTGAAGCATTGCCCCTCTTCAAAGTAACAGATTACTTTCCACAGGCTGCCAATATGTGGGCAGAAGATGCGGACTTCTGGGTTAGGCATTCCTCATGGCAGAACAAAACTTGAACAACACTGTATTTGTGTAAGTACTTGTGAATGTTTCAGATAGGTGCAAAGAAACAGTGAACCATATTATAAGAAAAAGACCCAAAACTTTGTGATACTGAATTTATTTATGTATTTATTTATTTTTGTTGTGTTTGGGTTTTTGGACACTCCCATATGTGCCGAAGTTTTACTCCCACTCTGTGATCAGAGATTCACTCGCTCCTCATGGACCTTTTGTGGTGCCGACAATCAAAGAGGGGTCAGCTGCATGCATGGCAAGCACCTTACCCCATGTGCTATCTCTCCAGCGCTGGGGTAGATGTTCCTATCTGAATACTCTTTACTCAATTATTTTTCCTGCAGACTCTGCCAATATCTTGCTCTGGGAAAACCCCAAAGTGGGTCCCTTATCTAAACTGGCTCTTCACAACTACCTCCTGGTCGACATCTGGGATAGGCAAGCACCTTTACCCTTGTAATATCTTTCTTGCCCAGGGCTCCCGAATTTATAATGGGCAATTAGCATGTCTGCCCTTCCTTCTAGTGGATACTATCTCTACCTTTCCAGGCTATTTGCTCTATGATTGTCCTTGAGAGGCATTTTAGACAAGGGAAATCTTACACATCCAGTAAGACCGATAGAGATGCATGAGACCCATGAAGGATTATCTCCCAACACCACCTCAGTATCAGTCAGAATCCAGGTATGCTGCAGTAACAAACGACTTCCCAAGGTTTAGTGCCTTAAACCTCCAAGGATTTAGTTTTGCTTAAAACTTTTGTAGACGTGACATTGCTCTTGCTCATATGTCATTGTCCAAAGCAAATCATGAGGTTAAATCTAAGTTTTAGAGGGAAGCAAAATGTGCCCACAGGGAGACTTTGCAATATTTATTTGGTGGACAACATAAAATACTCCTGCATGAATACAAAATCCTTGCACAAGACCTGGTACATTGAAATTATAATCCCTTTTCCATTCTGCTTTTGGATCCATGAGTTTGGACAAGGTCAGAATATGGCCTTTGTATCAGAGGAAACCCATAGTGTCATAGACCTGGCAGTTCTCTGATTATCAGTGCCATGGTCAAGGAAATTTGCAGAATGTTTGCTATAAAGTTGTGTCCAAATTTGTTAATTATGTTAATCAATGCAAATTATTAACATGCTTCAAGGTCACAAATTTATTGGTCAACATTAAGAGGGAAAGAACAAAGTAGTTCTCCTTACCCACAATTATTACATAGAGATGATAGCTAGATTGGGAAATAAAACAAAAAATATGTTAATTTATTTTGATTTATGATACAATACAGTGACAGAGTCAATAGCTAAAGTACTCTCTGACTTGAACCAGTCCCCCATTTGACTACAAATCATCGACTGCCACAGAGTGAAATAAAAATTACTGGTGACCAAAATATTCATGATTTATAGTTTAGAGTTCACAGACAGGTCTTATTCCATTTCTTCTATAAATAAATCTTTAATGAGGCCTGCCTGGCTGTTAAGTTCTATAGCGAGGATCTGAGCACAGAGCCTGAGAAGCACAAAAAATGGTCCCTGACTCCCTGGAAGTTAGCACATAGAAGGGTAAAAACAGCAGGAACATGGCTGTGCAATGTGGTCCCTTTCAGAGTATTATTATTTTTCCTAATAATTATCTGGACATAGTGAGAACCAAGACCAAGTGTGGCTTAGAAAGGGTGATCAGTGTGTTCTGGGAGTGTCAGGCAGAGTTCCTATTTCAGTCATCTACCCAGCTACAGACAGAGCAACAAAAGCATTTTTACGAAGGGAGCCTAAGAACCAAACTTGTTCAAAGGCTGTGCACTGACCACCACCCTCTCCCCTATATCCCCCAATACCAGTGATGAATTGCTCAGAGAATTGACATCATACCTCTCAGGTTCCAGGAACTGTGCACTCAGTAAGGATCTTTCTCCAAGCTTATGAAAGGGTAGAGTTGACTGCCATCACTTCACAGGTGAAGAAACTTAGAGCAAGAGATGCACCTGTTATCCAGGACTAAAACTTGTCAGAAGAGCCAGGATCCAACCTCCATGTTGGAGGCAGAATCTTTCCAGGGACAGAGAGTTGCCCCTCCTCACCACAGGCAGGCCTGGCCAATGGGGCTGTTGGCCCTTGTCACCTGGCAGGCATCCCTGAGTTCCCCTGCAATAATGCCAAGTTATGAAACCCGGGACAGCTCTGGGCAAAGCAGATTCATTCCGAGAGCACCTGCTTCTCCTCACTGCAGCAGGTAGCAGTACAGCTTGTTAGTTTTTAAAGACTCACCTGTTTTAATTAACTTAATAAACACTGAACACCTTCAGTGCGGTAGGTCCCATAGGCCAACAGGGGAAACCCTACAAGGGGCTAAAAAATCAGAATAAAACTTGGGATCGTAACTGTGATGTGAGCAGACTTAATTCAGGATTGCAGCAAGTAAAGAGCAACAGAAGAATTAGAAGCCGGGAGGAGGGGAATTAGAAGGGAGGGAAGCAGAGAAGAGAGGAAGGGAGCAGAGGGAGCTCAGAAGAGTGCAGGACAAGGGAGGTGAGAAGAGAGAGGAAGGGAGGGAGCGCAGAGAAGATAAATCGCAAGCTGCTTCTGGAAGAAGCTGTCCTTTCTTCCAGAAACCTGTTCGCTGGAATTGTTTATCCAGAACTCAGAAGTCTGACCCACTCTCACTGAGCCCCTGGGTAGTGGTGGGATGAAAGGACGCTGCAGACGCTGGGAGGCCTCATCGGAAAGGGAACCATCTGGTGCTGAGTACCAGGCAAGATTCTTTCCTTCTGACTGCTGGCTCTGGTGTCTAGTGAGCTGCTGTGCTGTTTCCCTGGGGCCTGGTGGGGATGGTGGAGGCAGTCTGGCTTGGTGAAAGGCTGTGGCTCGGGCCCAGAGCCTGGGCATGAGGCTGGGGTGAGCGGGGGTAGTGTCCCAGCCCCCACACCTCTGCAGAGAGCTTGTCTCTGGAGGTGAGAGGATGAGTCTCTCTTTTTGTCTGTTTGTTTGTGCCATACCCAGAAGTGCTCAATGTCTGACTCTTGGTTCTGTGCTCAGGGATCACTCCTGGTGGATGGGGCACCATATGGATGCTGAAGATTAAACACGGATGGCTGCATGCAAAGTTGGCCCCCTACCTGCTGTACTATGCTGACAACTGTCAGCATAGGGCTCCTTGGTCTCATGTGCCTGTTGCCTTGAGGGGGAAACACCATAGTGTTTTCTAATCCTGGTCAGTATATCCGGAAAAAGAGAGAGAGAATCCTTTGTCTTTCACCGTCTGCTTCTTTTCTGGCTTGGCTCTGGCTCTTTAAATCTCATTAGGAAGCCAGAAACCAACACTTACCTCCAACCCCTCAGGCCTTCGTCCTCCCTCTCTACTCTGTTTCCTTGGCAAGCTGGTGTCCCAGCCTGGGGCAGCCCCTAAACCTCTCTTTGTGCTTGCCTCATTCTGCTCCTCCCTCACAGAGCTCCTTTCATTTGGAAGTGGCACATCTCTGGCAAGAACTAAGCAGCCTCACAACACCCCCATGAGGAAAGAGGAGATCATAGCTTGCTTTCTCCTGCTGGAGAGGAGACAAAGGCAGGGAATGAACGAACCAAGGCATGACCTGGTCTGGGAGTTCCAGCCTGAGGCCCCCTGAAAATCAGTACAGAGGGCTGGCTCTGTGCCTCACAGCCAGCACCAGTAGGGTGTTGCTGTGTTCTCAAGGGGCCGCAGTGTAATTCTTCCTCCACCACTCTGTTTGGGGAAATGGCCTGAAACTGGCAACCCCTCCAAGCCTTAGAGATCACCTATCTTCTAGTGCTCAGGCCTGCTTCAACCTCTTTTCAGTTCTCTCCTGCTTTAGCATCCCTGTTTGCCAGGGTTAGAATCCCAGCTGGTGCTCCACAGTTCTGTTTTCTGCTGGAGTAGCCCTTGAATCCCTCCCTCCAAACTGCGGGGCGGGGGTGATCTTTCTAAAAGAACCTTTGGTTACACCTGGGCTCAGATTCCTGCTCCTCTAGGGAAGCTTTCCCCTTCTTGTCTGGGTCTCAAGGCTGCATGCTCCATGCTCAAGCCGCCTTCCATTGGGGTCTCATTGGACTGTCCCCTGCCGTTCCTCACCCCTTTGTGTGTTCCATCATGTTCTACCCCCGTTAGAGCATGTCCTACTCTTCGTCAAAAACCGCCTCACCTGCTCTCCAGGCTGAACATTGACTGTACCTGCCACTTGCTCCTTTGTGTGCCATTGGGTGCTGCTGGTTTTCTACTTAGGCTCATGGTCCAGTGCCTTATTATTTATGTTTTTTTCCCCACATCAACTGTGCGCTGCTCCTTTACTAGTGTTGTTTCATGTACATCTTGGCCCAGCATGGTGCCATTCCTTCAACAATAAGTTTTGCTGAATGATTAGAATAATTATGCCTACTCACTAACAAAGAAAATTGTCCATACAGGAGGTAAAGGACAATTAAGGAAGTTACCTGGAATTGTGCTGTTAGCTTAAGCAGGAGGACGTTAGCTCCCAGACCTCTGATTTCTGAGTCAATATACCTCTCCAGTCCCTCAAAACAAATAATTTAACTGGTTGCATTGGGGATAGCTTGTATTTCTGTATATAACAAATCGCACATTCCTATATTCAATTATGGTTTTGTATTTAATAGATTGAAGGCCTTAGAGACAATGGGCTGGGGATTGAATCAGGGTTCACTGTGTGCAAAGGCAAAGGCCCTGTACTATCACTCATGTGACATTTTCTTCCCCATTGCTCTCCCCCATTTTAACTTTTATTGTAAAATAAAATTTATTTAACAATACATAACACAGGGATTGGAGACATAGAACACAATGGGTAGAGCACTTGCCTTGCACATGACTGACCCAAGTTTGATCCCTGATCGTATACAGTGACCTTCATTTGCTCTGGACTGCAAGACCCACCTAGCAGCTACTTCCATTTGCTTTAGTTCCGAGTTATGACCCCAACCCGAAAATTTCCTGTCATTGGGGATATCTAGGGGACTTCGTCAGCTTTGAGATGTCTGAAAGCCAGCCTCAATGTCAAATCCTTGCAGTGGGTTCAAACTACCTGAGCCAGAAGAAGAGGTTCTGGCAGCAGGGATTATAAGGGCAGTGGGGACTGTAAGTGCTGCCTGGGGAGGTCACAGGGGATGCAGGCACTTTACTCTGTTAGGGTTTGACCCTCGTTTGATCCCCTATACTGCACATGGTCCCCTGAGCACTACCGGAAGTGATCCCTGCACAAAGAGATGGGAAAGAGTTTTCTGAGCATCTCCAGGTATGCCTCTGAAACAGAAGCAAAAAGAAAATCTGCCCAATATCTACGTTATCTTCATGCTGCTTGCTTGGTGTGTGATGTAGAGCAAGTAGCAGATTGAAACAGGTTCTTGTGCACAGAGGACCGGGAGTTAGGGAAGCCAGCCCTGTCCCGCCTCCTCTAGTGTTTGCATAATTACCCACCATTTTTCCTTTTCTGGACTCAAGCATAGCAAATTGGGTTCCCTGGAGGTAGATTATGGAGACACTAGCCCCAGCAGTGATTTCTGCACTTTACCCTGCCCTTCCATAAGCAGCTGCAACTTGACAGAAGGCAAAGAAGAAGGTGGGTCGCAAGTTGGGTTTTTATTTTTTGACAGATTGTTAGTTGCTTCTTGGAGTCCAGCATCTAAGGCAACATGAGTGGGGAAGAGTGTGGATGTTGATTGGTGATGTCTGCCCTGGCAGCCTGAGAGATTCAGTCACATGTAAGAGGTAGATTGATCATGTCTGGTGTGGAAATAAGCTCCTAGCAGAAGGGCAGGCAGAGGGCAACTTTTCCACAGGGTAAAGATGGATAATCTGTGATGTGTAAACCAAATAATCTGATTGCTTATTGGTTTTGTTGATTTTTAATATCACTCATTCCTTGGAGTAATCTTTCAAAAATGTTATGGCCAGTTTTCTGCTCGCTCTATCTATCTATCTATCTATCTATCTATCTATCTATCTATCTATCTATCTATCTATCTATCTATCTATCTATCTATCTATCTATCTATCTATCTATCTATCTATCTATCTATCTATCTATCTATCTATCTATCATCTATCTGTCTGTCTGTCTGTCTGTCTGTCTGTCTGTCTGTTTGTCTGTCCGTCCATTCGTCCGTCCGTCTGTCTGTCTATCTATCTATCATATTACCATGGGTTAGAAAATTAAAAAGCCATTCATGGTTGCATTTCAGTCATATAATGTAGCACCCATCTGTCCACCAGTGCCCATTTCCTTCCCAACCATCAATGTATCCTGCTCCCTGCCTTCCACCTCTATGGCAGGCAATTTTCCTCTCTCTCTCTCTCTCTCTCTCTCTCTCTCTCTTTCTCTCACTTTCTCTCCCTCTCTCTATCTTTTGCACATTGCAGCTTGCAAAACATTTCTTTAGGGGTTATCATGCATATCCCTTTATCTACTTAAAAAATTTTTTTTTATTATACCACTGTGAGATACACGTTTACAAGGATGTTCACAATTGGGTCTCTGCCATACAATGTTCCAGCACCCAGCCCTTCACTAGTGCCCCACTCCCACCACCAATGTCCCAACACTCCCTCCCACCCAAGCCCAGCCTGCCCCTATAGCAGGCACCTTATCTTTCTCCCTTTCTATCTCTGTCTCTGTATTTCTTTCTCCCTTCTCTTGCGCTTTGTGACTTGCCTTACGGTTTATGATGCAAGTATCTATGTGTAAATTCAGTAGTGAGTTCTAGTGTGACGTTATAGTTCCTCATTCCCCCATCAACTTCCCAGTTTGTTACAACTACAATGATCATTATGGTGTATAGATGTGAAAGATCCTGGGAAGGACCTGGTCCTAGCCTACGTTGTTACCTAAGCCTATTGCACAGCCATGCACCATCACAGTTGTGCGTATGGCTGTCTCTTGTCCGGTTCATCTGGTTGTGGAGATTGCGAGCCCGTAGCCACGCCCACTGGCATGGAGAGGGAGGAGCCCAAATCCCCACTCCAATTCTGGTCAGCGTGGCTTCAACCCACATGACTGCTTTACCCTGGGAGCTACGTTGGTATCGGCCGGGGACCAGCCAATTCCTCAGAGACTCCATGGGCTGTTTCACGTGGGCCTGGCAGCACAGTTGTGCATCTGGTCTGCCCCCTGTCCAGTTCATCTCTATTGCTACTGTTTTTGGCTTATCAAATACACCACGGGTAGCTTGCCAGGCTCTGCCGTGGCACTGGGTTCATCTCAGGGGGCCCAGTCTTTTCTTATGTCAGACCATCAACCATTCAGGAACCACGGGGCATAGCCCTGGGGGGTGTAGACAAGCCTGTCTCCTGTCTGTCACCTGCCAATGCAGTGGAGCACCGCAGCCACACCTGCAACACCTCGAGGGGCAGGTGGCCCCCTTTATCTACTTTCAATACTCAGTTCTTGTTTAGCATTACCAGAAGAGAACAGTCTGCCAATAATAGTTCACTTTATCATAAGAGGCTGGTACAGCAGGTACATATGTGGGCTGAAAAAATGGGCTCTTGAGTCTCCTCCTTTGCTTCTAAGTGTGCTCAATTCCAAGCTTGCAGATATTTCTTCATTTAGCCTCATATTTTCCAAAATTTTGCCAAATCTAGCCCCAATATAGCTCATCATTCCATTCTATTTTTTTTTTCCTTTGACCATATCCAGCTGTGCTCAGGCTTTATTCCTGGCTCTGCTCAGGGATTTGATCTTGACAGTTATTGGGATGGGTCCTTATGGGGTGTCTGGGATTGAACTCAGGTAAGGCAGTGCAAGGCTCATGCCCTGTACTGGCTATACTATCTCTCAGGCGCTACTTATTCAACTTTTTTGGAATAAGTAGCAGAACAAGGGTTTTTTCCCGGCATAAGGCATACATTTTTCCCCAAGACAATATAATTCCTATTTTATTTATCTTTTGAATATGCAACTTTGTTATTTAAACTTTTGTTTTATTGAATCACTATAAGTTACAAATTTATTAATTATTGAGTTTCAGGCATACAAAGTTCCAACACCAATCCCTTCACCAATGTCTACCTCCCCCTCCAGAGTCCCCAGGACCCACCTGCTCACCAGCCTGCTCTATGGAAGGCATTTTTCAGTTCCTAATTCGTAACTCCATGAGAAATAAAGGAAAAGCTGTCTAGAAGGAGAAAGAAACCAAGATTTGAATTGAGTGCACATTTACCTAGTGTTTATTGTTTATACAATTTTAATGTTTAATGTTTATACATTTTCTTTCTGTTTTGTAAAAACCACTTTGGGATATGACTGACATAAAAGGCTATGTATAGTTAATGTCCATTTAATATGTACA
The DNA here is from genome assembly GCA_021461705.1 of Cryptotis parvus. Taxonomy (NCBI): domain Eukaryota; kingdom Metazoa; phylum Chordata; class Mammalia; order Eulipotyphla; family Soricidae; genus Cryptotis; species Cryptotis parvus. Next base: position 159,302 of record JAJIBD010021879.1, on the reverse strand, counting down.
ACTTGGATGGGTTTTGAGGATTAAATATACATATATGAAATCTTTACCACAATACAGTCATAAACTTATCTCCTTCCACTTATTCCTTCTACCACATTACTTCTCCTACCCCACCACTTGCTGTTAAGGACATTTCCACCCCACAGTTACAGTATGGGGTAGGTACTACTGTCACCCTCTAATTGATAAAAGAGCTTAGGTTCAGAGGGGTGCTACCTCAGCCGTGCCCCCTCTCTGCTCATTTTTGTGATCCCTCTATGCACACTTGTTTGGTGCAAGTGGTAGTAGTGTTTTCAGACTTGATGAAGTTACTTTGGTGTGAATTCCCTGAGGAAAGAATTCAGGAATTTGCTAACAGGGATTGACCAGAAGATTCTGTGGAGATGGTAATGTGCATCTGGGGCAGTCAGAAGAGGCCTGGGACTGTGGGGCCTCCAGAGATTAGGGATCCACTGGCCAGCTGGACTTCTAGCCTTTGAGGAGACCTGGAGTGTGAAGGCCTCTAGGGCTGTCTGTTAAGGCTCCTGCGCTGTAAATGGTTTTTTTTATTATTTTTTTTTACTGGGCAAGTCCTACTGGTTTGGTTTTTTTTTTTTGGGGGGTGCGAATGGGGGGAAGCATCTATATAGGGATCACTCGTGGCAGTGTTTGGGGAACCTTACATAGTGGCAGGGACTGAACTGTGGTCAACGGCCTGCAAGGCAAACAGCTCACTGGCTGTGCTGTCTCTCCTGTTCCTGTTATTCACTTCGCTTGAGGCACCCTGGTTGACAGTACCATTAATGACAGGTTCATGCCTACAGGGTCTGACAGCACCCCCACCACTGTCTCAGTGTGCCCCCACTCAATAACCATCCTCCACCTCCAGCTCCCACGTCCTGTCCCCAGCCTAGGAAGCTCAGTTCTGCACACCAGAACATGAGAACTGGTCTACAGATTTGACCTTCAAAATGCTTTTAAATCACAAGTTTTGCTGTGTGAAATTTTCATTAGTCAGAATTTCAAAGCACTGCATGAAATGTCCACTTGAGTTAACCCTGAATTGAACAAGAATCCGCAGTAACCCAAAGCAAAAAGGCATTTGGGTTCATTGTGGTGTGGGTTGGGGTTGGGGTGGGAGGGGTAAAGAGAAGGCATGAATTGACTTGATGTCATTGGGAGTATTTTTTAGAGGCGACTTGAATCCTCTGTAATTACACTATCTGTACTTTGGGCCTAGTGTTATTGTTCAGTTGACAAAATACTTGCTGGTAATTACAATAAACAAAGGATTTCATTTCTCTGGGGAAAAAAAGATTCTGAGTCTTTTCTATTTGCTGAAGCAGCCCAAAATACCTACTCTCTCTTTTTTAATGGCTAAACTAGGCACACAGAGGCCATTTTTATCACAATTATATCTGGGTAGCTTGCAAACAAAGACGCCTTTCTTCACACCTTCCGTCTGAATGTGGTGGCAGAAAGATTAGAGGGGTTTTGTGTGCAAAGTTTAAACCTAAGCCTGGGTTTTGTGTGGCTAAATAATAATGCTTAGCCTGTGTGCTCCCTCTGGCTTCCCTGTGCCCTACAGACAGCAACGGTGACTATTTCTGAATGAGCAAAACGGACATGCAGTCTCAACCTCCCCTTTGAAAGATCAGAGGGGAAAGGAAGGAGAAAGCCCTCACCTCCACCCAACCCCATCAGTCTTAGGGGTTTGAGGGCTAAGTTCAGCCAGACTTGAGAGAAGTGGCCAAGAAGTTAGACTCAGGTTCTGGCCACGTGGGGTTTTATCTCCGCCCTAATCTGTATGGCCTGTGGTCCCTTACATTGGGGGGCCTCACACTCAAACATATTAAGATTGCCTCCCTCCCTAATGTGGGACTGTGAATGGATGGAAAGCAATTAGCACAGCTTTTTATACGGGCAGAGTTTATAGGTAGTTGGCTATTATTTTTAAGATGTGCTCAATAACTACGTGGTGAATGAATGAAGAATATTTGTTCTGATTGCAAGATGCTCCAGGCAACATTTTCAATTTTAAGTTACGCCAGGAAGAAAGCCTAATGAAGTGCCAGTCTCCCCCAGGAATCTTGTAACTTCTGATTGCCTCCCAACAAGGCCGCTGCTAATCTTTAGGTTTAACTGTGGCCATCTGCACTTTGCAGCAGTGACAGCCGCAGCCAGGTGGAATGAGGAGTGCACTGCCTGGCAGGCCCACGGGGCCTGGCAAGTGCTTTTCTTACTATACATAGCTGATGCTTATTGAACTCCTGCCATATGCCAGGCACTGTCCTAAGCACTTCATGCCTAGAACAACAATTCCATCAACAGGCACTGTTGTTATTCCCATTGTACAGATGATAATGTTGAGGCAGAGAGATTGGTTTGTGGCATGTACTGAATTTCACTGACTGAGAGCAATTCTGCTGAGATACCCATGTGCTCTGTCCCCAGCACGGTGATCTGGAACCTCCCTGAGCTTGTGAATCTGAGGGTGTGCTAAATATAATGACATGGTTTCTGTTCAGCATGGGGATGTAAGTGGGGAGAAACTCTGCTGAAACATAGCCCTAGAGTATACCATCTGTCTGGGTGCTTGGAACTGGCCTGGCTGGGAACTGTCTGTGTGTGCCTGAGTGTAGGGATGGGTCTTAAGCATTTATTGGGCACCCAGACAGGCAGGTGAAGAATAGCATGAGGATCCCAGGAGGACACTGCATACCTGAATTAAGGAATTGGCAAGACAAGGGAAGAAATGGATTTCCAAATTGCACTTGCTGGAGGCCTCTCTCAGATTCATCTTATTTCCATTTACCCTTAAACATTTGTTTTAGTCTTGTCTGTCTGGGCTGAAGATAAAGTCACAGTCATCCCTAATTATGCCGCCTCTCCTAGGAATACTCCCCCTGCTTCAGGCAGGGACAGCTGACAGTCACAGAGGTGGGACCAGCACTGCCTGGGCCTTGAGTCTATACCAGCCTGATTTTCTTCTCCAGGGAGTACAAGGCTGTGTAAATCAGTCATAGGGAAGGCTTAGCCATTAAAGAACCTGACACCAAGGTGATTGCTTCATCCCCAGGGGTTTCCAAACCTTTTAGGGCTGTGAATCTCTGTTCAGTCCAGAATCCTGCCCAGACGCTCAGTGCGTGAGGCAGCTGAAAATGGAGCTGTTGGGTGCAAGTCCTGCCTTCTTCCCACTGGGAGCCTCTGGGTGGATAAAAGTGGTTTGTAGACTGTCAGGGCGCTCCGCCGGGGTCCCCGACAGTGCCGGGAAGCGAGTTCCCTTCTACCTCCGGAGCCGGCGAGGAATGGATGAAAACTCAGGAATCCGATGCAGTTTTTTAAAAGGCTTTACTTATCACAGGTTCAGGCATACAAATCAGCAAAAGGAAAAACCCGATGCTTAGGATTCCAGGCTAGAACCCCAGCCACGTGTAGGCCAAGATGGCGACCACCACGTGTAAAAGCTTCCAAGGGGAATGAACGCTCACAAGGAGAGAGATCCCACAAGGAAGAAGGGGCGAGAGCGGGAACCGGTTAGTTTATATCCCTGTAACTCAGACCTTCCCTATGCTAATGTTTTGAGCCGAAATCTGCTTAGGAATGCTTTTGTAGTGTAGAGAAGGGGGTTTCTGAGATGGCATGTCTCTGTACCTTGACCAACACCAATGCCAGTTAAATATTTCTCCAAGCCTTCACAAGTCTCCTCTACTTCATTGTAGTTTTATATTTTAGTTGCCTTTGAGTATATCAGGGAGCCATGCTTGTTTGCTTGGAAGCAAACAGCATTTCTCTCTGGTCTAATTACTTAGGTGTCCTACGTGGCCAGGCTAATATGCTGGTAAGATCTAGCTAGTCCCACGATGATTGTGATAGCATGGAAGAATATTTATACCAGCTAGTACAGCATACATGGTCATGGTCGGATAAATTGCCACATTTAGACTACCCCCTTATCTACGAAGTGATTTGCGGGAGGCAATCCAGAGCAGATGCAGCGGTCCTTAGAAGTCCTGCAACAGTAGACCCCAGTGAGCTCTCAGTTTTCTTTTATTTTAATGAAGGGGACTAGCTTTTCTTCTTCTTCTCCATTCTTCTCACCTTCTGTGTAGGTGATCCATTGGCTACCAGCATTCTAAGGGACTAAACATTCGTCTTGTTCCAATCTTCCCTGAATAATAAGGGGTGTTGGAAGTGGAAGTTTTTGGAAGGTAGAGCGGTTCTGCAGTTGGGCACCTGGGCTGCACACTCAGGCCACCTAGTTCAAAGCCCACTTTAATTTTTTAAATTTTTTTATTATACCACCCCACCGTGAGATATACAATTACAATGTTGTTCATGTTTAGAGGTTTCAGTCACATAGTGTTCTAGCACCCCACCCTCCACCAGTGCCCATTTCCCACCACTGATGTCCCCAATTCCTCCGCGCCTCCCATAGCCTGCCTAAATGACAGGTTCTTTATCTCTTTTTCTCTCTCATTCTCTCTCTTTTCCTTCTCTTACACATTGTGGGTTGCACTACATACACTTAGAGGCCATCATGTGCATTTTTTTTGCCTGGATTTAATGCTCAGTTCTAGGCTGGTATTAGCCCTTTCGACATTTCTTCACACATGTTTCTTTCTCTGTCTTACCTAACCTCTGACTCCCACATGTTTGCAGTAATTTCCACTTTTGGTGAGACCACCTGATATATTTATGTTACGAAAATAAATGCAGTCATTCTATATCTCTCTTTTCTTCTGACTAATTTCACTCAACATGATCCTTTCCATGTCCATCCATATATAGGCAAATTTCATAACTTCATTTTTCCTAACAGCTTCATAGTATTCCATTGTGTAGATGCACCACAGTTTCTTTATCCAGTCATCAGTTCTCAGGCATACTGGTTGTTTCCAGGTTCTGGCTATTGTGAATAGTGCTGCTATGAAAATAAAAGTGCAGATTGTGTTTCCGCTGTGTGTTTTTGGCTTCCCAGAATATATTCCCGGGAGTGGTATGTCTGGGTAAAAAGGGAGCTCAATTTCTAGTCTTTGGAGGAATGTTCATATTGTATTCCAGAAAGGTTGTACAAGTCGACATTCCCATCAACAATGTATGAGAGTCCCCTTTTCCCTGCATCCACACCAGCAGGGGTCGAGCGATAGCCCAGTGGTAGGGCGTTTGCCTTGCATGTGGCTGGCCTGTGCTGGCCCGGGTTTGATCCCTGGCATCCCATATGGTACCCAGCACTGTCAGGAGTAATTCCTAAGTGCAGAGCCAGGAGTAACCCCTGAGCATCGTCGGGTGTGACCCAAAAACCACCGTGAGATATACAATTACAAAGATGTTCATAATTGGGTCTCAGTCATACAGAATTCCAGCACATGACCCTATACCAGTTTCCCATTCCCACCACCAACATTCCCACATTTTCTCCTATCCACCCCCCAGCCTGCCTCTATAGCGGGTACTTTTTCTTTCTCTCTCTCTCTCTCTCTCTGTCTCTCTCTCCCTGTCTCTCCCTCTGTCTCTGTCTCTGTACCACTCTCTCTTCTCTTATACATTGTGGCTTGCCCTACAGACATTTAGGGTTTATCATGTAAATCTCTTTGTGTATATTCAATGCTGAGTTCTAGTCTGGTGTTATTATTTCCCACACTTAGTAGAGCACTGGTATATATTTATATCCCATTAATGAATGCAATCATTCTATATGTGTTCTTTTCCTTCTGTCTAATTTCACTCAGCATGGCAGTCTCCATATCTATCCATTTGCAGGTAAATTTCATGACTGTCTTTTCTGACAGCTGCATAGTATTTCATTGTGTAGATGTACCACAGTTTCTTTATCCATTTGTCTGTTCTTAGGCACTCTGGTTGTTTCCAGATTCTGATTATCGTGAATAGAGCTGCAATGAATATAGAAGTGTAGATAGTGTTTCTGCTGTGTGGTTTTGGATGTCCAGATTATATTCCTAGGAGTGGTAATGTTGGGTCAAATGGGATCTCAATACCTAGTTTTCAGAGGAAGGTCCATATTGTTTTCCAAAAGGGCTGCACCAGTTGGCACTCCCACCAACAGTGGATGAGAGTCCCTTTGTCCCTACATCCACGCCAGCACCAGTTGTTCTTGCTCTTTTTAGATGTGTGCCAGTCTCTGTGTTGTGAGATGACACCTCATTGTTGTTTTGATTTGAATCTTCTTGATGATTAAAGATCAAGAGCACTTTTTCATATGCCTTTTGTTCATTCGAATTTCTTCATTTTGGAAGTTTCTGTTCATTTCTTCTCCCCGTTTTTGATAAGGCTGTTTTCTTCTTGTAAATTTCTACCAGTGCCTGATATATCATGAATATTAACCCCTTATCAGATCAAAGTCCACTTTTTTTTTAACTGACTGCAGCCCTGGGAAAGATTCTTAGCCTCTCTTTGTCTTAATTTTCTCATCTGTAAATGGGTATTAAATTTTATCAAGCTGTGTCATTGGGTGCTTGTGAGATTTAGGTGCTACATTTAGTTCTTGTGTTTGAGACTGTGCTCCATAAGAGTTAACCATCATTATTTAAATAATCTTTACTCTTGTCACCCACACAGCAGAGCCTGGCAAGCTACCCATGTCATATTTGATACGCCAAATACCAGTAACAATTATAGACCTCATTACCATGACCTGATGTAATGGTTTGAGGCTCTTTATGTTCCTGGAGCAAGCAGATGCCCTTGGCTCTACTAGCATGAGACAGGACATATGGAGATGTTACTGGTGCCTGCTTGAGCAAATCGATGATGAACGGGAAGGCAGCGATAAAGTAGAATTTCAGGTAATCTTAATGTGTCAGTAACAGAGTTACTACAAGAAGTAGAGTTTTATTTATTTTTTAAGCAGAGGAAATGGAGAACAGCCCTGAAAGGAAGAGAAAAGAATTTTTATGGAGCTTAGCAAACACGAAAAGGAGATCTCACCATCTGTGGACCATGGAGTCTCCTTCTCCATTACATCGGGCCACTCCCTCCAGGGTCCTGGAGCAATTTCAGAAACAAAAGAAGAGTTAAGTCAAACATAAGTCAATATAAGTCCAGAAGAACTAATGTTAGAATCATAGAAAACATTGTATGTGTGTAGGCATGAGCCTAACATGAGCCTAAAGAACAGGAAGACTCTTTGGAATTTCAAACTACAGGTTTTTTTTTTTTTTTTTTTTTATGAACCAGCACTATCTTATGGCAAGTCATTTGATTTTTCTTTTGGAGTTGGACACCATCTTATTATGCAAGACACCAAGCTATTTGGAGCAATTTCTGGCTCGGCAGTGCTCTTACAGGTGCTGGGTCAGGAGAGTGTTGCACACTCTGCACAGAAGAGTCTTGAGGGGCTGACGGCTGCAGGGCAGAAATGATGGGTTACAGGGGGAATTCACCACAGGCTAAATGTAGTAGGTGATTATGCAATTATTCCTTTTTTAAATCACAATTTACTGGGAACCTTAACCTTTAGAACTTGTAACAGCGGGAAGCAGGAAAAGCTAATCTGGTGTCCTCTCACAGGAAGCAGCTATAAGAATAATTGAGACATGCATAGCATAGTTACCTTGGTGTCACAGACCAAATATTATGTGTAGTGGCTTGGTGTCCAGAGCCAGGGCTTCCACAAATAAACAAACTTCAGGTTTATGTGCTGAAGCAGGACACAGTCCTGGGAACCTAGAATTCAGTGTTGGGTGCATTGCAGATAAAAGGCAGTGTGATGTAGAGTAGCTTTTTCAGTTATTTTACAAACATGACACCCGTCCAATCTTGATTCTTTCTATTTCTACAGGTGGTGGATCCTCTTCTATGCAATTTTTACCTCTGTTCTCCTTGGAATATTCCGGATGTTCATACATAATGTGGGCCCTAGGGCGCCCAGTTGAGAAACACTGGTTTGGAACACTCCCATCAATTTAAAGCTGAAAGCAGTAAGAGTTAAGTTAATGGGGATATAGCTATGGTATAGTGAGTAGGACACTTGTCTTGCCTACCTGAGTTCCATTCTTGGCATCCCGTATGGTTCCTTGAGCATCGCAATGAGTGATTCCTGAGTACAGAGACAGGAATAACCACTGAATATTGTTGGTGTGGCCCAAATCCAAACAAACAAACAAAAAGAGTTAAGTCAACATAAGTCCAACGGAATTAGTGTTAGAATCAAAGAAAACATTGTATGTATATAGGCATGATCATAGGATTTACATGCAATCTATATTGCCAAATGATAGATAAAATACCATCATTGGAATCAGGACTGAAGACATGATAATCTGCCTGTAAGATATTACAAGTAATACTTCCCTCTTGTTCCTTATGACTTTGCTTTGACTTTATATCCAGTGCATGGCAGTCAGATTTGTCAGTCTGATAGAGGTGTCTTATGGGGAGTTGCAACTGCAACTGCAAGTTTGTGGGCCCTGGACTTGGAGAAGGAGAGAGCGAGGGTCAAATTTATCCATGGTTAGTGATAAAACCCCAAAAGAATAACAGTATAGGACTTGGTAGAGAAAATGAATAGGCTGAAAGAAGGAGATAACTACAGCTTCTTTCCTTCAAGTTTCCTAAGGTGAACTGTGGAAGACAGGACAATTGGAAAGACATTTAGAATTTCTCTGAGGTCCCTCAGCAAACTCCCCTGTTTATAGTTTTAATTTATTTTTAATAAGCAGGTATTAATTGAGAATCTGGGCACTGTTTTTTTTTAATTTTTTGGGTCACACCTGGTGATGCTCAGGGGTTACCACTAGCTCTACACTCAGAAGTTACTCCTGGAAGTGCTCAGGGAACCACATGGGATGCTAGGGATAAAACCTTCCAATCTTGATTCTTTCTAATCAAGATTGGGTTAGCTGTATGCAAGGCAAATGCCCTCCCTGATGTACTATTGCTCTGTGGGCATTGTTTTGAGTTTTCTAAAGTGGAAGAGAGTGGAAAAACAAAAAAATGGACATATCCTTTGACCTTGGAATTAAACCTAAGTGAATGGAGGAGGTGTGCATACAAGTTAAAGATAAGGTGGGTTGATTTGAAATGATGAAGCCTTGTGTTTCCAAATAGACAAATCACTGAGGATGATGAGGCCAAATTCTAATTCCCACAGAGGAAACATGGTTCACATCTGTTGAAGTGCTGGTGAGGGATGTCAATGTCACTGGTGAGGCTGGATTCTGAGTGAAGAGAGCACCCACAAACCTCTTCTGTGGAATAACTCTCTTTTATTAGGTGGAACAGGGACATAAAAAACTGAAGGAAAACAGAGCGTGAACTCCATGTCAGCCAATCAGGTAGAGGAAAAAAGTAGGACTTAAACTCTGTGTCAGCCAATCAGATAGACGAATTAAAGCAGGGTGTGTGCTTAATCCTAATCAGGTAGGGTGTGAAAGGGGATTTAAACAAAGTGCATATTTCTCTACAGTGTGTGTGCTTAATGTGTTTAGCTACACAAACTTAACTGGTGTGTAGCCTTCAAAAACATCGAAGAAACAGTGAAAAAGACAAAAGAACCTCCAGCTCCAGACACATCTCTTCAACTCCACCATTCTCCCTGCATTAACATACACCTCAGAGACCTGGGCCCTACGAAAGCAAGATGAGAATGCTATTCAGGTCTCCCAAAGAGGAATCGAAAGAGCTATGCTTGGAATATCATGCCTCACTCAAGTAAGAGAAGGAATCCGAATTCCGACCTCTGTCGCTGTTCCAGAGTCAGGGACTCTGTCTTGTTTGCCAAGGCATTGAAAATCAGATGGGCTGGACGTGTAATGCGATTTGGAGACGACCACTGAACTAGAGCTGTTACCAACTGGATTCCACGGGATGTCAAAAAATCACGTGACCGCCACCTACAAGATGGTCAGACTTCTTCGTCAAGACCCTGAATGAACAGTTTGAGGCTCTTCATATTCCCCAAGCAAGCAGATGCCATTGGGCTACACTGGCATGTGATAGGGTCAAATGGAAATGTTACTGGTGCCCGCTCAAGCAAATCGATGAATAATGGGATGTCAAGTGATCAAGTGATCAAGTGACACTTACTGGTTGGTGTATGTCTTGGGTCATAGAGGACAGGTCAAGAGGAGGACCAAGAAAGATTAAGTTTCATCTCCTTTTATTGGGGTGGGAGATTCCACTGGGCCTGGGGATTTTATTTTATAAAACAAAAAGTTTATTGGAAAGTAGGAGAGAAAGAAACCTCCCACTAGGAGAGAAACTTAGTATAGGACTAAGTTAAGTATGGCTCATTTATGTGTGTTGTTTTAAATAGCAAAATTGGGTCTTTGTCTACTTATCAAAATAATCAAGATTCCCATTTGTTTCCCGGGTGTATTGTTAATTTTGGGTGCAGTTGTGTTGCTTAGATGAGATTAACATTTTATATTACCTCTTAAACTGATCGGGCTGGGGTCCTTAATCTTTTAAGCTTTAGAGCTGGGGAACCTTAATATTTTAATAATTCAGGGTAATTTTGGTCACAGTGCCAGGGAAAAAAATGAACTTTTCAGCTTCTTTATTCATATCCCTTTGGGAATGAGAAGCTGAAAAGGTGCAGAAGGGCAGTCAGAAGCCCAAGCGCCCATTTAGCCATTCTCAGCATTTGCTCCGAAGCAGAGGCAGCCGGCTTAGGTAATTAGAGCCACAGTCCTGATGGAGGTACTTTGTTCAAAGTTCAGTCACAGTCTGGGATGGAGAACTCGCATGCCCTGTTCCCTTGTTAATAGCATTGCTGACCTTCTCCAAAGAAAAAGTCATTAGAATGTTGAGTTATGATCTGTTTCTTGTAAAATCGTCCCAGTCCCCATTTATAGCCCTGTATTTCAACCAAGTCTAATTACCTCTTAGAATATACTTCTCTCACCCCGTGGAGAATATTTCAAGCCCTTATCTATATAATCTAGCTTATTTATTTGTTAGAAGGATGATTGTGACCCTATGCACACAAGGGTCAAAGAAAGCCCCTCCCTATTCCCAGCAATTATTCATTCCTCAGCTTCAGGACTTTCCTGAGATCTAAAGAGCCATTGTCATCTGTTTTCTTAACTTTGGAAGGTGATCATTCATTGAGATGTTGAGAGTGGGGAAGCTAATGAACAACAGCCAAAATCCATATGCATTTTTTCACCATTCCCTGAATTCCTCAGAGAGATTTTGCCTTCCCATTCATTATTGATCATCATTTGTAGTCATTGGCCATCTTCTTCACCCCTCCCCCTTCAGAGAAAAGACTGATCTTCATTTAGAATTCACTAAGGGTGATCCCTATGAAGGTCTAAGGCAATAGCTTTTGATTTATTCTAATACAATACACACAAAGTAACCAAACTGAATCAAACCAAAGCAAACCAAAATGTCTCTTGATGAAGTCAGGAGCTCCTTTGTTCATCTTGATCTTGGCTGTGTCTAATGTTTTTTTTCTCCTTTACCTACATTCTTTTGTATATTAGTCTTTAGCATTTTAGACAATTCAAGCAACTTCGGGAATTTTGGAGATCTCTATTCTTTTTATGATTTGAATGGGAATAAAATCACTAGCACTACTGAGAGGAAGTATTTTATAGATCTTCTAAATCTTCACACTGCTGAGAAGAATTAAAAAAAAGAAGCATTTCTCTTGTCTCTTTATTTCTAATCACTTCTTCCTTCTAACGGGACTGAAGCACCATGAGAAATGGCACTCTTTTACGGCAAGGACTCATTTGCCCATAACGAACACTGAGTACAAAAGCAAATTAAAAAAAAGAAACCAACCCTATGCTTAGAGAGACCATTAGGAACGATTTGACATTTATTGAACAACAGATGGCGATTAAAAAGCATAAAAGCTAGATTGCCTTGCTAGAAACAAAGGGTAGTTCTACTGAGGAAGTCTAACGTTTCAATTAAAATACCTCTCAATGTCAATTAAATCATATGAAGATAAGACTGAAAATGGTTTCTAGCTGCACTATAATCAATAGTGCCGTTAAAATCCTCATCAAGAAGCACCCAAGTTTTTAGTTTGACAGTTTGCTAAAAGATTAGCCTAAGCTTCAGGAGACCATTTTCTTCAGTGTAGAGTTCAAAAGGTAAACATTTAACTGGGAGTGCTGCATACGTATTAAACAGATTTATCCCAACGACGAAAAGGAAGTCTTGCTGCCTTTGCTTTGTTTCAAGTCTCATTCTCTTTTCAGTATGGATTAGACATTAGTGAGAGATGGAAAAATAACCCCATTATTTCCAGAGCAAGGATCTCATTTTAATGATGGTCATATTCTTCTGGGAAGCAGGGAGTTGGAGTGGAGAGTGAAGGAGTTTAGGAGTGAGTCAGATCTTAGTTTGAATCACAGCTCACTTTAGGCAAGTGTCCTAAATGAGTAGTGTTTTGTTTTCTTATCTGTAAAGCTGTCATTACAGTATCTCCTTTCCTTGATTGCTTGGTGCATTCTAGGGATCAGTTAGTAAGGGTTCTATCTTTAGATCTCAGTTGCAAGAGCCTCATGATATAGAATCTGTTCAAGTAGAATTTGCCCAAACTGAGTTCAGTGGGATACTGATCCTGCTGTGTGTCTGCAGTATGAGATGGTGCTTTGTGGGTTAAATGATGTGTGACCAAATCCACATATTGAACTTCTAAGCACCCCATACCTCAGAATGTTAACTTTTTGGAAATAATGTTGTTTTCGATATGTTTGATCAAATTATGATGTAGTCATATGAAATGCTGGGGATTGAACCTAGGTTGGGCGCATGCAAGGCAAACACCCTCCCTGCTGGACTATGGCTCCTGCCCAGTTTCTGATTCATTCATTCATTCATTCATTCATTCATTCATTCAGTATTTATCCATTCATTTATCTATTTATCTATCCATTCATTTATTTATTTATTTTTACTCTTTTGGGTCACACCCAGCATTGCTCAGGAATTACTCCTGGCTCTGCACTCAGGAATTACTCCTGGTGGTGCTTGGGAGATCATATGGGATGCCAGGGATTGAACTCAGGTCAGCTGCATGCAAGGCAAACACCCTGTCCACCGCTCACCTGAGACTCCCAATACCCCTCCAAAAATTATATATTTATATAGTGATATGGTTACAATTACTGCCACCTGCCTCTTGAGGTGTTGCAGGTGTGGCTGTGGTGCCTTGTTGCAGGACTCCTCTAAGAGCCTCTGCATCTGCCCTGGATTGCCTCCTGCAGGTCACTTCGTAGATAGGGGTTAGTCTAAATGTGGCAGTTTATCTGACCATGTATTCTGTACTTGCTGGTATAAATATTCTCTCATGTTACCACAATCATCGGGACTAGCTAGATCTTACCAGCATATTTGCCTGGCCACGTTGGATCTCTAAGTAATTAGCCCAGAGAGAAATGCTGTTTGCCTCCAAGCAGGCAAGCATGGCTCCCTGATAACTCAAAGGCAACTAAAATACAAAACAACTAAAATACAAAACTAGACGAGACTCTTGTGAAGGCTTGGAGAAATATTTAACTGGCATTAGTATTAGTCTTTGGTACAGAGACATGCCATCTCAGATACCCCCTTATCTACCCTATAAAGACATTTCCAAGCAGATCTTGGCTTCCAAACATTAGCATATAATAGGGTCTAGGTGAGGTGCTGAGAGAAATTACCTAATGGCATTCAACCCTTCCTGCTTCCCATAATAGTGGGAGGTCTGAGTTGCAGGTTTATAAAACCAGCCTGCTTCCTCTCTTTCTGTCTTTCTCTGTCTCTCTCTGTCTCTCTCCTCTCTCTCTTGCTCTCTTTTGGGCTCTCTTGGGGCTTGCACTCTTCTTGGGAGTCTTGTCTTTGTCTCCTCTTTATAGGGCCTTAACACGTGGTGGCCGCCATCTTGGCCTACACGTGTCTGGGGTCTAGCCGGGAATCCTAAGCACAGAGTTTTTCCTATTGCTGATTTGTATGCCTGAACCTGTGATAAGTAAAGCCTTTTAAAATTGCATCGGATTTCTGAGACTTCATCCATTCCTCGCCGGCTTCAGAGGTAGAAGGGAACTCGATTTCCGGCACTGTTGGGGACCCTGGCAGCTTCCCTGACAGTGCCTGGCTGCATTGACAGGCTTGTCTATACCCAGGACTCTGCCCCAAGGGCCCTAGATGGTTGAAGGTCTGACATAGAAAAAGACTGGGTCCCTGGGATGAACCCAGAGCCATGGTAGAGCCTGGCAAGCTACTGTAGTGTATTTGATATGCCAAAAACAGTAACAGTAATGGACCTCATTCCCAACGAATGGACAGTAATGGACCTCATTCCCAACGAATGGAGATGTTACTGGTGCTTGCTCGAGCAAATCGATGAACAATGGAAAGACACGTGATACAAGTGATGTAGTCATGCTATGAAAGGGTGACTGGTGACTGTATAAAATGGGAAACTATGGAGACTGACACCCACAGCGGGTCAAATCAAGGAAGGCCAAAGATTGGCTTGTAAGCACCAGAAACTGGGGCAGCGCCTTGGAATAGCTTTTCCCTCACAGCTGTCAGAACCAAATATACTGACACTTTGATCAGATTTTTATTTAAGAAAGGCTATTATGGGATTCTAAATGATTAAATTTTTTCTTTTCAATTCTTCCAGTATTTTTCAAATTCTTTTTTTAGATTTTGAAAATGTGTGCTACATGCATCTTTTATTAAAAGGATTAAAATGTTTTGATATACAGAAAAAACTGTTTTCTCACTAATCTTATCAATTTCTGTTTTCTCTCAATAAATTGTTTTATTCCTTTCCATTTCTTATTTTTCCAAGCATTTGTGTTTATCCCTGTATATGCATGAATAAATAAATCCTATATGTTTACATGAATATATATACTTACACATTTGTATGAATATTATGCATATATGTGACTCATATTTGTTAATTAACATAAATGCAAGTCATGCCATGCCTGTTTAGTGGCTTACATTTTTCACATTCACAGTGTCAGAGAGGCACTGGGTTCCCTGACAAAATCTGGGAGCAGGGTCAGGAGTCATCTTCTGCCCTAGGGGATCAGCGGCCAGTGACAGAGAAAGACTCGTGAATCCAGCAGAGTTTAAAAGACTTTGCTCATACTTGTTCTGGTATAAAATCCAGCAATAGGAAAACCCCAGACTTTAGGTTCCTAACTGGGCCCCGGTCACATTAGGTTTAGAATCCTAGGCCACGATGGCCACTACCACGTGCTAATGCCCAATATGGAAGAGATCGGAAAGGAGAGAGGAGGCAGAGGGTGAAGAGGAGGCAACATGGCCAAAACGCCCCTTCTCCTTTTCCTAGTTCATTTTATAGATAGAAGCCTGCCAAAACCTTCTAGCCCAGCCCATCGTGGGCTGGTCTATCTAGAAAGGAAGCCAGGTAAATGAACATATTGAAATGCAGATCTTCAGGTGAGTCCTTTGGCTCAAGATTCACAAATGCCAGATCTGACTCCCTGAGATACAGTCTTCCTAGTAGAGTGGGGAGGGACTGCAATTCTGAGCCAGAAAGCAGTTCAGAATGCAATTTGTAGAGAATGGCATTAATACTAATTACCAGCTGATTCCAGACTCTTGCTCCCACTAAGGTCCAAAATCTGTCAGAATAATTCACTTTGACATTACCTTTAGAATCAGAGACACATCAGTTTGTCCGAGGCACACTGGCATGTCTCTTTGAACTAAGAGAACTGATTACATTATGGTTGATCCAACGTGACCAGGTACTCTTGGAATATCTACATGTATGTCCTTTGCAGGGACCTGTGGCAGCAGGAATAGTATAGAACTGGGACAAGTAAGATTCATAATATTTATAATAAAAACATTTATGCCGTATAAAATTATGAAATCAATTCAATTCTGTCCAAGCTCTCATTGTGTCTGCTCTGGAGATTCCCTAAAGGCAGGGAGCAGCTCTTAACATAAGCTGAATTTAGCAGGAGCCTAGAGCTCAGTAGGGCATGTCACCCAACACACATTATCCTAGAACTCTTTTGTATAGATGGATTTATGATTCTTTACAATGACTTCATAGAGTAGATGAATATTCTGTTTGGAATATTCCATTTTCCATGGAATAGATATCACTTACTTTAACCACTTTTATTGCTTTTATAAGCAGATGTTAGGGTTAATTTGTACATAAACTTTTGTACACAAATGCATGTATTTTTTAAAGATTTTTTGAAGTAGAATTGTTGGATATAAGCATATAACATTTAGGGGCTGGAGGGATATAGTAAAGCGGTTAGGGCATTTGCCCTCCATGTGCCTAACCCTGGTTTGATCTCCAGCATCCAATATGGTCCTCTGAGCACCGCCAAGAGTAATTCCTGACTGCAAAGCCAGGAGTAACCCCTGAGCATTGCCAAGTTTGATCCAAATAGCAAAAAATACAAAAAGTATATAACGTTTAGACATCTGAAGATATTGACAAAATTACTTCCAAAATTGTCTCAGTGATTTCTTTCTCTATGCTTTGAATGAAGTTACAATATTTAAATGTTTCTAATATTTAGGGGAATATTCCATTAAAACATATTCACCTTTGCTACTAACCAGGCTAAGAATCTTTTCCTATGTATGTTACCTTTTGATATATTATTCCCCACTTTATGCTTTATTCAAAATTTGGGATTCTCCATCTTATTTTGTAGAAATGTATCATATACATAGCATATTACTCCTTTGTGATTTTCACATGTACTATTTTAAAATTTATTTTAATCTCACACTTATCTCTTAATATTCAATATAGGGAAACGTAAGTTTTACATAAAATAATATTTAAGAACTTTTTCCATTATTGTATGTGTTGCATCTTGCCTAAGAAAAATCTTCCCACACTAGACTAATTTTGGAATTATATTTTTCTTTTGGTACTTTTATAGTTTATACACTATAATAGAATTAATTTTAGCACAGTATGATTTGGTTATAAGTTAATTATTTTTATTCAAAAAGGTTCACCAATGTCTAACATTATTTATTGTACCTTTTTTTTTTTTTTTGCTCTTTGGATCACACCCAGAAATGCTTAGGAGTTACTCCTGGCTCTGCACTGAGGAATTACTCCTGGCAGTGCTAAGGGTACCATATGGGATGCCAAGGATCAAATCTGGGTCCGCCACATGAAAGGCAAACACCCTCCATCATTTATTGAATAAATAAATATTATTACATAATAAATGGTGGACACAGGTACACCCGGCAGAGCAGAAACCAGCTTTCCCGTTGAATCCCCTGCATTCCATGGACCACGAGAGCAACTTCCGACCTGAGTCCACCATCCCGATGGAGCCTCGGAGGAGCTCAGAGAAACCCCCCACACCTTGCTGGCAGTGATCTTCACAATCCACACTCTGCAGCAGGTAAGATCTCCACCCAGCAGACTAATCCAGTCTCCAGCCCCCAGATTAATCCAGTCTCCAGCCTGGCTTGTCAGAAACCCAGCCTACAAGGACCCACCACGCAGAGACCCACCCTTCAGAGGAGAGTATTTCAAGCGCAGGAATGCTTGAGCCTAAGACACAGGTACACCCAGCAGAGCAGAAACCAGCTTTCCCGTTGTGTGAGGCCGCCAGCGGCCGCACGCATTTACCTCCAAATTACTGTAAATATTCAACCCACCCCTCTGAGAGAGTCCCACAAAGTAATGAGAATATAGCGCCCACATGGCAGAGCCTGGCAAGCTGTCTGATGCGTGTTCGATATGCCAAATCCAGTAACAGAAATGTTTATTTTCCTGACCCCAAAACAGTCCTTAATACGGCAGCAGTAAGAAAGGCAAACAAACAGTGCCTGACAAAATTTCACGGCCATCCAAGGCTGCCAAAATGAAGAAGGACTAAAATGACTGTCTGTACTTTCAGTGCACGTACACTGGCATCGGAAGCATATATTGAGGATCTGATGCTGCAAGCAAAAAAGATCAAGTACGACATCATTGGTCTGACTGAGACGAGGGGCGTCAGTTGCATCATGCTGTATTTGACACCAGAGAAGAATTGTTCCTTGGAACATGCGACGAAAGAGGCATCGGTGGCATTGGTGTCCTTGTCAACACAAACATGGCCCTAAACATTGATACATTTGAATGCCTAACAAACCGAATAGGACGATTACACTTGAAGAGATGTGGCCCACTGCCAGCAATTTCTATCTTCATTGTCTACGCACCAACATCCACATACAAAGAAGATGAAATTGAGAAATTCTACATGGAATTGGAGGAGTTCTATAAAAAAGATCACACCTTCTACAAGATCATAGTCGGTGATTTTAATGCCAAGATAGGACCAAGAAGATCAGCTGAAGAACTCCACATCGGGACCCATGGCCTAGAATGGAACGAACGGGGTGAGAGACTATCTGAGTTCATCATGTCCACCAAGACCATTCATGGCAACTCACAGTTCCAGAAAGCTGAAGTGAAACGTTGGACATGGGAATCTCCTGGCGGACAGTTCCACAATGAAATTGACCACATCATCTTCAATCGACGGTTTTGTCTGACTGATGTAGCTGTCGTCCCCAAATTCCAAACAGGATCGGACCACCGTCTCCTTCGTGCAAAAATTCTACTTCCCGCAACGGGGAGAAAAAGGCTGCAAAGTTTAAGAAGAGAACTCCCAGAACGACCACCAACTGGGAACTCTTTGGCACCATTGCAGCAACATGGGAAGATACCATCATTGATGACATCGATGAAGAATACAACCGACTGGTTCAGCACCTCCATGATTGTGCGAAGAATGCTGAGAGAGAGAAAGACACAAAAGGACTCCTGTCTTCAGAAACTCTCTAGCTCATTCTCCAATGCGGCAAGGTGCAAGCCTCAGGAGACCAAATGCTAACGTCCAAGCTTGCTAAACGGTGCAGAGAAGCGATAAAAGAAGACCTCAAAGACAGAAGAGCAGAAATACTGGAAGATGCAGCAGAAGCCGGGAAAAGCATTCACACTGCCTGCCTGTCCTTTTGCCAACTATAAGACCAAGATGACTGCCCTCCGACGCCCTGATGGATCTATCACATCTTCCAGAAAGGCAATGGAGAAGATTATCCAGGACTTCTACTCAAATCTCTTTGATAGCCACATCCACCTGCCCACATACCAAATTCCACAGGATGGATATGTCATTCCCAAACTTCTCCCTTCTGAAATCTGACATGCTATCTCGTCGGTAAAGAAGGGAACAGCACCAGGCCCAGACAAAGTCAGACCCGAACACCTGAAGAATCTGCTGTCAGTACTCATCAATACACTAGCTCGGCTCTTCACACGCTACCTGTCCGAATGCAAGGTGCCCTCCCAATGGAAAACCAGCAGGACAGTTCTACTGTTCGAGAAGGGAGACATTCACGACATCAGCAACTATCGCCCCATCTGCCTGTTGTCCATCATCTACAAGCTGTTTACACGAGAGCCATCCTGAACAGGATTGGCAGAACACTAGATGAAGGACAACCATGCGAGCAAGCAGGTTTCCGGAAAGGATTCAGCACAATCGACCATATCCACATGGTAACCAAGCTCATTGAGGTTTGTAGGGAATACAAGATGCCACTCTGTCTCACATTCATTGATTTACAGAAAGCCTTTGATTCTGTGGAGACTGAAGCAGTCATAGAAGCCCTAGCCAAACAGGGTGTTCAAACCCAATACATCAAGATCCTTTGTGAGCTGTATTATGGATTCACAACCAGGATCTCACCATTCTACAAAGAAGTGATCATTGATGTGAAAAGAGGGGTTTGACAGGGTGACACCATTTCACCAAAACTCTTCAGCACCACCCTCGAGAACATCATGCAACAATTAGAATGGGAAGGAATGGGAGTGAAGATAGATGGTCGGCAACTACACCACCTCTGCTTCGCTGATGACATTGTTCTAATAACACCAAACATTAGCCAAGCGGCACAAATGCTGGCTGACTTTGACCGAGAATGTGGAAAGATAGGTCTACAGTTGAATCTAAAGAAAACTAGTTCATGAAGAATGAACTAGTTCCAGAGGCCCCATTCACTCTCAATGGAACAAACATCTCTGAATGCAGCAGTTATGTGTACCTAGGTCGAGAAATCAACATGATGAATGACCTAAAACCTGAGCTGCGCAGGAGGAAGAGAGGCGGCATGGAATGCCTTCAAAGGCATCGAAGAAATAGCTAAAAAGGACAAAGAACCTCCGGCTCCGGGCACATCTCTTTGACTCCACTGTTCTCCCTGCATTAACATACACCTCAGAGACCTGGGCCCTACGAAAGCTGGATGAGAATGCTATTCAGGTCTCCCAGAGAGGAATCGAAAGAGCTATGCTTGGAATATCACACTTCACTCAAGTGAGAGAAGGAATCCGGAGTTCTGACCTCCGTCTCTATTCCAGAATCAGGGATGCTGTCTCGTTTGCCAAGGCATCGAAAATCAGATGGGCTGGACATGTAATGCGATTTGGAGACAACCGCTGGACTAGAGCCATTACCGACTGGATCCAAGATCACGTGGCCACCCACCTACAAGATGGTCAGACTTCCTTGTAAAGACCCTGAAGGAAAGGTTTGAGGTTCTTCATATTCCTGAATCAATCAGATGCCATTGGGCTACATTGGCACGTGATAGGGTCCAATGGAAATGTTACTGGCGCCCACTGGAGCAAATCGATGAATAACGGGATTCAAGTGATCAAGTGATCAATAAATGAAATATGTAAAAAAATTGTTAATTTGTCAACAGTGTCTAAGTTGTAGTGGGAGTGACAGAGGAGAACAATTAGGAGATGAAAGGCAAACAACCCTAATTGTTAGATTAATTCTGATCCCATCCATCACCATGCTTGTTACCTCAACAATGGCTTGAGCACCACCAGGAGAAATCCTATGCAAAGGAAAAATGAATAAGAAATAAAATATGTAAGAAGCATGGTGAAAACCACAAAGGAAGCTCTGTAATATTAGTTACAAAAAGGAACGTGGTATGGTGGTTGGATGCAAAGCTCCCTCTTTCAGGTTTCCTGAGGCAATAGACGTGATTACACTTGAGTCAATAGAGGCTGGTTACCATCTTGAGGACTGAGTTAGCTTTGTCCTGGGGAGAGAGTTCCTTGAATTTAACTTCATGAACAGGGCTTTGGGATAGAAATGAACTCTCCCTCCCCTTTTTTTTGTATAGGTTGTTGGACTGCATTACTGTCCATGGGTAGAGAAAATATCCTGGAATAAGCTGCTGCCTTGGGCCAATGAAGGGATCAGGTCTCTCATCCTGGTGTGGAACAGGAAGTCTGGGATTGCAAATTAATGTGTGGGGAACAAGGTGAAGAGTAGAGAGGTCACTCCACAGGCAGAGTGTGACCTTTGCACACGTGGTTTCTGAGTTTGTTCTCCTGCACTGCCTGGTCTCCTAAGAACCACTTGTAGTGGCCCAGAACACAGAGCTGGTAGTAGTTCCCAAACACTGTTGGCTTCACACTGTGACCTTTAAAAGCCAATATAATCAAACAGTGGAGTTAGGAACTTGTCAAACCCATAAGGCAGAGAAGCTTTAAGATTGGTCTAACTGGCTAAAGAAACTCTGGTACATATACACGATGGAATACTATGCAGCTGTCAGAAAAGACGAAATTATGAAATTTACCTGCAAATGGATGGGCATGGAGACTATCATGAATGAAATTAGTCAGAAGGAAAAGGACAGATATAGAATGACTTGATCACTTGATCACTTGAATCCCGTTATTCATCGATTTGCTCGAGCGGGCGCCAGTAACATTTCCATTGGACCCTATCACGTGCCAATGTAGCCCAATGGCATCTGGTTGATTCAGGAATATGAAGAGCCTCAAACCGTTCCTTCAGGGTCTTAACAAGGAAGTCTGACCATCTTGTAGGTGGGCGACCACATGATCTTTTGACATCCCGTGGGATCCAGTCGGTAATGGCTCTAGTCCAGCGGTTGTCTCCAAATCGCATTACATGTCCAGCCCATCTGATTTTCGATGCCTTGGCAAACGAGACAGCGTCCCTGATTCTGGAATAGCGATGGAGGTCAGAAGTTCGGATTCCTTCTCTCACTTGAGTGAGACGTGATATTCCAAGCATAGGTCTTTCGATGCCTCTCTGGGAGACCCGAATAGCATTCTCATCCTGCTTTCGTAGGGCCCAGGTCTCTGAGGCGTATGTTAATGCAGGGAGAACAGTGGAGTCGAAGAGATGTGCCCGGAGCCAGAGGTTCTTTGTCCTTTTAGCTATTTCTTCGATGCCTTTGAAGGCATTCCATGCCGCTCTCTTCCTCCTGCGCAGCTCAGGTTTTAGGTCATTCATCATGTTGACTTCTCGACCTAGGTACACATAACTGCTGCATTCAGAGATGTTTGTTCCATTGAGAGTGAATGGGGCCTCTGGAACTAGTTCATTTCTCATGAACATAGTTTTCTTCAGATTCAGCTGTAGACCTACCTTTCCACATTCTCAGTCAAAGTCAGCCAGCATTTGTGCCGCTTGGCTAATGTTTGGTGTTATTAGAACGATGTCATCAGCGAAGCGGAGGTGGTGTAGTTGCCGACCATCTATCTTCACTCCCATTCCTTCCCATCTAATTGTCTCATGATGTTCTCGAGGGTGGCACTGAAGAGTTTTGGTGAGATGGTATCACCCTGTCGAACCCCTCTTTTCACATCAATGATCACTTCTTTGTAGAATGGTGAGATCCTGGTGGTGAATCCGTAATACAGCTCACGAAGGATCTTGATGTATTGGGTTTGAACACCCTGTTTGACTAGGGCTTCGATGACTGCTTCAGTCTCCACAGAATCAAAAGGCTTTCTGTAAATCAATGAACGTGAGACAGAGTGGCATCTTGTACTCCCTACAAACCTCAATGAGCTTGGTTACTGTGTGGATATGGTCGATTGTGCTGAATCCTTTCCGGAAACCTGCTTGCTCGCATGGTTGACCTTCATCTAGTGTTCTGCTAATCCTGTTCAGGATGACTCATGTAAACAGCTTGTAGATGACAGACAACAGGCAGATGGGGCGATAGTTGCCGATGTCATGAATGTCTCCCTTCTTGAACAGTAGAACTGTCCTGCTGGTTTTTCATTGGGAGGGCACCTTGCATTCGGACAGGTAGCGTGTGAAGAGCCGAGCTAGTGTATTGATAAGTACCGACGGCAGATTCTTCAGATGTATCAATAACTTAATAGTTGGACTTGTCCTTCTTACAAGAGGCAGAGATGAAGAGAAAACAAAATACATTTTTAGTCTTTTTTGCAAGTGAATCCGGGAGCTATGTTGTACGGGAAGAAATGGAAAGAATGCTTCATGTGGTGGATGGTAAAGTTCCAGATACACTCAGGAAGTGTTTCTCAGAGGGTGAAAATGTAAACTATGAAAAGTTTAGAAATTGGCTGCTGCTAAACAAAGATGCTTTTACCTTCTCTCGTTGGCTACTGTCTGGAGGTGTATACGTGACCCTCACCGATGACAGTGATACTCCTACTTTCTACCAGACTCTTGCTGGAGTCACACATTTGGAGGAATCAGACATCATTGATCTGGAAATAGAATGACTACATTCATTAATAGGATATAAATAGATAACAATGTTTTACTAAGTGTGGGAAATGGTAATGGCAGACTAAAACTCACCATTGAATATACACAAAGAGACTTAAGTGATCAACTCTAAATATCTGCAGGGCTAGCCACAATGTGTAAAAAAGAAGAAGGAGAGAGACGCAGGGACAGAGAGACAGAGAGAGAAAGAGAGGAAAGCGGGGCTACCTGCTATTGAGGCAGCCTGGGCATGGTCGGGAGGGGGTGGGGTACATTGGTGGTGGAAATGGGGCACTGGTGGAGGGATGGGTGCTGGAATACTGTATTATCAAGAACCAATTATGAACACCTTTGCAATTGTATGTCTCACGGTGATATAATAAAAAATTTTTAAAAAAAAGATTGGTTGAAGGTGAGGCTAAAATATAGGTGTCGGGAGCCACTGGGGTTACCGACAGTTTCAGGATAGAGTTCTCTTCTACCTCTGAGGCCAATAGGGGAACAGATAAAAACTCCACGAGCCCCCAGCAGCAGTTCCAAAAAAAGGCTTTTAATAGTACAAAAGCTCTACCACCACAATCCAATATAATGAAAGAACTCTAGCTCTGATCAGAATTTAGACCATACAAAAGAACCCAAGTCTCCTCCAAAGAGAGAGGATCTCACCGAGAGGAATCCTACCCAAAAGAAGGAGCAGGAAATAAAGGGAAGGGGCCTCTCCTCAGTCCCCTCAGATGCAGCAAAGTAATCCTATCTGTGATAGGGAGTGTCCTGTTAACAAAAACCCTTAACAGCTTGTAAAATGGTGGTGCCACACGTATTATAGGTATAAACAAAGGAGTGTGCCAGGGACTAATCCCTTCCTCTGAGATTATTTCTTATGTAAAATACTGGAGAGAAAGGGGGAGCTGGTCCACACCCTATTATAGGTATAAACAAAGGATTATGCCAAGGACTATTTCCTTCTTCTGAGATTATCTCTTATGTAAAATACTGGAGAGGGGGAGCTGGTATAACGTAATACATCTTAATTTCATGGGCTTCATGTAATCTAGATGGTACCGACAAGGTCCTTCTTATTTACTATCTGCACCAGAGTGATTCTGAGCATCTTGTTCTCTGTATACTGAAAGGGTTACACTCACCTGCCTGAGAGCAAACTAATATGATCCTTCCTATAATGTTCCTATAGTCTCAACGTAACCAGGTTGGTAGTCTCCTGGTAAATTCTAACTGTCCCACTCTGGGTGCAGTGGGTATAAAGAGGAGCTGTGCCCAATCTAGAAAACATAGAAATCTTAGTGACATATAAGTCAGAAGTTATTCAGAGTCAAGGAGACTTCTGTAACTGCCACACCCTCTATCAGTGTTTACATAGAAGAGAGATCTCATTATAATTAACCTTGGCTTAAGAACATGTAAGTAGATTACTCTGTGGGGCTCTCTCAGAGGGGTGGGTAGAATATTCACAGCAATTTGGACGTAAATCGCATGGCCATGCAGGAACTAGTATTTCATGAAAAATGAACTAGTTCCTGAGGCCCCATTCACTCTTAATGGAACAAACATCTCTGAATGCAGCAGTTATGTGTACCTAGGTCGAAAGGTCAACAGGGAGACATTCTCCCTGGGGTGTGCAGCTGGCTGGGCAGGTGCCTGGGGTCGTGGTAGAGCCCCAGGCCTCGGCAGAAGGTGGAACTACAACCCCCAGAAGTTCGAGTGTTTTGAACTCTCACACCGGCCTGTCTCCGCCTCAGGTATTCTCCCTGGGGTGTGCAGCTGGCTGGGCGGGCGCCTGGGGTCGTGGTAGAGCCCCACGCTTCGGCAAAAGGTAGAACTACAACCCCCAGAGGTAAGAGCTGAAGCGGAAGTAAACGGACATTTTGAACTCTCACACCAGCCTGTCTCTGCCTCAGGTATTCTCCCTGGGGTGTGCGGCTGGCGGGCGGTCAGCCACCACGTGGCCACTTATTAATACAAATACGAGGAAATTCAACACCAAGGGAAGGTAATACCCTCAAGAAAAAAAGAAACAGTACACTAGAGGAATCTATCCCTGAACACCGCAACACCATGGGGAAACAACACAGATCCCCAGTTCGAAGAACAGATGAAGGAATCAACCCTGAGGACTCAAAAAAAGAATGCAGATGTGCATGATCTCTCTGACAATGAATTTAGAGAAGAAATTGGTAGGATGCTTAAGGAGCTCAACGAAAAAAAATGGAGCAGATGTCCAATAAAATACAGGAGAACATAAACGAAGCAGTTTAAAGGGCAGTCAATAAATTACGGAAGGAAATGAGAACAGAAATGAGAACCATGCAAATAGAAATATCATTGCTTAAAAACTCAGTAGATGAAATGAAAAAACACAATAGGGGCTCTCAACAGTAGGATGACAACAGCAGAAGAGAGAGATCAGTGAGACTGAAGATGAGCTGCAGAAAGCACTCAGAGAACTACATAAGATGGAAAAAGACCGGAAAATGGATCAGCAACGGAACAGAGAACAATGGGATGAAGCCAGGCGGGACGGGACAACATAAGAATTATCGGAGTCCCAGAGGGACAGGAAAGTAACTCCAAGGAAATTAAAACAGTTAAAAACATCCTGGCTGAAAAGTTCCCTGAGTTAAAGGATGAAGGCATCCAGATCCAAGAAGCAGGAGCCCGACGCGTACCAGCAAGAAGAGACCCCAATAGAAAAACCCCAAGACACATCCTAGTCAAAGTAATGATGGCATAGACAGAGACATAATTCTTCAGGCAGCAAGATCAAAGAAGGAAATTGTATACAAAGGACCAACCATTCGACTTTCAGCAGACTTCTCAGAAGACACCCTCCAAGCCCGAAGGCAGTGGTGGGATATAGTAAAAAAACTTAATGAAATGAATGCCTCAGCAAGAATTCTTTATCCAGCTAAACTCTCACTCAGATTTAAAGAACAGATATACAACTTCTTAGATAAACAACAGCTTAGGAACTTTATAAAATCAAAACCAACCTTAAAAGAAGGACTGAAAGATCTACTATAAGATGAGACATAACCCAAAAGAACAACCAATCGATATAGAAAGATGGCACAAAATCCCATGACAATAATCTCTCTCAATGTCAATGGTCTAAATGCACCAGTTAAGAGACACAGAGTGGCAAAATGGATCAAAAAATTGAATCCGACATTCTGCTGCCTTCAATAAACACCTGGAAATACCTGGAAACACCAAGAAATATCTGGAAAACCCAAAACTCTCTACCAAGAGGCTCCTAGAAATAATACTTTCCTATAGTAGAGTGGCAGGGTACAAAATCAATACCCAAAAGTCAATGGCCTTCCTATTTGCAAACAGCAAAAGAGAAGAAAGGGACATTAATGAAACTATCCCATTCACAATTGTGCCACAGAAAATCAAATACCTGGGAATCAGTTTGACAAAGAATGTAAAGGATCTCTACAAAGAAAACTACAAAACGTTACTTCAGGAAATAAAAGAAGACCTGAGGATATGGAGACACATTCCTTGCTCATGGATTGGGAGGATTAACATTATTAAAATGGTAATACTCCCTAGAGCTTTATACAGATTCAATGTGGTCCCTATAAAGATACCCATTATGTTCTTCAAAGAAATTATACAAACACTCCTGAAATTTGTATGGAATAATAAACCCCCACGAATAGCTAAAGCAATCCTTGGGAAAAAGAAGATGGGAGGTATCACTTTCCCCAACCTCAAGCTCTACTACAGAGCAGTTGTATTAAGACAGTGTAGCATTGGTATAGCGACAGACCCGTAGACCATTGGAATAGAACTGAATATCCTGAAACACACTCTCAAATATACAACCACTTAATCTTCGATCTGTCTGTCACTGTCTTCCCGTTCATCATCGATTTGCTCGAGTGGGCACTAGTAACATCTCCATATGTCCTGTCTCATGCAAGTAGAGCCCAAGGGCACCTGCTTGCTCCAGGAACATAAAGAGCCTCAAACTATTCCATTAGGTCATGGGGATGAGGTCTGTAATTGTTACTGATATTAGGCATAACAAACGCGACACGGGTAGCTTGCCAGGCTCTGCCATGTGGGTAGCATACTATTGTAGTCATCTCAAAATCAGCATTTATTGAAGAACCGCGCAACCACAAAGCAGCTGCGCGAGCCGGCCTGTGATAAGCTGGTCTGTTGGATGGAGTTCTTAGGAGGGGGAAGTCTGGATGTGTAAAATGGAGGTCCTCCTGGAGTGGGGGTCGTCTGGCTTGTTGTGAGGCTCTACTGGGTTGGCGGGCTAGGGCTAGAACCTGCCATCCCTACCGGGCTCCTCATGAGTGGCTGGGCACAGGGAGAGCCAGTAGCAGCTCTGCCCCATGTCTGTCTCTGGATCAGCATACCTGTGCCGGATTAAAAAGACTGCAGCAGGGTGTATCTGGATGAGCCTGGCTGTGATAGGCTGGTCTGCTGGGTGGAGTTCTGAGGAGGGGGAAGTCCGGATGTGGAAAACGGAGGTCCTCCTGGAGTGGGGGTTCATTTGGCTTGTTGTGAGGCTCTGCTGGGGTGGCGGGCCAGGGCTAGAACCTGCCATCCCTCCCAGTGCCTCATGAGCGTCTGGGCACAGTGAGAACCAGTAGCAGCTCTGCCCCATGTCTGTCTCTTCGATAAAGGAGCAAAAAATATTAAGTGGAGCAAAGAAAGCCTCTTCAACAAATAGTGCTGGGAAAATTGGGCAGCCATGTGTAAAAAATGAGCTTAGACCTCCTTTTAACGCCATGCACAAAAGTCAGATCAAAATGGATTATATATTTCAACATCAGACATGAATCTATAAGGTACATCAAAGAAAACATAGGAGAAACGCTCTACAACATCGAAACGAAAAGTATCTTTAAAGACGACACACCACTGACCAAGCAAATGGAAGCAAAGATAAACAAATGGGATTATATAATATTGAAAAGCTTCTGCACCAAAAAATGAAATGGTGACCAAATACAAAGACAATCCACAGAGTGGGAAAGGATATTCACCCAGTACCCATCTGACAAGGGGTTAATATCCAGGATATATCAGGCACTGGTAGCACTTCACAAGAAAAAATACAGCCAACCCCATCAAAAATGGGGAGAAGAAATGAACAGAAGCTTCCAAAAAAGAAGAAATTCCAATGGCCAAAAGGCATATGAAAAAGTGCTCTTCATCTTTAATCATCAAGGAGATGCAAATCAAAATAACGATGAGGTACTATCTCACACCAGAGAGACAGGCACACATCCAAAACAGCAAGAACAACCGGTGCTGGCGTGGATGTGAGGAAAAAGGGACTCTGATCCACTGTTGGTGTGAGTGCCGACTGGTTCAGCCCTTTTTGGAAAACAATATGGGCATTCCTCGAAAACTAGATATTGAGCTCCCATTTGATCCAGCAATAGCACTCCTGGGAATATACCCTAGAGACCGAAAAACACATACCAGAAACACTATCTGTACTTCTTTATTCATCTCTGCACTATTCACTATAGATAGAATCTGGAAACAACCTAAATGCTCGAGAACAGAGGACTGGCTAAAGAAACTGTGGTTCATCTACTCTATGGAATACTATGCAGCTGTCAGAAAAGATGAAATTATGAAATTTACCTGCAAGTGGATGGACATGGAGACTATCATGCTGAGTGAAATTAGTCAGAAGGAAAAGGACAGATATAGAATGACTGCATTCATTAATAGGACATAAATAGATAACAGTGTTTTACTAAATGTGTGAAATGGTATTGGCAGATTAAAACTCACCATTGAATATACACAAAGAGACTTAAATGATAAACTCTAAATATCTGCAGGGCTAGCCACAATGTGTAAAACAAGAGGGAGAGAAATGCAGAGACAGAGAGAGAACAGAGAGAGAAAGAAAGGAAACAGGGCTACCTGCTGTTGAGGCAGCCTGGGGGTGGGTGGGAGGGGTGGGGTACATTGGTGGTGGAAATGGGACACTGGTGGAGGGATGGGTGCTGGAATACTGTATTACCAAGAACCAATTGTGAACACCTTTGTAATTGTATGTCTCACGGTGGTATAATAAAAAAATAAAACTGAATTACCAATAAAAAGAAAAGAGAAATCAAAATGATGAACGACCTAAAACCTGAGCTGTGCAGGAGGAAGAGAGGCGGCATGGAATGTCTTCAAGGGCTTCGAAGAAATAGCTAAAAGAACAAAGAACCTCCGGCTCCAGGCACATCTCTTCGATTCCACCATTCTCCCTGCGTTAACATATGCCTCAGAGATCTGGGCCCTACGAAAAGCAGGATGAGAATGCTATTCGGTCTCCCAGAGAGGAATTGAAAGAGCTATGCTTGGAAAATCACACCTCACTCAAGTGAGAGAAGGAATCCAGAGTTCTGACCTCCATCGCTATTCCAGAATCAGGGACGCTGTCTCATTTGCCAAGGCATCGAAAATCAGGTGGGCTGGACATGTAATGCAATTTGGAGACGACCGCTGGACTAGAGCCATTACCGACTGGATCCCACGGCATGTCAAAAGATCACATGGCCGCCCACCTACAAGATGATCAGACTTCCTTGTCAAGACCTTGAAGGAACGGTTTGAGGCTTTCATATTCCCGAATCAACCAGATGCCATTGGGCTACATTGCCACGCCGATAGGGTCCAATGGAAATGTTACTGGCGCCCGCTCTATCAAATCAATTTATAATGGGATTCAAGTGATCAAGTGATCAAGTAGATTAAGTTGTGAGTGGGTAAAACAGCAAAGCTCCCAGATTACCTAAACCTGTCATCCAACAATAAGAACAAACAGGGTCCGAGGACAGTACAGCAAGCTAGAGCTTGCTATGCATACAGCTGACCCAGCCTTGAATTCCTGAGCACAAAGCCAAGAACAGCTCATGAACACAGATATGCCCCACCTCTGTAAATAAACCTTGATAACAACAGCAAAAATAAATGGGGAACCCCAGAGATAGACAAATATGCCTAGACTCTCCTTTTTGCTTTGGACCCACATCTGGCTGTGCTCAGGGCTTGTTCCTGGTTTTGTGTGCAGGGATCATATATGTTGCAGGGGACCAAACCGAGGTTGGCTGCATGGAAAGCAAGTGACCTGCCTGCTGTACCTATACTTGGACTCTTAATAGTCCAAGTCATATTATATAAAATATAATGAGGAACTCTAAAAACCAGTAGAGGAAAAACAAAAAGTATAATTTTAGAGTAAAATTGGCAGCATCTACTCATCAGTAGTATTTACCATAGATAGTGGAATGAATTTTCAAAGTACTAAGGGCAAATAACTGGGAACCTAAAAATTTAAAATGATCCAACCTATCATTTAACTTTAAATGCATTTTGTACTTCCTGAATTTATATCAGATGCTTGTTTAAAATATTCAAAACATTAAATGGCAGAGTAAAGGTAAGATATAGACATTCATTATCTGCAGTAACACTGATGGATTATAATCACTAAAATGATTACTAAATGATACACTTTAGTTTATGGAAATATATTCGGAGGAAAAAATAGGAAGGAAGGAACAGAGGAATGAAAAAAGGAAAGAAAATAAAACCAGAACATAAATAACCCAACTATCAAGCAAACAAACAAAGCATAATAGCACAAGAGCAGGGCAGTTAGGTGAGGGAATCCTCAGAGATCTAAGGCCCTGGCTTAGTTTACAAAGAAGGCATTTATGTGTATTAATTTTATCTTAGGCAGGGCAATTTAAATTTACATATATACATAGCTAAATTTAGATACAAATATTAAAGGAACATAGACTATATCATATCAATTTGAGTAAAAGAAAAATAAAAGAAACTGCAGCGCACAAAAAGCTAATACAAGAAAAAAATGAAATAGTGTGAGAACACAGCAAATAGGAAACAGCAAATATAAAGGTAGAAGTAAGTCCCAACAGTGTAGACACAAGGTCTGAACGTAAATATCTGTCACATATGATTTGTCAAGGCGAAGCCATTGAGAGATTTATTCTGGAGATTGGTGTGGGGAAGTGAGTGGGTTGCCTGTGCCCTAAATTGGTGTAATCTGATGGGTGAATAATTTACTGTTGGTAGCTTTAGGGGAGAGGTGTTTTTCTTTATTCTGGAGGCATGTGACCCCTCTCACCCAAGCCATCTCCTTGCAGCCATGAGGGTAAACTGGGAAGACAAAACTAAAGATGGAGAAGGGTGAAGTGGAAAAGACCCTAGTCCCTGATCCCACTGTTCATATTGACCAGGAACCTGCGTGCCTCTGAACTTCTAAGGCCTCATAAGGCAAAATAATATATTCTCTTATTATTATAAAATAATATATTATTTTATTAATAATGCACTACATTATTAAAGGCAATCATGGCCTAGGTGTTTATTATTAGAAGCAGAAGACATTCTAATTTCCATGTAAGTAGTTTTGTCATCAAGAAAAAGCAAAATATTAAACTTTGTTAATAAAAGTCAGAATCTTAAGAGTTAAAAACAATTAAATAGCTATTCATCAATGTGTGGTAAAGAAGAAATCACAGGAAGACTGAAATTGAATGAAGGGAAAATAGATACTTGGAAACTACTAACCAAATAGAATGCTGTCAGGCAAAATAGAAATGAAGATGAAGAATTGTAAAGAATTAACAGAGAAAAATTACATACAAGAAGGGGAAAATCTACAAAGTATATGAACCTAACTGTATAACCTAGAATTAAAGGCCTAATTAGGGGTTGCATAGATAAATTGATAAATTCACAATAAAACAAAAAATGTGTAATAGAAATGGTATTTATAAAACCAATAAAAACTAGAAGATAGCTCTGGGAAGGAATAATAAAAATATACATGTCATTAATGGTATGCTGGTCCAGAGACTCTCACACATGGGGCAGAGCTGTTCCTTGCTCTCCCTGTGCAAAGCCATTCATGAGGCAGTCGGGAGGCATGACGGGTTCTAGCCCTGGCCCACCACCTCGGCAGAGCCTCACAACAAGCCAGACCACCGCTCCTCACTCCACGGGCGCCGCCATTTTCCACTTCTGGACTTCCCTCTCGTCAGAACTCCACCCAGCAGACCAGCCCATCACAGCCCGGCTCGGGGGCATAAAGCGGCGCGGTTCATCAATAAATGCTTTATTTGGAGGTGTTTAAAAGAGTTTGCCTCCCGCTCGACAAGCCTGGCAAGCTTCTCGTGTTGTATATGATATGCCAAATTCCAGTAACAATTATATTAGGTCATTCCCATGACCTAATATAATGGTTTAAGGCTCTTTATGTTCCTGTAGCAAGCCGATGCCCCTGGCTCCACTGGCATGAGACAGGACATATGGCGATATTACTGGTGCCCGCTCTAGCAAATAGATGATCAACGGGAAGATCGTGATCGTGATCGTGATGTCATTAATGGAAATGGACATAAAAGACCTAAATATGTACATGAAAGATATCGTTATAGGCGAAAGGACTCAGTATTTAAGGCATCAGTTATTCCCTACCCCACCTTCAATCAACTATAAATGTAATGCAATTCCAATTCCAACCAAGTCTCAAGAATGTTTTGGCACTTTCCAAAGTCATCTTAAAATTCATATGAATGAAAAAAAATGCATAATAAGCTAAGACAAATCTGAAAAAAAGAATAATAAAGAAGGTGTCTGATTTGCTAGATATTCAGAACAAAGCTATTGGGCTGAAAACAACATGCCACTGGGGAGGAATTTATAAGCAGATTAGTGGAATAGCACTTACACGTGGACCTTGGTTTGTTACTGATGGGACATCAAAATCAGTAGGGGGAAAACATTCTATATAATACATGTTGTTGAGACAATCGACTTTCCACAAGGAAAGCAAATGGAAATTAGATTACTATTTCACACCACACAAAAACAGATTCTTGACAAAAATATGAAAAAATGAGACTTCACCAGGAAAAAAACATGTTGGAAAAAATGTAAAAAATATTCAGAAAATATGAATTTGAGATAAGAAAGTAGTGTTTCAAAAAATAAATACAAAGACAACCCCACTAAAGACACATGTGAATATACAAAGTAAAATACTCCATAAGCAAAGTTTAAAACCAACATATGTACCAGGTGAAAATATTTTTTTGTATATGTGATTAGGAACTGGTTTCCAGAATAAATGAAATGCCCCTACAAGTGAATAAGGAAAAGGCAAATAGCAAACAGAGTAAACATCAAAGGACGTAAGTCAACCACAATAGAGATGCGAATGAAAATAAATATAAAGGGACTCAAGATGTTTTTCATTTATCCAGTCATATGGAAAATGAAAATTAAAGCACAGCATGTCATGTTTTGCTTATTGTTTGTCCAGGAAGGGAGTGTGACGCTTTCCTGTACTGGTGTGAAGGTAGAGAATATGTATAATATGGTTTGGAAGAAACAATATTTATCATTCAAGCTGGTCTTTTATTATGTTTGTTTGTTTTGCTTAACCCTGATTGCCATCTTTGGTATAGGATTGGATTATGATATTTTCAAATGAACTAATGAATCTTTTCAAATAGAACATGTGTGGTCTCTCTTTCTGTCTCTGTATTGAATAATTACACCTCACAAAATTCAAATATGAGAGTCCTAGCCACCAGTGTGATGGTATTTGGAGGGTGCCCTTAGGAGGCAATAAGGGTTACATAGGTCTAGAAGATGGAGCCCCTGGAAGGGATTAGTGCACTTTTAAGAGGAGATCACAGAAAACTTAGATTCTATCTCTGCCCCAGCCAAGTGCCCAGATAAGAAATGTTGTCAGTATGTAACTCAAAAAGGGTTCCACCAGAGCTCAATTGTGCGGACACACTGATCCCAGATTTATTGTTTCCTGAACCATAAGGGAATAAATGTCTGTGCTTATAAGTTAAGAACCAGCCAATGGGATTTTGTAACAATAGTCCAATAGACTAAAAAGAAATTTCTTGATGCCTCTCCTGTGTTTGTTCCTTGTATTATTTTTGCCTCTGCTAGAGTCATCTGTTAACGTGTCTACTTGTCTTAATAAATTCTCCATTGTCATTTTTCTAAACAGTAAAAAATTTGAAGGCTGGGTCTATTTTAGATCTGACGTCTCTATAATTCATGACATGCTATCTTGGATGTAATGGGTGCTCAATAAATATTTGTTAAACTTAATTTAACAAAGATAAAAATCAAGTTATCTTTACTAGAAAAATGTGCTGGCCACAAGAACACTGTTTACCACTGAATCTCCTAGAACTTCCATAATTCAATGAAAAGAACACTATAGCCTAGAAATGAAAAGGTTTTTTACCCATGTTATTTTAAGATTTGCCCTTGTAAAGGGGAAAATGTTATTAGATTTGTTTATTCATTTTAGAAAAATTGTGCTCAGAAGAGGAAGTAAGAGTGAAAATAGCAAACCAAGCAACCAGGCATGGGAATTTCTCAAGTCAGTTTTGTCTTTCTTCTGGTCACTTAAAACAACGGTGATATCTCTCTGAGTGGCTTTAGGGTTCCTGGCAAGTGAGATTTGGTTTAATTAGGTTTCACTGTGTGAACTGCAAATTGAGGTAAACTGGTGAGAAAGGAAGCTGGGAGAGTCATCATCTCTGCTCTTTTCTTCTCCATATTGCTTCTTAAATCACTTCTTATTTCTAATTCTATCCTCTTGTTAATGCCTGCCTTTCATCTTTCTCAGGCTGTTCTATCATAACCCAGAGGCCTTTGTTAAAAGTCTTCTTAAGCCTAAACCTGCTTCGATGTTCCTTGTCTGCATATTTTTTTTCTCAGGGAGGAGGGCTTTTAGTTTTTGACGACATGTATTCTGTAAAGCACCCTAGACAGTACCATCACTATTCAATGAGTGTTCTCTGGTGGTTTAGGACAAGGGAAAAATTTAGCAACCCAGTATGCCTGGGCATCACTGGGCAGAAATAATTGCTAATTAGTATCCTACTAGCTTGGGAACATTAATTGGCTTTGGGGGATCTGCTTTCTAGACCCAAAGTGTATTTTGTTCGTTTTAGCTTGCTATATAGGATGAGAGAAGAATGACAATTACCGAAATAGTTTCATTTCAGTAATTCAACCTAATGAAGACTTGTCATTTGAATGATTATCCAGTAGTTGGTCCTTGTTTTTCTGCCAAGGTTTCAGAAAAACAAACTCAGATATTCCTCAAGCCTGAGAAAACACATCCTTTTCACTAAAATGATTTAGAGAAAATTTAATTTTATTCACAGACACAAGAATGCTCACCAAAGAATTTTCATCTTATATGGCTATGTAAGTTGAGAGAAAAGGAAAGAAAATACCTTTTGAAACATAATCATTTTCATTTCAGAACATACCAAGCAATAATATAAAATAAAATGTTCAAATTGATATCTTTAATTTTCTCCTGATGGAAAAATTGTCAGCTATTTTATGATTTATTGAGGCTTAAAAGCATATGTGAGAACACGTTTATGATTAATTAAATGAAATTACTTGAGCATAATACTTGGAATGATATTATCTTTGAATTAAATGCACTTGAATAAGATTGATGACATTTTCAATCAGCAGATTAATTAAACTCTTTTGTTAATTACATATAAGTCAATATGTTTGGATTATATATCAATCAATACACTGAAGCAACATCCACTTTACTTTGCTCCAGAAAACTGCTTTGCTGATAATTTTCTCAACTTTATTTTAGAAGTTAGAGTTCTTTCATTTTCTTTATATCAGCGCTCTCAATATTTGCAGATTTAGATGTGAAAATAATGATTGCAGCAGTTTCTGTTTTATCATTTTGCAAGGCTTGGGTTCTGATGATTCCTTTAATGATTATTCTTGTAACTGAATTTCCACTCTGCAGTATTCAGATGTTTTTGTTGGAACAATGAAGTGATGGAGCGAGAGCTGATGCAGTCTCCAGCTGCATGCTCTGCCTTCTGCCTGTCTCATTTGAACTCTTATCTGCTGTTCTGCTTCCCACTTGCAGAGCAGCATGCTGACAAATGAAATCTTCTACTGTGTTTAACATTCGGAAGGGCTGTAAGATATTTCAGTCCCTTATGCTTCCTTTGACAATGTGCCCCATTTCCAGAGGGTTAATTTTGATGATAATAATTCTTGAGAAGGAATTCTTTGTCTCTGTAGGTAGGGGTGAGTGAAGGGAGAAAGTGTGATTGGTGCTTTTTGACACAAACTACCAAAGGATTAATTTTATTATTATCTTGGTGTGCTTGTGGGCCAGTGAAAAGTCCAGAGAGCATTTTTTCTTTTCCTCTGTGTAGTACAATAACACTAGATCGTGAAGTGGGACAGTAGACCTAGATTCTCGACTCTTCCTACAGTTTATGATAATTCATTTTTGTTATGTATTTTTTTTTTATCCAGGGGCCAAATTCTTCTTTCAATCTGCAAGAGTTTGTATGAGACAAATAGCTATCCTTGAATGAGGGGGAGTTTTCTAGACTCTCCAAGATTCAATTTGGGTCTGTCATTTAGCTCCTGTCGAAGCCTGTCTGAGACAATTGATACTTGAGAAATAGAGTTTATAGATGTGTCGTCTCTCCATGGCTAAGCTCTGTCCCTGATCACCAGAGAGCTCTAAACGTGATGCTCATTAGCTCAGCCTCTCTCAGTAGAGCATCTTTCATGAATCCTGTTTTAGTGCCAGGTCTTTATCTTTTTCCCTTTTTACTCTTTTTATTTAAAGCATTAATACTGGAAACAGTGAAGTGAAGAATATTTCCGTGGTTTCTGTAAAAACTGCTTAAAAGATACTGCACATTATGCTGTTCAATGTTCCTTGAGCAAGAACTCATGCGAGGAATCCTTTTTAAAATTTATCACCAGGAAAGAGTTTGTCTCTGTTGAAGACATGAACGTTTTTTTTTTTTCCAGAAAATGAACACCAGACCCTTTATTATTTCTCTTTATGCATTGGCTGTCAGGAAGCTCAGAACAAAAGTGAATGCTATATCCTAAGAGGGGGAACATCACAGACTGCTGCAGGATGGACCAGAGGAGCACATTTATCTTGGTCTCTCCCATGTACGCTCCTTTGCCGAAGCAGTAGACGTTTATTAAAGGGCTACTGCAATCCTGACACCCTGCCAAATATTGGGAAGAAGAAATTGAAAAGTTTGCCATCAAGAAGTGGGACAAGATAAGGAAGTCCAGCAATTCCACAGGGATGCTATAGATTAGAGAATTACATGAGATGAAGAATCTGGAGGACTGCAAGAGCCAGTAACTAAGGAAGTTAGTTACTGGCTCTTCTTCTTGGAGACAAGGAAGTCTCCTTCTTGAATTATGAATAATCCCCTGAAGTAGATAAGATCGGGATAGAAGGCAGAGAACACAAAGGTGTATTCTACAGAGAAGAAGGGAGAAACCTGTGTCAAAGACCATAGTGCTATCCTTGGAAGTTTGTGGTTTATTCTCTGGATTACATGAATTTGTTAAAGTATTTTTTAAATAGTTGGATCAAATCTGCATTTTGGAAATCCTTCTGGCAACCTAGGAGAAAATTTGGGACAGAGGGGCTTTCTGGGACCATCGAGCAGAAGGTCCAGGTAGGAAGTTACTGGAAAAATATTCATGAGGGATTATACTTAGACTGGGGTGTATTTTCAGGGGTGATACAGAGGGGGAAATAGGAATGATGGAGTGTGTGTGTGTCTGTGTGTTGGTGTGGGGAAGAGATAAAGCAGGAAGAAATTAGAATCAACACAATTTGGTGTCCAGTGTGCTAGACGGGTTATTCAGCAAAGGAGCAAGAATAATAGATTCCTGGCTTAGGTAACCCTGAATTATGATGACACGAGGAAATAATAGAAAGAGAAACAGGACCCAGGGAGATGAATCATTCAATAGAGCACCGCCCAGTGAGAGCCTAGTAGCAATGGCTTTGAGATGTCAGGCCCCACAAATGCAGACATTGCAGCACGTGGCCCCTGGGTGTGGTGACCATGAACAACAGCTAAGGGGAAAGGAAGGGGAGAGACATATAGCAAAGAGAAACTGAGGAATGGGTACAGGCTGCACTGGCGGGGAGATAATATGTTGAAACTTGTTTGTATGGAGCTGCAGTGTTTGAGAAATGATTATTGAAGACACTTTATGAGCAGCTAGATTTGAGGACCTAAACTCCAAGAGTGAAATCTGAAAAGAAGATGTTGATGGAGGCGTTATTTTCACACTGAAGATGGGTTAAATACCCCCTCACGTCAACAAGACCATTGAGGAATAGGAAGTGAGTCGAGAAAGGAATCAGTGTGGCATGATGGGAAGGCACAGAGGGCTTCTCGGGGAGCCTTAGAGGGAGGACCCTGGGAACCAGTGGTGTGGGTTCACACATCCGACTGCCTTTGTGGTATGCGACTAATTTGTGGCAGCACAAACGCAGAAAGTCAGAAGCTAAGTTTCTTTTCCTTTCCATGCTTTCTCCTTCTTAGTCTCCTTTTGAGACATAAATCAATCCATTTCCCATGTGAAACTTAGGAATTATCCTTGCCTTGGCAAGACTCTCCAGGTGGTACAGGGAATGCTGAAGTTTTTTTTTTTTTAATTAAGCTCTGGTTATTGCTTTGGTTCAGTCCTCTTCCCCTTTGACATGGGTTATAGAAATAGTCTCCAGGGGATTCTTGCTTCTAGTCTTGCTGTAAATTTAAATATGTTTGTTTCATTTTTATGCTAAAAATCATACAGCGAATTGTTCTTTGCTGAAAGAAAAAGTCCAGAAGTTTGAACCTGGTCTAAGGCCTATTTAAACAGTATGATCCAAGGCAGCCATTTTGCTGTTATTCTTTTGCTTATGCAGACACTAAAGAAAAGACATTCTCCCAGCACAACATTTCCTTATTCAAGAGAGAATAATGGAAAATCCTCTGATCCAAGGTCAAGAGCAGAAGTGGCACCAGGTCCCTGGACTTGTAAAATCCACCATCATTCTCCCATCTTTGGCTAATTTCCTTGATACTAAACTGCAGTATTTCTTCTCTTATCACTAGGGTTTTGCACATGCAATTTCTTTTGCCTGGAATGACTTCCCCTTCTTCATTTTGATAGGTTTAGACAAGAAATAGCAGAGGTAGTGAATTCTGGGCAACAAGGGATGTTTTGTTCAGGTCACAGTTAGCCTGGAAGTTGTTTTTTCTCTCTGCTCTCACCCATCCAAGTCTGGATTTATAAAATCTTTTCTATTGCCACAAAACAGTTCAAAGAGCCAGAAAGAGAGATCAGAACAAAGGGAGGTGGGGGGCTGGTGGGGAGAAGTCACCTCTGGATGACTCTCAGAGGCAGCCACGATTTGTAGATAGGACACCTTAGAGGAAACCAAATCTCCTCAGAAATAAGGTTGATGACATAAAGATAAATTCTGAACAGCTGTCGAGGGAAACACTGAAAATTCTCTGTGGTCTGAATGAAAGCCCTGCTAGAGAGAAACACCATTTGCAGAGCACGGTGGCTTTCCATGTAGAATTTTGTAAAGCAAAGAAGAGGATCAGCAAATAGTGTAGCTCCAGGGCAGAGAAAAAAGAGAATTTACTCAGTATCTGGGGAGAGACATCTCTCTTAGCAATATTTGGTTAAAAGCTTCACTGATTCTGAGGTGAGGAGGAATGAGTAGTTTACGTATGTTTTCATGCCCAAGTTAACAGTTTAATAATCCATATACAGTCAATTCCAAGTAAGTATTGACATAGGCATTCTAGGCTGGGGAAACAAAAAATTATAAATCGAAAATGCTTGGTTAAAATGAAAAGCAACAGTAAGTCCTCATGCTATTTGATAAGCCCAGGAAGAAATAAATCCTGCGTGTCAAGTGATTTGAATTTTGAAAGTGCATCTCTAGGAGATAAAGATATTTACATTCTCTGACCACAACTTCAGAGCCAGCGAAGAGCACAGTAAAGAAATCAGACAAGAAGGGAAGGGCAGTATTTAAATTTAAATTTACTCAAGCTTTGTCTGCTATTAAGTTTATTGGAAAAGAGCTGGAGGCTTCTGGATGGATTCAGTAACTATAAATTTCTTCCTGAGATACCCGTTTAATGTTAACTACAAAATTGCTGCTTAATATTCATAGAATGCAACCTTTCACTGTGGCACGTGCAAATATCCTATTATTTATTTAATCCATATTTGTTTGCAGGGAATGGAATCTGTTTACTTAATTTGCAAAGACAGGCAGCAGCTTTGGATTAATCTAGATAAAAATTGTTCTTGCCTTAGTAGAAAAATCCTTCTATCTCTGGGCCGATTTTTCTGTTTGCAAGTTGCCAGTAAACACTTGCCTTTCAGCAGATGCAGATCCAAACACTGTGAGGATTGGTGTCTGTGGCTATACTGTACTGTTCGGATTTAGGAGCCCCGTTCTGGGCCCAAGGCAGACGTTGTGGACAGCCCCGTGGGTGATGGAATTCCACACAGGACTGTGAATGTCAAGGGAGTTGACTATTCAGGACTGCCCTGGGCTGGCTCTCAGAGATCTTGTGCATGTCCCTTTTCAACTCTGTGTCAGCCACTTAACTTTGGTAATCAGCAAGACTTCCAGAGGGTGGGTTTATTCCACAATGGGTTGGGGTGGGGAGAAGCAAAGAGAAGTCAAGGAACTGAAGGCAGTTAAGGCAGAGAGAGGGACTTGGAGGCTCATTGACTGATTCTTCTAGCAGCACTGGCGGACAACACTGGAGCTGAGAATCAACTCGGGAGCACTGCTCTTGCGGAGAAAATCTGGGTTGCCAAGTTCAACCAGCTGCTGCAGGTAGATAGATGGCAGAGGAGAAGCTCTTGGAGAGGAGTGTGGGATGTTACCCCTATGTAGCAGTGCTCTGTGGGTTTGCAGCCAAGCATCTCTGGTGGTTTGGGAGGGGAGGGAAAGATGGTCCCAGCCTGAGAGGGGAGGGAAAGTGGATCCCAGCTGGGCTGCACCGGTGCCGATGCTTTGGCTGTTGTAAATGTTCCTTGGCCTTCTGCTTCACTCCCACCTCCCACATTTGAGGCAGACTCCTCTTTGAGCCGGTTCTAACTGTATTTCACCCAGGAACCCAGGTGTTGGGGGAAACACATTTTCTTGCTCACCAAGTTGACATAGCACAATGCACCAAACTTCCCAACAGTGCAGAGAAACAGATATAATTATCCCCATATTTTCAGAAAAGAAGATCAAGATCTAGTGAGGTAATTTGGTTGAGATTACAAAAATATATCACTAGATCTGTTCCATTCTAGGGCCTCTTCTTAACTACTATTGTATATTTCTGAGTGACTTTTGTCTTGTTTCTGCATTTTGTAAAAATAATTCTTAACATAATACCATCCTAACAGCACTATAGGTAGACATCTTAGATTGATGAATGCATTTATCAATTACTTGTGAATTTCTGGCACTGAGGAGTTGATGCTATAGACTAGAGTGCATACACACAGGAGGTCCATATTCTTTTCATAGCACCTATGAACACTGAACCAGCCATGGCTTTTGGGTCACTCTGTGTGGCTTAAAACAAAATCAAACAGAAAAATGGTCAATATTCTACTGTTCAGAATGGTCAGACCACTTGAGTTTTCTAAAAATGTCTATTAACAATGTTTAGCTCACTAAGGTCACATAGTTCAGTGCCTGTTATATTATACCCTTAGCTTCTGTGGCCATAAAGATGAATGATAGAATATGATTTATGTCATTAAGGAATACATGAGGGTAAAATATATAAGAATGTTAGTATCAGACCATTTTATGTACTGTTCAAGTTTACTCAGATCCATCTGCCCTTTTTAGACTTTGATGACAGCTGGGCCAGATTCTGACCCTCCCCTCTATGCAAGGACTCCATTATAATCTTTTCAGAAGACACTGAGTGTTCTTGGCTCACGTCTGACATGACTGAATTTACTGATGCTTAGACTCCTCCACTTTTTTCTGGGTTCAGAGGAAGTGTTGCATCATTAGCTATGGAGCTGGGTTCTCTAAGCAGCTTCCTGGACGGTTGGGTATTATAACTCAGAAGTAGGCTGTGGAATTGGGATAATCTTTGAAAAATGATCAATAAAGGTTAGAGGGTACTGACATGTTGGCAACACACCCTAGCGAACTCTGGGTTTCTGCAGCTCATAGCCATTTGCATTGCCTTCAAGCCAGAGCCTTATGCTAATCAGGTCCCTCTTGTGCATATCACAATAGGAGATTGAGGACAGGGATGGAAAAGGCAGTTTAATTCTAATAACTCTGTGATACCATTATAATTTCTACTATGACTTTTTTTGCCAGCTAGTTTGAGCATTTTCCTCATGTCCCCCCATGGGTCCTCTTTGCAGGACTAGAAATATATCAGGAAAAGCCTTGTTACATCAGGGACCCCCCCACCTCCATCTTAGAATCACCTCTGTAAAGATTAAAGGAGAAGCCATGCTGATCCACCTTAGGTGGATGAGAATGATCCCTTCAGTAAGACAGAGGGCAGAGCACACCAAAATTACCCGGAACAGAGAAACATGGACCTTTTGGATATTTGAAGACAGCCATATAGTTGCATGGAGTTCATAATATGAAATTGTGATATTATCTTCCTATGTATATATATCTTGAGATGCTTTTGTTCTTAGGCGTGTTTCCCCTCTCCACAAGT
Organism: Cryptotis parvus; assembly: GCA_021461705.1. Classification (NCBI taxonomy): domain Eukaryota; kingdom Metazoa; phylum Chordata; class Mammalia; order Eulipotyphla; family Soricidae; genus Cryptotis; species Cryptotis parvus. Next base: position 116,167 of record JAJIBD010021879.1, on the reverse strand, counting down.
GCTTTGCAGAAGAGTCAACCTGAGAATCAGGGACATATTTATAGAGCTGAACCAAAGGTACAGCCTAGCAAGCATCTGCACCTAGAAGCTGGTTTTTTTTTTTTTTAAATCCTTGATTATGCAGCCCTGACAGGGAGGAAGTTTTCTGTCTTCTGGCTATTGGAAGTTTTTTTTTTGGGGGGGGGTGGGGGAAGGTGCTAGGAAGAAGAGAGGCACCCATCTTGGTGGAAGATCTGAGCTCATTGTCAGAGGTCTGGCAAGAAGCTAGAGGTTTGGGAGGTTCTCCCGCTTTGAATTGCAGTAAGCAGAGTTTTTTTAAGTTATTGGTGATAAGTAAAAGCCTTTTGGAACTGTGCTAAATTCATGATTAGTCTGTCTGTTGCTGGCCCTTAAAGTAAAGGGGAATTTGTTCGCTGATAGTGTCTAGGACTCCAACCTTCCCCAGCACTGGCAGATATCTCCTCTGTTCCCTATCTCAGTATTTCCACAGCTTACTACGTGGGCATCATGTGACTGGACAATGACATGTTTCTTGTATGATCAAGTCAGCAGTTTACAACTTTATTTAGGTCTTCCATTCTACGCTTCCTCATTCTAATTTTTTCCCTCTTAGCTTTTACTTTTTGCCTCAGCCTTATCTCTAGGAAATGCAGGTAAAATTAATTAATCATAGTAAATAAATGCTAAGTTAATTATAGATAGGAGCATGTATAAATACTATTATACTATTTGGAAGAGTTGTTAAAGAATATGTAACTCATTACCTCTCCTTTTTATTTGTCTTATGTTTCACTATTTAAAACCCAAGTCTTTGTTTTGGGGGCTCAGTCAGAAGGATTTGGGCCCCCAAAATCCAAGCTTTTAAAACTTAACTCCATATTTTATTTAGTTTTTTTTTTTTTTTGTGTCACACCCAGCAATGCTCAGGGATTACTCCTGCCTCTACACTCAGGAATTATTCCTAGCAGTGCTCGGGGACCATGGGACCATATGGGATGTTGTGATCAAACTCGGGTCAGCTGCATGCAAGGCAAATGCCTTACCCATTGTACTGTTGCTCCAGCCCCAAAACCTAATGCCATATCGATTTCTTACAATAATCCCAATATTTTTCTGGAGATTAGGGTCCTTTTCTTGCATGCAACCAACTCTGGTTCAATCTCTGAAACCACATATGGTTACCCAGGCATTGCCACTAACATAAAGCCAGGGATGATCCCTGAACACTTTAGTGTGACCTAAAAAACAAACAAAATACAATTGAAACACATGTCATGATGTGACAATATGTCATGATTCTTAGTAACGTGTTTACATTTAAAAAGGTATCTCAGTAAGCCCAAAGAATGGCTGGAATATGGTTCCATATTACTCAGTAGGGAAGTCATAATGGATGAGGGAAACTTTCATGTCATCCCATTTGTATTGATCCCAACAAGTTAATCCTATGAAGACTTGCTACTATAGTAGAGTCATGATTTTCTGTTGTAGCACCTGTTAAAATGGTGTGAATTGCCAATATCTGGAAGTAAACAACTACATATTTTTTTCACTAACGTTAATGGATTCTTTCTTTTGAGAAGATGTGCAATTTTTATTATATATGGAGTTGACAAAAAAAACCTCTTGATCCAGAGGATGTGTAATCAAATTGTACTAATCTCACTGTAAAGGAAGAGTTATTATCATTAATAAAATATGGTAAAATATGAGATAGCTAAATTAATGATGAACACTGTAGGAAAGATACAAAACATATTTCTAAACTCAGAAATAATGTGTGTGTTCATATTTTTAAAATGAAATTGTTTGGCAATTGCAGAATGGCTAAATTTGTTTCTTTTATCAAGAGGAGAACATTCCCAAATTGACTTTGGGGATTACATTCCAACCTGTAAATAATTTAAAATAAAGTTTGAAAAATAATATGCTGATACTGCAGTCTCTTAGAATGAATGAATCATCACTATATGATTATAAATGGATTTACCAAGAGAAAGATTAAAAGAGAACTGTCGCTTTTGACATTTTAGTTCCAACAATTTTTCCTAGTGCCTTATGGTTAAAAAATAGGCCAAAGAAATAATGGTGTATTTACCCTAAAGCATCTGAGAGTCTCACAATAAAAAAGAAAAGGGGTATATTTTTTTCTCCTCTCAAGAGTTCACCTTTACCTTTCTTGGTTAGAGACAGAATCATTTTAATAGAAAATTAGCAGTCACAGGGCAGTGTTCCATTTCAGTAAATTATGGCACAATTCTGGTTCTGTATGTTATAGGAGACTTTAATGCCATTGCTGCAGGACAATCAGAAAATTTTCCAGTTCTTGGTACTTGAATTGCAAAGGAGAATATTAATAAGATAAAATCCTAGGATGGAAAAACCTTTCAACTCTGAAATTCTATGCCTGGAAGAATCATAAGATAGCATTTTCTCATAAAGTCTCTTTGCTTTAGAAGATCCACAATCCTGATTATTATTCAAACCTAATTTCAGCTCGGAAAACTTAAGTAAAAGACAATCTTTGAGTTCTGAAGATTATAAAAGATGACAGTGTGTATGTATGTTTGATCAAAAGAATACACCAGGGCAACCACTGCCCACCCTAAGACAACTCAAAGAAGCTGTCAATCAGAATAATGGGGCTGAAGCCGAGAACATCACTACATCACACTTGCAGACACTCAGGCCATTACTCTGTAAATGCTGGGCAGTTGCAGAGACGGGGCTGCTCTCTCTCTCTCTCTCTCTCCCTCTCTTTCTTCTTCTCCCTCTCCCTTTTCCTCTCCCTCTCTCTCTCTCCCTCTCTAAAGGAAAAAAAAAACATAAATGCTAGGGAGTTAAGAAATGTTGCTGTACCGTGCCAATGACATTATGACATTCTTGGTTTGTTACTTCTCTTTTAGTTTTCATTTAGCGGTTATATACTTGAAAAGGCAACCAAATTATACATTGTCCTTGTTAGAGTTTGAAACATAGCATAAAAGTTCATATTATTCTTGAACAAATATTTATTCGAAACCAATGATTTATCAGGCACAATGCTGGTGTTGGAGCTATAAAAATGATTGGATCTTTATCCCTGTTTTATATTAGCTCCGAGCCAGTGGTGGTTTGGTGTTGGAGACATAGTTGGAGATAGTCTAATTCTATAGATTAAGACTCTTGTATCTCTAAGAAGTTAAGGACTTGTTAAAGATGCCCTCACTTTTTGGACACAGAACTGAGATATCCCTTATTCTCTGATTTGCACCATGGAATGGTTTGGAATTCACTATTCATTCACTAATTTGCTCATTATCATATGTTTGTTGGGTGCCTACCTTGAATAATTTATCCCTTCCACTATGCAGAAGATTATCATTTTATGGGGAAAGTGAATATCAAAATGATGAGGGAGATGCAAAGACATAACTAGAATATATAATGCTCTTAGTTTGTTAATAAATTTATACAGTATTCTAAGAATCCATTCAGTGATGGCAGAATATTTAACACAATTAGGTGAGTTCTACCTACAGTGCTTGGGTTTTAAATTTCATTATCTCCCATGGTTGATATTAAGTTACCCCTGTGGTTTATGGATTATCATGGAGGTCATTCTGTTCCTACATCATCATCTGTAGGGCTGGCAAGAGGTGTTTTTTTTTAATCTGTTCCTAACCCTATTTACTGATGTATCTGGCATCTACTGAAATACATGCTGACTTCTCTGATCAGCACTGCTTGCATTTCCTCAGTGAATTCCTTTGTCTGGGGTTCTAGACTTTTCCAGGTTATCTCTTTAGTCCCTCTACCCTCAGCAAAAATGTTCTAAAAGGTTTGTGCATGGGTGTGTGTGTGTGTGTGTGTGTGTGTTTGTGTGTGTATGTGTGTGTATGTGTAAGGCACAGAACAGAAAACTTAACACTTTACTTCTGCCTTCCTCCAAACATGATGCTAAGTCATTATGCCTCTAAAGTCTTTAGGACTCTTTTTAATACTCAAATGCTAGAAATTTTACATGCTTTAAACCACAGTGATAAGGTGATTCTTGAAAAAATCTACTTCAAACCTGAAAAAAATTTATACTTTTTAAACCTGAGGGCAGTGGTAAAAAGTAGGACAGTGTGTTACTGAATATTGATCACAGCAGTAATGTTCACTGTGTCTTGTGATTTCTATGAATCAGAAATTCAGGAAGGAAGGGGAAGACAGTTGTCTCTGTTGTTGTACCATGTCTAGAACCTCAGATGGAAATCATCAAATGGAGGAGCATGGGATCAGTGTCTGGAGGCTGTGGTTAGCTGGGACCTAGCTGAAGCAGTGAGCTGGAAGACCCTCAAGTGGCTAATCCATGTTCTAGGTTCCAGGGGAATAGGAGACAGGGACATAAACAGGTACTATGAAGAATGATGAACACTTGGAATATTTTAAAATTTTATTTTGTCTCATTGACTGTGCAGCTGATAATCCTCATTCATGAGAGCAGGTATGGCCAAAAATAAGTAAACAGAACTGCATGCTGAAAGTAGGTTAAAAACACACACACATTGTAACTTCTCAGAATCTGTATTGCAAAGCATAATGCTCAAAAGCACACACACACAGATTGAGATAGATAGATAGATAGAGAAAGAGAGAGAGAAGGAAAGCATCTGCTATAGAGACAGGCTGGGGAGGTGGGGTTTGTGGGTGAGAGGGGATATTGGTAGTAAGAAATGTACACTGGTAGAGAGATGGGTATTGGAACATTGTATGACTGAAATCTGATCATGACCACTGGTCATAAATACTGATCATAACTGTGTGTCTCACGGTGGTTCGATAAAAAATTTTAAGAAAGTAATCTATGCATAGAAGGAAATTAAACTATATATAGTGGTGGTGGGTTTTTGTTTGTTTTGTTTTGAAACAAGGGCACAGACATGAGGGGTATGACATTGGGGTCCTGATATTTAAACACTTTGTAACTACTCAGGCTATATATAGGTGATGTTGAGGGGATAGACATGTCCACGACATGCTGGGCATGTGTTTTATTAGTTGAATTAGCTCCTTAACTCTTATGTTTTCTGATTTTTAATCAATTTTCTTCTTAGGGCAAGAAGCTTTCTATCATTGTGTCCCATTCCCAAGTCTGTTGAAGCATAGTTACACAGCAGCTATGCTTCTCTCTCTCATCACTGATTCGGTTTCTTGTCCCTTTTTTCTCTTTCTCAAAGTACACCCCCTTCAGGAAGACTTCTTCCAATTCCATCATTAATTCCTATTCATTCTCTCATCTTTCTTTTTCATATCATAATTTAATAGTTCAGTCTTTTGCTGGGGAATTAATTGGATTATCATGTCCTTAACTAATAATAGCATTTTTTGGCCTATGAATGTTAACAGCTGCTTAATTGAAGTATTCAAATGGAATAACTAATAATGAGAAACTTAAGATTTTAAAACCTGCTAGACTCATTTTTTGAAGAGATCAAGACAGCTCAATAGCTACTAATCGTGCCATGTGGATACCCATCTGCGTGGTCTGGGCCGTGGCTGACCTGCTTTCAGGAAACTTAAGTAGCAGGATGCAGACATTTATCTCTTCTCATGCAGGACAAAGTATTGATCAATCAGACCAGTGGATCCAAGCTATTCTTCTCTATACTATTATATGTTTTAAATAATTTTATCTTTTATTCTACTTGTAAAATGGAGCCTATTCTCTCCATCCTACTCCCAAATTAAAAAATATAGCAATGAATACACAAGGAAAGAACACATATTGGGATACAAAATTATCAATAAATTAATGAAAATTAAATTCATGTTAAGTTTTTTCCATCATAGTGATTAAACTAGAAATCAGCCACAGAAGGAAAACTGAAAAAAAAAAAGAAAAACCAGACAAATGGCGACAAAGTAGTATGCTTCTGAATACTGTTAATTGATGAGGAAATTAAAGGGGAAATAAAAAAATCCTTGCAAACAAATGTGAGTGAATACATGAGCTTTTAGAACATATGAGACAGCGAAAAAGCAGTTATAAGAGGGAATTTCATAGCAATATAAGCTTTCATTAGTAAATGAAAAACTTTGAACAATCTAACATCATACCAGAGAGCCAGTAGAAGAATAACAATTGAAACCTAACACAAGTAGAGGGAGAGAAATAATAAAAATTAGAACATAGATCAGAGAGAGAGATGGAAAAGGGAAAGTGCCTGCCATAGAGGCAGGTGGGTGGGGAGGAGGGTTATGGGAGGGAAACTAGGGACATTAGTGGTGGGAAATATGTACTGGTGAAGGGTTAGGTGTTGGCACATTGCATGACTAAACTCAATCATGAACAACTTTGAAACTGTGTCTTTCACAGCGATTTAATAAAATATGGAGGGAGAGAAAAGAAAAGAACATAAATCAATGAGTAAAAACTGGTATAAAATAAGTTGCGTTTCTACAAGGAAGCAATCAAAAGGAAAAGAAGGAAACAAAAACCATCATTTTACAGTAATTTGCAAAAATGAATTAAGTATATAAGAATAAACTTACGATCACGATCACGATCTTCCCGTTGATCATCTCTTTGCTAGAGCGGGCACCAGTAATATCTCCATATGTCCTGTCTCATGCCAGTAGAGCCAGGGGCATCGGCTTGCTACAGGAACACAAAGAGCCTCAAACCATTATATTAGGTCATGGGAATGACCTAATATAATTGTTACTGGAATTTGGCATATCATATACAACACGAGAAGCTTGCCAGGCTTGCTGAGCGGGAGGCAAACTCTTTTAAACACCTCCAAATAAAGCATTTATTGATGAACCACTGCGGCCGCAAGCGGTCGCGCGAGCCGGGCTGTGATGGGCTGGTCTGCTGGGTGGAGTTCTGACGAGAGGGAAGTCCAGCAGTGGAAAATGGCGGCGCCCGTGGAGTGAGGAGGGGTGGCCTGGCTTGTTGTGAGGCTCTGCCGAGGTGGTGGGCCAGGGCTAGAACCCGCCATGCCTCCCGACTGCCTCATGAGCGGCTGTGCACAGGGAGAGCAAGGAACAGCTCTGCCCCATGTCTGAGAGTCTCTGGACCAGCATACCTGGGCCAGATTGAGGAAAAAGCTGCAGGGTGGGTGTCGGTGATCCGGGCTGTGATGGGCTGGTCTGCTGGGTGGAGTTCTGACGAGAATAAACTTAACAGGGAGGGAATCAGGGATGTTGTTGGTGGGAAATGGGCACTGGTGGAGGGATGGGTACTGGAACACTATAAGACATAACCCACATATGAACATCTTTGTAATTATATATCTCACAGTGGTATAATAAAAATATTAAATTAAATTAAAAAACAACAAACAAAATGTTGCAAAAAAGAATCAAAAAACCTGAATTCTAAAGAAAAAGAATAAACTTAACAAAGGAGATGAGAGATAGTAATCAAAATCTATAAATGGCTATTAAATAGAAGACTAGGAGTGGCAAAGATACTCTGTGCTCATAGATAACTGGCATTATTAAATTTACTATCCTACCTCATCTTTATACCAATCCAGAAAAATCAATCTCAAATTCTTGAGTGATATTTTTCAAAGAAGTAGATCATAATATTGTATAATTTCATGGAAACATAAAAGATTCCAAACAGAAGAGTGTTCCTGAGAAAAGGGAAGAGTGGGCATCATACTCTCCAACTACAGATTATACTCCAGATAAAATGATCAATAGGCACATGATAAAGAAGCAACAAACTCACTATCACTTATCAGAGAAATGAGAATCTGAATGACAGTTGAATATCATCCCACATCTGTGAAAGTAGCCTATATAAAAAAAAATCCAGAAATAAATGTTAGTAGGGTTTGGATTAAAATAAAAAAGGAACCCTCGTACATTGCTGGTGGGACTGTAATTTGGTCCAGTTTTAATGTAAAAATGTGTAGATTATTCAACATATTCAAAATAGATCTATAGCATAATCTAATAATTCTAATCCTAGGTATTTCTAATCTCTGAAGAATGCATAAGAGAACTAACTAAAATATGGTCATACATCTGTTGCAGTGCTATTTATAGGAAGTCGTTTTTCACTTGTCACTTGTCTTCCCGTTGTTCATTGATTTGCTCAAGCGGGCACCAGTAACATCTCTATTCTCTGGGAATCAGGTCCATTTTTGTTACTGTTTTTGGCATATCAAATACACCATGGGTAGCTTGCCAGGCTCTGATGTGGCTCTGGGTTCATCCCTTATAGGAAGTAATATATGAAAATACTCAGGTGTCCAGTAACATATGATACTTCTGGTTATAACAACTTCTGGACATAACAACTTCTGGATACAGAAGATGTGAAATATAAACACAATGGAATACTACTCAGTTATGAGAAAAGATAAAATATGTGACCACAAAGGAAGAATTAGATGGAATCATACTAAGTGAAATATGCTTGGAGAAAGAAAGATGTCAGGTGACCACAAAGGAAGAATTAGATGGAATCATGCTAAGTGAAATATGCTTGAAGAAAGAAAAATGTCAGGTGTTCTCACTCGTATGTGTGATATAAAGAAAAAAAGCAAACAAACATATATAGCTAAATGAATGTGAACTCTTAGACAGTAACTGCAGAATTGTGATTAATATAGGAGAGTTGGGACACGCTTTAAATACTGAAAGAGGCCCAGTGGTAAAGGGCTATTGATACTTGGGTGTAATATGGAAACAGAAATTTTGAAGAAATTTTTAAAAAATCCCTAAAACATAGTCTTGTAAATCAGCATTAAAACAAAAGGATTAAAATAAAAGTTGGCCTATTAAAATTTTTAAACTATATGGGATGCATAGAGTAAAAATAAAAAAAAAATTGAAACCTTACCAGCCATTCTTATCTCTTGTTATATTTTGACAGGCATTCATTTTTTTCTATATGTATGAGCAACTATAGCAGTTCCTAGACATGACTTTGTATCTATTATACCACACATAATGGCTCCCTATCCTGTTTTTTTCATTAAATAAGTGGTGATTAATTTTTCCATGTCAATAAATATATATCCACATCATTATTTTTATTGACTACACAATGTTCCTCTGTGAGAGATACTATAATTTAGTTGACTGATTATACTGAGCAACAGTTATGCCGATTGCAATTTTGATGCTTTAATCTACATACTGAAGAATTTATTTGTACATCCTTTTTTATGTAGTTGTCCGATCCTTCCTTTTAGGATAAATCTCACAAGGGGAAATTGCTAATACTCTTTCTTTTTAAAGAAATCGATAGGAAATTGTGGCAGAATCTGGATAAGTAACCTAATTTCAAGCAACAAAAGTGCATAGAGTTTCGTTTAGGAGACTGGACTAAATCATTTGGAGTGCAAAGGTTAAAAAAAATCTTTAAGGCATCTTCTAGTCTAGTGGGAAAGCTGGATTCTTAAACTAAATCATTACTACAATCAGCTCCAATTCCCATTAGTGATAGGAAGAGAGGAATGAAAGGACTCGTTAAATCTGAGTAAGAGAGATGGGAATGAGTGGAAAACTAATGGATTGACCCCATGGTGAAGAGGAGAATTTTTGTTTAAGTGTTTGTGTGCTAAGGACACCTTGACAAGGTACCGTCTACAGAGTGCCTTCAACAACAGAAATTTGTCATCTCATTGTTCTGGAGGCTGGAAGTCCAAAATTAGATTATTGGTGGGGGTGGTTTCTTCTGAGGGCCACGAGTTCATCTTTTCCAGGTCTTTCTCTTCAGCTTACAGATTGTCATTTTTACCTTGTGTCTTCATAACACATTTATGTCAAAGGGTCTTTTTCTTCTTTTTTAAAGAGCTTGAGACTTTTATTTATTTATTTTGAACATTTTAATTTCTTTATTAAAATTAATTAATTAACGATGAGGTACATAATTACAGAGTTGTTCATGATTGAATTGCAGTCTTTCAGTGTTCTACACCCATCCTTTCATCAATGTACATTCTCAACAAAGGGTCCCCTTCTTATAAGGACACAATCCATAGAAGATTAGTTTTCACTCTAAGTATTGTAATTTAACAACCTATTTAAGTCTTACTCCCAATACTGTCACATTTTCAGATGCAAAGTGGGAGGTTCAGAGTTTAATATGTGGGTCTGGAGTGATAGTATAGGGATTAACATGCTTGCCTTGTGTTTGGACAACCCTGATTCAAATGTCCATCGCCATATTTAGTCTCCTGAAGACTACAAAGAGTGATCTCCTAGGGACAGACCAGTAGTCAGCCCTGAGCACAGCTAAGTGTGGCCTATGAGGCAAAAAAAGAAATGAACAAAATAGAAGTCAGGCTATAAATGGGGGAGGGTTGAGCAAGTGTTCATACATAACAGTGGAAGAATTCAAAAATATTAACATAAAACGCAGAGTCAGCCAAGGATGTTGTGATTGGGAAAGACCAAAACTGCTCTGTGTGACACGTAGAAAGGTCTGGAATTAGGAATGAAGGAGAGGAACAGAGGGAGAAAATGTGTCTGTACTAGAAAGCAGGGACTTGGAAACTGGTCCTTGCTCTGTGGGGGAGGAGGGTCAAAGGGAGCTCTAGGCGTGGCATGGCTTTAAATCCCACTGTCAGAATACCTAGCATTGCTTTGGATGTAGAGCATTTGGAACTGTCTGCACAGCTGGTGGAAATATAAAATGCAACAACTATTTTGGAAAGCAATTTCACAGTTTCTTCAAAGGTTATATATAAAACTACCATATGACCTAGCATTCTCTCTTAGGTATTTATCCAGGGAAATGAAAGCATGTCTCAAAAAGAATGTTACATGATGTTAGTGGAAGCTTTATTAATAATTTCCCCCACATTGAAAACAATCCAAATGTCCAATAGTAGGTGAATGGGTAAATTATGGTATGTCTTTTCAATAGAAAGCCAATTAATAATAAGGAAGAAGAAGCTACTTTTGACTAAATATCAATATGGATATTGTTAAATTTTAAAATGAGTAGGAGTTCATGGGAAAGTCCATACATGGTATGTGAATAATTTTATACAAAATCTGGAAAATACAAAGTAATCTGGACGATAGGGTCAGGAATAGATGGGTTGGGGTGGGAGAAGGACATAAAATAATATAGCTTAAAAACATCAAATTATATACTTTAAATACAGGTACCCTATTGTGTGTTATTTGTACCTCAATAAAAGAAAGTAATAGAATGAAAGGGAAACAAAACCAAAATATACAGGAAAAGAAATGTATGGGGTAGATTGAAATTTTAGGATATAGACTTGACTAAGGGAACTACTTAGAAGGTTGCTTTCTACAAAAGATCTTTGAGAAATTATAAGTGTGATCTTTGAGAAATCATGAGTGTAAATGGAGCTGGGTAAGCAGTGCCCATGTAATTTCACTTTGCTTCTGTTCTAAGACATTTGCGTTTAAGAACTGAACTTCTGTGGGTTGCAGAAAGGCTTTGTTCCTGTGTGATGGTGGAGGATGCCAGCTTTCCTTCCTCCCTGTGCACAGAGCCATGAGTAAGTCCTGGGCATTACCGAGTATGACCCTTTGCCCAAAGGAAAAAATATGGTAATATGAAGGGCCAGAGGACGTGTACTTTGCCTTGCATACAACTGACCCCCTGATTCAATCCCTACCACCACATACAGTCCCCCAAGCACCACCAGGACTGATCCCTAAACACAGAGGCAGAAGTAAACCCTAAGCACAGAGCAGAAATAAGCCCTGAGTTCTAACTCCCCCCAAACTAAAAATGTAACAAGAAAACAGCACATATTCTTGGCCACTTAACATGAGCAAGACATTCCCACATGTCTCAAATAATTCTCTTAATAGCCTTATCATTAATAGCATTTTGCAGCCTCAGAAACTAAGACTCATACGCAGTAAATAATGTGTCTGCAACCTCACTGATAGTAAATACCAGAGTCAGAGTTTCAAGTCACGCCTCCTGCCTCCTGTTTGGAGGCTGTCACTGTCCTGTGTCAGTCTTTAGTGCAGTGCCTCAGCATCCACAGTGCCCAGCTGTCGTGGACAGAATAGAGACAGTCCTTCGAGACAGCAAACAACCTCCTTGAAAAAGAGGCCCTGGCTTTATCTTTTGATGTCAGAGGAGCCTGTGTTTGGGTCGGCCACTGCTCCCTCCTGAAAAGAGCTCTCCAAAGAGATTGGCAGCAGGAGAGGCAGGGATGTGGCTGGGTCAGAGGAGTGTGACTGGGCCCTGCTTCAGTACTGAAGACCTGATAAAAATCAGGGACCTCTGGGCACTTGATTTTAAAAGTAATCCTGTCAGTTTCCTAATAATAGTAATAAATTAACCAAACAGCAGATTCAGTGGTATTTTATGTCCTCAGGGTATTGCTTTCACACTTCAACTTGATAGCATGATTTATCAAGAGATAAATTACAGCTGGGAATAAATGGATTTTCTGATGTCACAGAGGCGACAAGTATATTCCGAAGATGTTACCAGTGATGGGCACATACCTGACAAGCACACTTGAAAACCCCCAAAGCAAACAGCTTCTCATGAAAGCCTGAACAGCTTTAATTTTCACTCTCTCTGTAGGTCATTGCAAGGACAGAGACGTTGATGGCCTAATTACCCTCTCCTCAAGTCAGTATGGCCTGAAAGTATTAATTACTGTGCACTTTGGAGCCACCTCAAATCTTTTCTGAAACCGAACTCAAGGATAAGTAAGTGCATGCAGGGGTATGCATCTGTTAGTCAATTCAACTGCCTGCTCACTCTTTCGTCCTTTCCCAGTTACCTATGGAAAGCGACTGTTGGACTAGCTTGCTGAGCAAGAAATCCTCTTCTTTGGATGTAAGGGAAGGTGGGAGTTAGCTCAGAAGAGTAACGAGAGAGAGAGAGAGAGAGAGAGAGAGAGAGAGAGAGAGAAAGGAGGCAAAGTGCCTGCCATAGAGGCAGGCTAGGGAGGGAGAGGGAGTCAGGGGACATTGGTGGTGAGAAATGTACACTGGTGGAGGGATGGGTGCTGGAATACTGTATGACTGAAACCTAATCATGAGAAGTTTTGTGATTGTTTATCTCATGGTGGTATAATAAATAAAATAAAATAAGTAACAACATGACATGACATGACATGACATGACATAACATAACATCACTGTCTTCCCGTTCATCATCGATTTGCTTGAGCGGGCACCAGTAACATTTCCATATGTCCTGTCTTATGCTAGTAGAGCCCAAGGGCATCTGCTTGCTCCAGGAACATAAAGCACTTCAAACCATTCAATCAGGTCATGGGAATGAGGTCTATAATTGTTACTCGTATTTGGCATATCAAATATGACACGGGTGGCTTCCCAGGCTCTGCCGTGCAGTTAGCATACTCTTGTAGTCACTTCTGATCTCAAGCATTTATTGATGAACCGTGCAGCCGAGATAAGATAAGATAAAATAAAATAAAATATAAAATAAAGGGGTAACCAGAAAGTGCCGCTAAGGAAAGCCCCAGGCAGAGGGCATAGATGGCACAGGATCTGAAGTTAAGATGAGAGCTGTCCAGAGTTACGTGTAGATAGTCCTACTCTCTTGCTTGTACCCCTCAAGAAGGCTGAAACGTGAGCCGAGAATGAGTTCTGCACTGTAAATGGATCCATTGATGCCTATGGATTTATCGATTAGGGTCTACACCCTCATGGAAAAACATGGTACAATTCTTCATCATGAGTAATTTAATGCTTATTATTTTTAAGTTTTGTTTTTGTTGTTGACACTTTCATGAGGAGAATGAAAACAGATTTTTTTTCCCTTTATTGGTGCATGCAGTGGTGAGGAGAGCCAGGGAAATCTCTAAGCTTGAGGCATCTATCTTGCAAGAAGAAAGTATATTTGAGCCTAGGACATTTAAAACTATGTTTTAAAACAAACTCTAAAATCTGCACAATGTTCAACAAACAAACATAAACCTAATATTTTGTCAGGCAACATATCAAAGCAAAAAAATAGAAATTATTTTTAGAAAAAACAAACATAGGAATAAGATTTAACTTCAGAAGCAAGCAAGCAGATAAGCTCATTAATGAATAGTCCACCCAAGGAGCAAATCGGATTTAAATGTTCACAGCTTTTGGATAATTTAAAGCTAGTGATAACTAGAAAAGTATGTACACAGATTAAAAGAAAATGGTGCTATGAAGTTTCTTTTCTCAATGCCTTTAAAGTTTCCAATAGCCTGAAGCCTCAGTCAAAATCCCAGGGAGGTGCTACAAATAACTATTTTAAAATCCAAATTCAGGGCATCTGAAGAAGTAAAGGTGCATGGCATTTTCCCTCTTGGGGATAAACAGCTTTGGCATATGTAAATTATAATGATTTATAAACCTGTAATACTTTCTGATCACATAGTGAATGGGAATCTCTCTAAACGTGGTTAATTTTTCTATTGTACAAATACTTTTGCTAATTTATCTATTTTTATTTCCCTGATGAAATTCAGGGCATGTTTTTATAGGAAAATAAATACATGATCAAGTGGCAAGTAAGACTCATGGGCCCTGGGGAGATATTGGTATTTAGGATAAATCTTTCAAACAGAATTCCACCATCTTGGAATCTGATTTCTAGATAAATCCTCCTCCCCCAAAGCTCTAAGGTCCACATAAATCATCTTTTACATGCATTGTTCATGCTCCCTTAGAGAAAATATGCCACGGGCCAATGTGAGAGGCATCGCAGAAAGGACATGACTTAAATCATTCCAATCTTGAGTATAGACAAATTTTCATAGGTGTTCAAAGCAACTTGTCACAGAGTCACTCTCAGTTCTTCTAGTGAGTAGCACCAAACCAATTCTATTTCAAATTTAGATAGATGAAACTCCCAGAATCTACCAGTCTGCTCTATTATCTTTATCTCAACTCTAATTAAACCAGAAGAAGACATGCTGGGGTGCAGTAAGGAATAATCTTTTATATTCTGTAAGTCTTCACCTGAGACCCATTAAGGCCCAAAATTAGTTTAAAAAAAAAGGAGATGGCTTTACGTTTATCTCCTATCTAGAAAAATTCTGTTCAAGCTTTGCATCTTTTTTTTAGACCAATGAGCAAACCTATTTTTGTTATGCTTGGCTTAAGAACAGTGGTATCAGTTTCATTTTATTTTATTTTGTCTCTTTCTTTTCCTCTTTGGCTGCTGAAGCAAACCCAGAAAATAAAAAACTTGACTAGCATCATATAACACAAATATATTGCATTTAAAAAACAATATTAGAGGAATAAGTGGGGCGCCATCCATTTTTAAATAAAATGTGACATCATATATAGAAACTTTGATGATAGGAAATTTGATGAATTTTTACAAAGTACAAGCTGACAATAACCATCAAAGTCCCACAAGGTGAAAAATATAGAGAACATCCAATACTCCTCTAAATGCTCCTCTGAGGTACCCCCTTCAGTTTCTCTCCTGACTATGCTAACCACTAATTTTACTTCTATTACCACTATTTTATTGTGTTTAGAAACATTGAAGTGAGTGGAATAGTAGGATGTACGTGCACTGTCTCTGGATTCTTTTATTCAGCATTGTTACTGGGAGTGTTACCCCAAAATGACTAAGTAGATGGTTCCTTGAGTTATTGTATGTAAATTAGCACACAAAACATCAGTTGTTTATGCAGTTGTAGTTCTATAATTAACGGCTTTGAGATGGCAGTTTTGTGACTGGAGAGCTTATAGTATAGCAGTGTCCAGTGATCTGTTGATTATATTTTAGTGCTCTGGCTGTCTTGCTGGTGTTTGCTGCTCTTTGTCTCTTTGGCTTTCCCTGATTTTCTGGCCACGGGCTCTGGTGTAAACTGCATCTTTTCCTGCTGTCTTCTCAGGCACTGCATCTGTTGGGTGCAAGTGTAGGGTCAGAGAGGAAGTTATTGAACTGTGTTCTCTTTCTCAGTGTCACTTTCTCTACCCCTTTAGACATGACCATTACCTATCTGACCAGCTACCCCTCATGTGAGAGAGATTTGGATGTCCTTCCCCAACTCCATAATAGGAGCATTGGTGTTGGTGTAGCCAATTCATTTTCATTGCTTTAGCATTTCAATGGGTGAATATGCCACAATTCATTTATTCTTTATACTATAGGGGAACATTTGGGTTGTTTACAGCTTTTGCCTATTATGAATAATGTTGCCATGCAAATTCATGTACATGTCTTTTGGTGAACATATGTACTATCTCTAGTTATATACTTAGGTTTGGAATTGATGGGCCAAAGAGTGTGCATATGCTCAGTATTAGTGAATATGAGAGGGTTTTCCAATATGACAATGACAATTAACTCTGCTTTGAGAGTTTGAGTCTCTCTACATTCTTATTGTTATGTAACTTTTATAATTTAGCCATTCTGGTAGTTCTATAAATTCATCCATTTCTGGTCATTTATGGTCTAAAGTATAATATGTAGGAAAAATAACTTATTTTCATGCTTTGAAGATTGAATAATGTCCTGAGAGAAACAAATATGAGGATGACGACCTCACTGAGGACTCCTAGTGATACTTATGTCTGAAAACGTATCGAGGGTAGCTGTTCTTAGCTATTCCCTAAAAAGAAGTACAGAGTTGCAGAAATCACAGAAATTCAAAAGATCATCAGAGATTACTATGAGAGCCTGTATGCCACGAAACAAGAGAACCTAGAAGAAATGGACAAATTCCTGAATTCCTATAGCCTCCCAAGTCTGCAACAAGAAGATTTGGAATACCTCAACAAACCTATCACCATCGAGGAGATGGAATCGGTAATCAAAAGTCTCCTCAAACACAAAAGCCCAGGTCCAGATGGATTCACCAGTGAATTCTACAAAACCTTTAAAGAGGACCTACTCCCAATTCTTTTTAAGCTCTTCCAGCGAATTGAAGAAACAGAAACACTCCAAAATAGCTTTTACGAGGCACATATCACCCTGATACCCAAAGCTGACAGAGATGTCACAAAAAAGGAAAACTACAGACCAATCTCCCTG
This sequence comes from Cryptotis parvus, assembly GCA_021461705.1. Classification (NCBI taxonomy): domain Eukaryota; kingdom Metazoa; phylum Chordata; class Mammalia; order Eulipotyphla; family Soricidae; genus Cryptotis; species Cryptotis parvus. Next base: position 99,216 of record JAJIBD010021879.1, on the reverse strand, counting down.
ATGAATACAGATGCTAAGATCTTCAACAAAATACTAGCAAATAGAATCCAAAGAGTCATCAAAAGATTATACACCATGACCAAGTGGGATTCATCCCGGGAATGCAAGGATGGTTCAACATCCGCAAGTCAATCAACATAATACATCATATCAATAAAAAAGAAAAATAAAAACCATATGATCATATCAATATATGCAGAGAAGGCATTTGACAAGATTCAACACCTGTTCATGATAAAAGCTCTCCATAAAATGGGGATTGAAGGAACCTTCCTCAATATAATCCAGACCATCTAATACAAGCCCACAGCGAGCATCATTCTCAATGGGGAAAAACTGAAAGCCTTCCCCTTAAGATCAGGGACAAGACAAGGCTGCCCACTCTCACCACTTCTATTCAATATATACTGGAAGTACTTGCAATAGCAATCAGGGAAGAGAAGAAACATTAAGGGCATCCGGATAGGAAAGGAAGAAGCCAAGTTATCACTATTTGCAGATGACATAATATTCTACCTGGAAAACCCGAAACTCTCTACCGAGAGGCTCCTAGAAATAATACATTCCTATAGTAGAGTGGCAGGGTACAAAAGCAGTACCCAAAAGTCAATGGCCTTCCTATATGCAAACAGTGACAGAGAAGAAAGGGACATTAAAGAAACTATCCCATTCACAATTGTGCCACAGAAAATCAAATACCTGGGAATCAGTTTTTTGACAAAGAATGTAAAGGATCTCTACAAAGAAAATTACAAAATGTTACTTCAGGAAATAAAAGAAGACCTGAGGAAATGGGGACACATTCCCTGCTCATGGATTGGAAGGATTAACATTATCAAAATGGTAATACTCCCTAGGGCTTTATACAGATTCAATGCGGTCCCTATAAAGATACCCATGATGTTCTTCAAAGAAATTATACAAACACTCCTGAAATTTGTATGGAATAATAAACCCCCATGAATAGCTAAAGCAATCCTTGGGAAAAAGAAGATGGGAGGTATCACTTTCCCCAACCTCAAGCTCTACTACAGAGCAGTTGTAATTAAGACAGTGTGGTATTGGTATAGAGACAGACTCATAGACCTATGGAATAGAACTGAATATCCTGAATCACACTCTCAAATATATAACCACTTAATCTTAGATAAAGGAGCAAAAAAATATTAAGTGGAGCAAAGAAAGCCTGTTCAACAATTGGTGCTGGCAAAACTGGGCAGCCACGTGTAAAAAATATGAACTTAGACCTCCTTCTAACACCATGCACAAAAGTCAGATCAAAATGTATTATCGATCTCAACATCAGACTTGAATCTATAAGGTACATCAAAGAAAACATAGGAGAAACGCTCTACAACATCGGGGCTAAAAGTATCTTTAAAGACGACACACCACTGACCAAGCAAATGGAAGCAAAGATAAACAAATGGGATTATATAATATTGAAAAGCTTCTGCACCAAAAAATGAAATGGTGACCAAATACAAAGACAATCCACAGAGTGGGAAAGGATATTCACCCAGTACCCATCTGACAAGGGGTTAATACCCAGGATATATCAGGCACTGGTAGCACTTCACAAGAAAAAATACAGCCAACCCCATCAAAAAATGGGGAGAAGAAATGAACAGAAGCTTCCAAAAAGAAGAAATTCCAATGGCCAAAAGGCATATGAAAAAGTGCTCTTCATCTTTAATCATCAAGGAGATGCAAATCAAAATAACGATGAGGTACTATCTCACACCAGAGAGACAGGCACACATCCAAAACAGCAAGAACAACCGGTGCTGGCGTGGATGTGGGGAAAAAGGGACTCTGATCCACTGTTGGTGGGAGTGCCGACTGGTCCAGCCCTTTTGGAAAACAATATGGGGATTCCTCTGAAAAGTAGATATTGAGCTCCCATTTGATCCAGCAATAGCACTCCTGGGAATATACCCAAGAGACCGAAAAACACATAGCAGAAACACTATCTGTACTTCTTTATTCATCTCTGCGCTATTCACAATAACTAGAATCTGGAAACAACCTAAATGCCCGAGAACAGAGGACTGGCTAAAGAAACTGTGGTTCATCTACACTATGGAATACTATGCAGATGTCAGAAAAGATGAAATTATGAAATTTACCTGCAAATGGATGGGCATGGAGACTATCATGCTGAGTTAAATTAGTCAGAAGGAAAAGGATAGATATAGAATGACTGCATTCATTAATAGGATATAAATAGATTTTTAACTAAATGTGGGAAGTGGTAATGGAAGGTTAAAACTCAGCATTGAATATACACAAAGAGACTTAAGTGATAAACTCTAAATATCTGCAGGGCTAGCCACAATGTGCAAAATAAGAGGGAGAGAGATGCAGAGACGGGGAGAGAGAGAGAGAAAGATAGGAAACGGGGGTACCTGCTATTGAGGCAGCCTGGGGGGTGGGCAGGAGGGGGTGGGGGTACATTGGTGGTGGAAATGGGGCACTGGTAGAGGGAGGGGTGCTGGAATACTGTATTGCCAGGAGCCAATTATGACACCTTTGCAATTGTGTGTCTCACGGTGGTATAATAAAAATTAAAAAAAAAGTACAGAGTTGCTTTCAAAATACAGGGCCTGAAGAATTTAAATGAAAGTAAAATATTTTACACTCCATTTTCTTTTATGGCATCCTGAAGAATTATGATCAATATCTGATTGCAGGAAATTTGACCATGGTTAATCTACATCAACACAAAAATGAGCTGTAAAAGGGGACTCTGTTCATATGCTAAATGCACTGAAGCATTGTCCTTGAGCTAATCTAGACTCTGCTTTCATTTATTTATTCACCTTCCATTATTTCTACTAGCTCAAAGCTTTTTTTTTTTTAAATAAGGAAATCTATGTACATTGGATTTAGTGGTTTAGGCTTGTCATTCATTACTCTGGAATCACGAGGTACACATTCATACACCTTAGTTGTGTGCTGACCATGTAACAACTTCAGATTTCAGCTGTCATTTAGGCACAGATTTTTTTTTTTTTTGGCCTTTAGACACCACTGGCGATGCTCAGAGGTTACTCCTGGCTTTGCACTCAAGAATTACTCCTGGCAGTGCTAGGGAGACCTTATGGAATGCCAGGAAATTGAACCCGGGTTAGCTGCATGCACACAAGGCAAATGCCTTATCCACTTTACTGTCACTCCGGCCCCCGAGAATATATTTTGTGGTAATAACAAGTCAGTTGGGAAGAGTCACTCAAAGTGTTTCTTTTCTTACACAAACGAGAGATACATTTTCTTGTTTTAAGACATATTTCCCAGCTAGTTATTGGTATTTTTCCAGCTGTTCAGAAATGCCTTATGCGTCCAGCTTTCCATCATTCTGTTCCATTATCATTAACGCACCAACTTTTACACTCATGAACATTTTAGCCTCATAGTTGGTTGTAAGATGTCTGCTAAACTTCAAGCATTGCCTTTATATTTAAGGAATAACAGAGAAGAATTAGGGTTGAACCAAGCCATATCTTTCCCATTTATCTGGAAAGGTAGAAGTTGCTGAAGACATCTACTTATTCCTTGATATTTGTTATCCATTATTGTGGAACAAATACCCTAACCCCCATCTTGCACATACATTACACACAAAACAGCAATAAATCAGTGGGCAGTTACAAGAGAATACCACAGATGGCAAATCAGATAAAAACATGGAATTCTTTTTTAAAATATATTTTATTATACCACCATGAGATAAACAATTACAAAAATGTTCATGTTTGAGTTTCGGCCATACAGTGTTCCAGCACCCATCCCTCCACCAGTGCCCATTTCCCACCACCACCAATGTTCCTGATTCCCTCCCTCCTCCCCTAGCCTACTTCTATGGCAGGTTCTTTACGTCTTTTCTGTCTCTCTCTCTCTTCCTTCTCTTACATATTGTGGATTGTAATACATATACTTAGAGGTTATCAAAAACATGGAATTCTTGGTGTTATCCCCGCAGAACTAACCAGCCCCAGAGAACAGGCCGGAACCAGTCATCCACATCCCCAAACTGAAAACCTTGTGGCGCGCTTAGCACGTCCATGAGAACGACTTACTATTTATCTTACATGAGCATTTGTCCCTAGACTCCTTGCCACCCACCCAAACTCTGCAACCAACCCAGATACCTACTAATTGTACTATCTAGCCACCCACAAACACACATCTACAATATACAATAGTCATAATGGTAAAGCAATGCAGAATTCCATCAAGCTCAGTGAGTGAAGTCACTAGCCTCGGTGAGCCAAGCAATAATGATGAGCTGTATAACCTCTCTGATAAGGAATTTCAGAAAGAATTGTTAAGGATTCATAAGGAACTCAAAGAAGCAATGCAATGCAAAAATCAATAAAATACAAGAGGACATGAGAGAAGAAATGAGGAAAATGCAGACTAAAATGCAAACAGAAATGGTAGACTTTAGAAATGTGATCACTGTCTTCCCGTTCATCACCGATTGGCTCAAGCAGGCACCAGCAACGTCTCCATATGTCCTGTCTCATGCTAGTAGAGCCCAAGGACACCTGCTTGCTCCAGTAACATAAAGAGCCTCAAACCATTCCATCAGGTCATGGGAATGAGGTCTAAAATTGTTACTAGTATTTGGCATATCAAATACGACATGGGTAGCTTGCCAGGCTCTGCCATGCGGGTAGCATACTCTTGTAGTCATCTCTAAATCCAGCATTTATTGATGAACTGCGCGGCCGATAAATGAAACAAAAAACACACCGGAAGTCCTCCATAGCAGAGTAACAACTGCTGAAGAAAGAATTAGTGATCTCCATGACGAGTTCCAAAGATTCTCTACACAACAGCAGAAGATGGAAAAAAAGACTCACAATTAATGAACAGACAACAAGAGACAATCGGGATGAAGCTAAAAGGAATAACATACAGATCATTGGGGTCCCAGAAGGACAAGAAGAAAACCCTGATGAAGAAGGAACTGTCAAAGCCATCAGTGCTGAGAAGTTCCTAGAACTGCTTGCCTCCAGATTCAGGAGGCACACAGGGTACCAGCTAAAAGAAACCCCAATAAGAATACTCCAAGACACATCCTAATTAGAATGACAAAAACTGTAGATAGAGATAGAATACTGAAAGCAGCAAGATCAAAGAAGGAAATCATATACAAAGGAACATCCTTAAGATTTACAGCAGACTTCTCCGATGAAATACTCTGAGCCTGAAAACAATGGTGGGATATTGTGAAAAGGCTCAATGAACTGCAGACCTCACCAAGAATTCTTTACCCGGATAGACTAACATTCAGATATGAAGGAAAGACACACAAATTTAAAGGCAAGAAACAACTCAGGAATTTCATGAACTCAAAACCAACTTTATTTTTTTAAAATATTTTGTTATTCCACCATGAGATGTACAATTACAAAGATGTTCATAAGATGTTCATATTTGGGTTTCTGTCATACAGTGTTCCAGCACCCATCCCTCCATCAGTGCCCATTTCCCACCACCAATGTCCTCAGATTCCCTCTCCCCCACATTTTGCCTCCTCCTCCTCCTTCTCCTCCCCCTTCTCCTTCCTCCTCTTCCTCCTTCTCCTCTTCATCCTCCTCCTCTTCCTCCTCCTCTTCCTTATCCTCCTCCTCCTCTTCCTTCTATTCCTTCTTCTTCTTCTTCTTCTTCTTCTTCTTCTTCTTCTTCTCTTCTTCCTCTTCTTCTTCCTCTTCTTCTTCATCTTCCTCTTCTTCTTCTTCCTCTTCTTCCTCTTCTTCTTCATTTTCCTTCTTCCTTCTTCCTTATTCTTCTTCCTCTTTCTCTCCTTTCTCTTACACATTGAAAGCTCACATTTTCTAAAATGATAATATCACTGTATCACTGTATCACTGTCCTCCCGTTCATCATCGATTTGCTCGAGTGGGCACCAGTAACATCTCCATATGTCTTGTCTCATGCAAGTAGAGCCCAATGGCACCTGCTTGCTCCAGGAACATAAAAGAGCCTCAAACCATTCCATCAGGTCATGGGAATGAGGTCTATAATTGTTACTGGTATTTGGCATATCAAATATGACACGAGTAGCTTGCCAGGCTCTGCCGTGCGGGTAGCATACTCTTGTAGTCATCTGTAAATCCAGCATTTTTTGATGAAACTTGCGGCCGCAAGTGGCCGCGTGAGCCGGGCTGTGATAGGCTGGTCTGCTGGGTGGAGTTCTGATGAGGAGGAAGTCCAGATGTGGAAAATGGAGGCCCTCATGGAGTGGGGGCCGTCTGGCTTGTTGCGATTCTCTGCTGAGGTGGTGGGCCAGGGCTAGAACCCGTCATCCCTCCAGGGGGCTCCTCTTGAGCGGCTGGGCACAGGGAGAGCCAGTAGCAGCTCTACCCCATGTCTGTGAGTCTCTGCATCAGCATACCTGGGCGGATTTAAAAAAGATCGCTGCAGGGTGGATCTCAATGAGCCGGGCTGTGATAGGCTGGTCTGTTGGGTGGAGTTCTGATGAGGGGGAAGTCCAGAGGAGGAGAAGGAGGAAGAGGAGGAGGAGGGGGAGGATAAGGAGGAGGAGGAGGAGGCAAAATGCAGGGGGAGGGAATCTTGGGACATTGGTGGTGGGAAATGGGCACTGGTGGAGGGATGGGTGCTGGAACACTGTATGATAGAAACCCAAATATGAACTGATAACATACTTATAAGAATTTTATCTAAACAAATCACATGGATGAATTAATAAATGTATATATGAAGTGGCATGTTGAATGTCAATAATGTCCCATGATACTGAGACCTAAACAAATAATGGAATATCTATAAGATAGACTACTTGTTGTTAAAATTTTTTTAAGGAATTCCAATAACTTAGAAAGCTCTTCATGATAAAAATCTTAATCTATGGTACACAAATACATGTGATAATATATGAACTATTAAAACATTAATGAAAATTTAAAGTATTATAGAATATATTGCAATGTTTCCTGAGAATTTTGGGGGTGCTTATAAAATTTTGAATAATATATAGCTCTACTTAGATTTACAGACTTTTCAAGTTCCCCAGAGATTGTTACTTTTAGTAAACTCTAAATTGGATATTTTAACAATTCTAAGCTATTTTACTTAGGAATTGTAGTGCATGTTGTGTTTGTGTGTGTTTGTGTGGTGTAACAAAAAAAGAAAAATAAAAAGTAAAGGGAAAAACTCAGAGATGGAAGAAGGAGGAGAAGATGGGAACTTGATGTATTAAAAAAAGAAAACTCATTTTGTCAGGAAGTGGTAGATTAAATCCTACAATACTTGTTAACTCTTTCAGGTCACTGAGGGACCAATTAGTGCATTACGCTAAGGAGCACTAAATTGTATTCTACTAGCCTTGAGGAAACTGGGCATATCTCGAAGTTCTAACTCATATCACCACTGGGAAGTGATTCAGATATGGGAAGAAGCTGGTTCATTGAATATTAATCAAATGGGTGGATAAATGAAGGGAAGGCAAAGAAGAGAGCTAACAAACTATCTTATATTGATTATTTTCTGTGTGCCACGGGCTTCCCATTCATTTTCTTTTTTAGATTTTATGGCAACAGGATGAAGCTCATATTATTATTGTTACTATTTTTATGGGGAGGAAATAGAATTGTACTATGGACATGGAAACAATTTTCTGCTCTTCCTTCGGGAAGAGGCTAGCATTGACCTAAGTTGTCACTTACTTGACCCTCCTAGGGTTGCCTTTCTTTTAGGAAATGATGGGAGAAATTCCACAGTTCAAACCACTATACTATTTAAGATTGTAACTTTCCTGAGTACTATTGAGTAAATTGAATTCTAGAGAGCACTAGGAGAGAGAACTGGGGAATGGGAACTCTTTTAGTTTATTCATTCATATCAAATTAAGGCTGTATTTTATATGACTTTCTGAGAACTGAGACTTTTTGTGTTTGATTTTTTTCTGAGACTTTTTGTGTTTGTTTGATTTTAGTTTTTAGGCCATGTACAGTGATGCTCAGGGTGACTCCTGGTCTCCACTCAGAAATGACTAGTGGCAGGGCTTGGAGTGATGACATAGGTGATGGCAGGGATCGAGCCTGGGTTGCCATAGTTGCTGCTCTGAGAAATGTTTTTCATAGGACCTACATCTGAGAGTGGTCAGAGACTGAGGACCACTACCAGTGGTACTGTGGGCTCAGTATGTAAGCCTAGCAGTGTTAAGGGCCACACTCAGCAGGGGATAGATGGGTGCACACAGTGAAACCAGGATCTCCTTTCATGTTCAGTGCATGTACTGGACCTGAGAACTATTTTTAATTAAAAATGTAAGGGAAAACAGAGGAGAGTAAAATACTACTGGCTGCCAAAAGGAAGTAGCAAGGAGTCTCCTGAGCTGTGGAAGAAGAGGTTTGGTTTGCTAGCTGTCAGTGCCATAAAGTGTGCTAAAAACCATTTCCCTCTAATTGTCTACAGGCAAAGGGCAGGTATTTTCAAGCTAGTACTCTGAGCTGTGAGACATGAGTACAGACTGTGTTTGCTCTTTCTGGCAAAAGAACCTGGGTTATGAAAAGAATATATTTCAGACTTGTTTCATTAACAAGATGCTGTAGCCCAGTAGGTCGGCGAGTGCAGACTTGTAGATGGTGTATAGAGCGATGCGAAGAAGCAGCGTTGGCTTGATTCATTTCTTAGAGGGATTCTGAGCTAGAGGAGGAATGGATGCTCTGATTATTTTGATTCGAAGTGTTTTTTGCTGTGTTGCACAGAGAATGATACACACGTTAATATTATAAACAATTCAGGTTTTGAGTACAAAGTTCTACATCTTTGTGAATTTATTTTATATTTCAAATAAGATGAAAATTTGAAAGAAGCCATTTCATTATTTTCTACATCTTAGCTTGAGTACATTCATATTCAGGTTTTCAAAGAACCAAGGGTGAAAGAGTTTTTCTAGAAAGAAAACACAAACGAGTGACATCTTTAAATAGCTGTATACATAAATTATGCATTGTAAGCCTACAAACAACTTTATAAAAATGGCCTTTTGTATTATGATCCTTTGTATGATACTGAAACTCCTGTTGGAGGGAGAAAATAATGATTAGGCTTAAGCAAAGTGAAAAGATATTTTCTCAGCTGGAAGCTGTTAATACTTCAGTTGATAGAGACTTGGAGAATAACTCCTCTGTTGTGAGTTTAAAAAAAGTATACAAGCCCTGGCATAATTCATTGAATGAGAAATCACAGGAGGGAGATAACAGTCAAGCAGATCTGAGACTGATCATTTTTCTGCTTATAGGAATGTTGCTCTTTTTGGCCTGAGTCTTGGACTGACATCTCTTCTGGATGTTGTCTCCAGTCCTCAGGGTCTTGCTGTCTTTGAGTAAATACTGTATTGCCAAGTCAGCCAAGGGCTTTACATTTTCATAGAAGACAGATAATTAGTGGAAACAGAGGTGGAGAGTTTAAGATTGTAAACCACCACACAGGAAAAAATAAGAATACATTTTTCTTATAAAAAAACTTATTTTTCTTATAAAAAAACTTCAATATATTTAAATTGTTAACATAAGTTTTTTAGTTAGTGTTCATGATAGAAAAAATTTAAAATGCAGAAAAAGAGAAAAAAAGTGCCTATAAACAATTCCAATAAAAGAAAATCAATAGTAGTGGACGATATTTTTAACCCAGTGGGATTATATTTTACAACAACAAGATTTATCATATGATATGTATGCTTTTTTCTTTTTCATTCTTAAGTCTACTTCTCTTTCCACTCCTATAAACAGTGACAGTTGAAAGTCTACACTTTGATTCAGAACCAACAATCGAATTTGCATCTGTTCTTTGCCATTGAGTGATATAACTTTCACTTTCTCCTCTACAAATGTTATCTGATTTGTTGGGTGCTCTGGGGATAGAATGTGTATAAAATACTTGGCACCTTGAGTCAGTGCTCAATGATTGGTAGCTATTATAATTTTTATTTTTCTTTCCCCTTGTGTACTTTGGCCATCTGACTGTGTCCTTCTGTGCCTTTTCCAGGCTCTGCTGTTTCCAGTCTTTGTTCTTCCACTACTGCCATCTGTAACCATTCTACATGTTTTCCTCTGTTCTTGGTGTTCTAATCTCCAAGGTTCAGATCTGCTGAGATGGTGGGGTAATGCTTCTGTGCTTCTCACCCAGTGATATATGTATCACCTCTGGTATTTACAGGGCTTTTATTTGTTTATTTGTTTGTTTTGGGACCATGTCCAGCAGTGCTCAGGGTTCACTCCTGGCTCTGCAGTTAGGGATAAATCCTAGTAGGCTTGGTGGACAATATGGGTGCTAGGGATTGCACCCAGGTCAACTGTGTGCAAGGAAAATAAATACCCTACTCCTGTGGTTCTCTCTAGCCTATCCACACAGTCTTGAGATCAGATGTTGACTCTCACACTTAATCAACATTCACACTTTTTGCTTTCCTCATCTCATGCAGTACAAAGGAAATATTGAATGGGTTATATTGATCAAAGTTTTATTGTGATTAACTTCACTAAAGAAGAATACAAAATATGTTTAAGCTTGAACGATGATGATACTTTATTTTGGAACTTAAAATACTTTGTTTAAAGACTGGAGATGTTTTGGACAGGTGAGGACAACGTAGAGGTAGGATGTCTATTTTGATGGGTAGGATACCGTATATACCATCAGGAATTGAACCAGCGTTCAATCCCTGACAAGGCAAGCTCTTTACCCCTGGTACTCTTTTTTCCAACTCCAGAAGGCTGAATGTTTTGATTCCAAGTATATCCAATTATGACATCAACTGACCTCCTGATTAAGGTAGAGAAAGAGGGGGAGGGGGAGAGAGAGAGACGAATATTAAGAAAAGGAGTTTCTTATGTTGGTGGCAACAGCTTTTGGGGGAAAGGAGGATATTGGAAACAGGGTTCTACTCTGATGGGCAGGAATAGGGAAACATCAAGAAGCACTTCAATAGCTATCTCTAAAAGATAAGGATAAAAAAATAATTCCAACGGCATTCATATGCAATAATATCAGTGGTTAATCTTTAATATCTAATATCTGTTTCTGTATTTACATTCCTGATTATCTAAAAAGTCCATTGGTTTGTGCAAATCAGCATCTAACCAAGATCCACACATGAATTTTATTATTGGTTCTCATAAATTGTGACGGGAAAGTGAGTCGTGTAGAAAGGCAAGTAGACATAGGTATTGAAAGAAAATGGCATAAAAATGCATGGACTAGACTTATGGGAAAAGGGAAAAACTTAAGGGAAAAACCAAATCACAATGTCTGTAATGTCTACTTAGGGTTGGGAAATTACTGGAATGAAAATTGAATGAATGCATGCCTATTTCAGCATAATTGTAGTTCCGCTTCTGTACCCCACTTTGCTTGCTTTGGTTTAGGTAAAAAGGAAATACATCCTGTTTTTTAACCAACTGCTTATTGTTACAAAAGGTCTAAGAGCTACCCCTTTGGCCAAGTTCCGATTTCCATGCCCAGGGAGCAGTCCCAGCTTGTGAACCCTCAGCCTGAGTTTTGCCTCAATACATTACTTTTTCAACCAAGTCTATGTGCTGACTCTTGATTCCGGGTGGGGCAAGAATCAATCCCTTAACATAAATCCCTAAAAAATTAACTATTTTTCTTTCCTATATTCTATATTTCCATGGCTTTTAGGTTTTTTTTTTAATAATTTAGATAAGATGTTTCTTTAGGTCTTATGAATTTTAGAAGCTCTATGGAAGAATATGACTGTCAGTGAACTTAAAAGTATAAATCATGGTATGTCCCAAATGACTGAATTTTTGTTGGAATAAGGAGAAACAACTTCATCCACCATTTTGGAAAGTTGAGAACCACTGCTCAAAGGACTTTCTTATTCAGAGAAACTTAAATGACAACCTAGCATTGCCAGTAGCCTCACCATTATGATTCTGATCTCAGCATAATTCCAGGGGCCTTAGAATCTATGAGCTTGGACTTCACACCTTCTTTGTGTAGACTATGCTCTTCCTCAGATACCTGGCCATGTAGCTGGTTGGTAGTGCACCACACTATCTGTAAAACTCTTAAAGGGATTCCATACAGCATATCTGGAGTGGTTATTTGCATACCTACTATGTACTCTGCAGAGGTACAGGGAATAACTTTTGTAGATCTTTCAGTTCAGTCACAAGTTTACGAAGATTACCTTTCATTATGTTGTTAGAAACTATTTAATTGGATTTTTGGCCTCTGAAGTAACATGATTCTGCTAGAAGCTGGGAAAGGTAAAGAAATTATTTCTACAGGGCCTCTGGGTTAATCTTAATCATTGTGGTATCTTGGGGGTCTACATAGGTGGGAATGTAGGGACAGAGTAGCAGAACTCTGGTTTCCTCCACAACTCATGAACATGAGGACTAATCAGGATTTCTGGAACATACTATTTGATTTTCCAATATAACATGCTGCTTTTCTTTTGAAATGTTCTCCGTTTTCACTTCATTGAAATCTTTTGAGGATTCAGTTAAGGAACAATTCCTTTGATGAGGTGTCTTTTGAGTTCCTCAACCAGGCATGGTTTCCTTTTCTGTAAACTTTCAAAGTGCCACCATTTAGTGGAACTGCTGGAACTAGAAGCTTATATACACCAGTGCAGAACTCTTGTTCTGTTCAGAAAAGACAAGCCCATCTCTAACTTGCCAACAGGAGGCAAAAACCAGTCACCAAATAAGAGTGTAAATCATAAACTGGAGTGGTAATATAGAGGTTAGGGTGCTTGCTTTGCACATTACGAACAAGGTTCCATCCTCTGCACCACAGAGGGTCACCTGAGGAGAAATTCTGAGTACTTCCAAGTGTGGCCAAAAAAAAATTCCAAAAGTGTGTAATCAAAAATATTTGGTGAATTATACCTGCCTGAGTCTGATTAGTGAGAAGAAATCTTAGTAAGTTTAGGAAACTTATTTTTTTTTACTTTTTGGGTCCCATCCAGCAATGCTCAGGGGTTATTCCTGGCTTTGCACTCAGGAATTACTCCTGGCAGTGCTCAGGGACCAAATGGGATGCTGGGGAATCAAACTTGGGTTGGCCTAATGCAGACAAATGCCCTACCTGCTGGACTATCACTCTGGTCCCTAGGAAACTTTTTAAATTTAATGTTGTCCATGTACAAAAAGGATCATGTTAGAGAGGGTATTAAGCATAATACTAATAATAATTACATTATGCTTTATGTCGACTCAGTTTTAAAAAACTTTGCTTTTTATTCTCATAATATTTAGAACAATGCTCTAATGTTGGTACTATTGTTTTCTCCACTATATTTTCACAAAGGAAGAATTATGAGTTTAAGCAATTCATTAAGTTTACACAGTCTGCAACAGAGCTGTAATATTAACTACTACTGTATGGTTAAAAAATAGCCTCAGTGCTTTAACTTTCAGATGTTTACACTTTTAAAAGATTTAATGAAAGGGAAATATAGTCACTTCCAGTCCCAGAATTCCAAATATAATCCAATAGAAGACATAATGTAACCAGGTATATACAGAACTAGATATAAACAGCAGTGGAGTACAAAGTATGTTCCTGGGTAAGGACGTTGTGGACACATTCACAACTGAGAGTGTGCCCAGGTGGCTGTCTGTATGGCCCCGAAAGAGAGGCAGTTGTATGCAAGGGCTGAGCTGAGAGTCTTATTGAATGTTAGCACCACTCATGAGACGTGTGTTGTGCATTGTCCTTTGAGAGTTGTTAAGAGGATCAACTATAGAAAGAGACTGGTATTTCCAGGAGGAATTCACCTTTTGTTCTTGTTCATTTCACTTGGTGAATCTAAATGTGCAATGGTATTTTGTGGTGTGGACTTAGGCTTATTAAGAACAGTTCTGGGGAGACCTTAATATAAAATAGTCATTTGGGTCTTTCCTTAAACATTTCTTTCCAAAGCAACATATCATATAGGAGCAATGAAACGCCTTTGAACAGAAGCCACCTGGCATCCTAGCCAAATGTTAGCATGGCATAGCAGTCTCTCAGCATTTCTCTGGGGGCTTGGGAATATTCAGAGTAGCTCTCCATCTTAAAAACTGTGTTTTTTTAACCAAATGGGCTTTCTGAGAAAGGAGAGATTTTAAGAGCTTCTCTGGAGATAAATGAGCATATAATCATCTGCTCTAGGGGGAAATGGTTCCAAATCTCTGGCATAAATCTGGGAAGTTGTTGCCTTAGAAACAACTAATGTTGTGTAACTCTCTCCCCTGGACAACCATTTAGGATATCTGTAATTTGTTCACTTCTATCCACAGTTTCTAAACCTTTAACCCTAGGTAAAAAATTTAATCTCATTTTCTGGTGAGGCTGATCGCAAATATCTATTCTTATGTTTTCTGTTGTCATGAATTTAATGAGCACTGATTCTTTTCTTCATAAGTGGGATTCGGGGAAAATGGTGGAGAAAAGATTCACCCTGACAGGACCATTAGGAGTTTGATAGTGTCTCTTCTGGTTTGCTTAGGACTCAGGTAACTCCCAGCAAGGCACTTAGCTACAAGGCTTCGGGGTGCTGGGCAGCTCCGTCTCTCCCCCTGCTTTGTTAGTAGAGGGCAGCTGAGTAAAGTCTCTTCTGAAATGCCTAGTGCTTGATTTTTTGAGGGCTCTTTCCAAGCTTTTCCCACAGAAGACAGAGTGCTACATGTCCATACCACAGACTTGATAGCACTGAAAACACGAGATTCAAACTATAGCCATCAGACTTTAAGATGCACCTGTCAAGGTGGCAGGCTGGGGTGGGGCGTGAGTGTGGGGAGTTGGGGAGGGAACTTGGGAACACTGGCGGAGGGATGTTGAAACTGATGATGGAATTAGTGTTAGAACATTTTTCTCAATGCTGAACTATCAAAAACTTTGTAAATCACAGTTCTTTAAATAAAATATTTAAAATAAAAAGGGGGAAGAAAAAGAAACTTGAAAATTTGCACAGCCATATTCTATTGAGTTCATTCAGTTTTACTTAATTTATCAAACTGAGGTGACATTTTGATAAATATGTGACATTGCATAGAAGCATTGGATACAGAGATGAATAAGGCACATTTCTGCTCACTAAGTGCTCTTAAACTAATGGAAGAAATGAAGATATAAGCAAACAAGCACACCTTTCAGTGTGGTGGATGCTATAATAGAAGTGGCAGAAGAGGTCTCGGGAAGGGGCATTATTAGAATAGTCAATGACTTGAAGAGGTAAAAAAAGCTTCACAAAGTGATGCTTTAGTAGAGAGGGCTGGAGGAGAAGGGATTTGTCAGCTGGGCAGAAAGAAGAGCATTTCCGGCTGAAACAAAAACACAGAGCAAAACACAGACATCAGAAACGATTTCTTTAACAGAAACTTCAAGGAACAGTGAAGACAGGTAGAAACATATGATTTGAAATAGAAGGAAGAATTGGAGATGTGGCTGAAAACTAGAACAGGAAACAGACTGAATGGAAACAGCATCAGTTACTGCTGGCCACCTACCCTGTCCCTCCTTGCTCTTTTAGTTCTGATAATCTTTCTCCTGCATAGAACCTTGGCTTCTTTCAGCCAACCACTGTGATATCACTTCTCTCAGAAGCTGCTCAGTTAAGATTTGACCCAAAGGGCTCAAGTGGTAGAAGATATGCTTTGCATGTAAGAGGCCTGGGGTTTGCTCCCTACCTCTATATTTAACGCTCTCCACCTTGCACCACTGGGGTTTCTTCCACAATAATTTAAAACCTGTAAAAGATCTGAACGGAGATAAGTTGGCCCAAGACATGCTGAAGTGCATCAGTTGAGATCCTAATGGAAAAAGAAGCCTGTATCCGACTGAGCTTTCTTGGCTGCACAGGTATTTGTCCTGTGACCAGGGGTATAGCTGACTTGGAGACAGGTTGACTCGCCAATGACGTTAGATCAGAAAGCTGGAAAGTGCCTGGAGCCTTGGAGTCACATTCCCTTAAGACATTACGTTATATGAGGTAAGAATTTTATCTTATTGCTCTAGATGTTTTGGATTTTTTTTTCTTCAGTGCCGAGAATTGAGGAGCCCTTCACAAACTTGCAAATCGAGTGCTCTACTGCAGAGCTTCACCCCCAGACTATTTTCTAGCTATTTTGAATTACAATTTTACTTACTGGAAACCACATTTGGAATATGGCATAATTTTAAAAAGTTGAGGTGATAGAAGACATAGGTAATAGTGTCATGAGTTAAAAATTTTTTAGGGCATTGAGTTCTACATGTCAGTAGCTATGTTTCTTTTTAAATGGTAGATGCAGCAAGTCATTTATTCAACTATCATTTCTTTTTTTTGAATCCATGCCAGGTACTGTGCAAGAAACCATAAATACAGTGACAAGATCTGCAAACTCTTGGGAATTTACCATTTTTGATAGAGACAGATGGACAAACCAGTCTCATGGAATATGGCAGTATGTACTTTAGTAAAGACATACCCAGGCTACACTTACAGTACTATTATACTCCTATATCAGTAAGATAAGTTAGAGGGCTGCCTAAGAGGTGATACTCTAAACCAGCTGAAGACCTCTGAAACAGGAAATAGTTATCTAGAGAACTCTATCTGAGTTCTAAGAAGCTCAGCTATTCTCTTTTGTTTCTGCCACGGTTCTTCAGACTTTGACCCATTTCTAGGATTTGATGCTAGCTCTATATCAGCTCTCCTAAGTTTGTTTTCTTGTTTATGCTTCTCTTCATTGGCCACTTCATTTAATCTAACTTACTTTCTCATTGGCTTCATGAATCCAGTCTCCAGATTCTTCCTGTATATATGTTCATATAGGCTAGGTTTCACAGATTTGGACTCTTATCCTCGGCTGCTGTACATATTCTTGTGCTGGAGTCATTGGTTTCTGGCTTGTCTTATTTCTCCTTACCAATAGTTTTCAGCTGCTCTCTTGTGTGAATCAGTGGCAGTTTGTCAGGGAACGTCGCCGGGGTCCCCGACAATGTCAGGACAGAGGTTGTCTTCTACCTCCGAGGACGCCGGGAGAAAGATGAAAACTCACGAGTCGGTGCAGTTCCAAAAATGGCTGTTAATAGTACAAAAGCTCTTCCACAGCAATCCAATATAATGAACAAACTCTAGCTCTGGTCCGAACTTAGACCATACAAAAGAGCTTAAGTCTCCCACCAAAGAGAGAGGATGTCACCCGAGCTGAGTCCTACCCAGAAGGAGCAAAAGGCCAAAGAGCAAAAGGCCAAAGCCAAAATCCAAAAGCCAAAAGCTGAAGGCTGAGGAACCAAAAGGCAAAAAGTGAAGGGGCCTCAAGTCAGCCCCTTATATACACCAAAGTAATCCAATCGGGAGGTTGTCATGCCAACAAAGAACCCTAAACAGAGTGTAGTGCCACACCCTATTGCAGGTATAAACAAGGGTTACACCAAGGACTTATGTAAAACACTGGAGAGAGAGGGGGCTGATATAAAGTAATACATCTTAACTTCATGAGCTTCATGTAATCTAAATGGTACCCACAAGGTCCTTATTATTTTCTGCACCAGGGTGATTCTGAGTATCTTGTTCTCATGTACTGAAAGGGTCATACTCGCCTGCTTAGAGCAAACTAGTATGATCCTTCCTATAGTCTTCCTTTAGTCTCAGCGTAGCCAGGGTGGTAGTCTCCTGGTAAATTCTAACTGTCCCACGTTGGGTGCAGTGGGTATAAAGAGGAGCTGTGCCCAATCTAGAAAACATAGAAGTCTTAGTAGATGTATAAGTCAGAAGTTATTCAATCAAGGTGACTTCTGTAAGTGCCACACCCTCTAGCAGTGTTTACATAGAAGAGAGATCTCATTAGAATGAACCTTGGCTTAAATAAGATTAATCTGGGAGTGAGCAAAACAACAAAACTCCCAGATTAGCTAAACTATGTCCTCCAACAGCAGTTCTCTTGGCATGTGAGTCAGGCCTAGTCATCTTGAAGGTGATAGAGAAAGTAGGACTGGCTTAGAAAACTTTTGAGTTGCTATAGCATAGGAAAAGATTTCCATTTTCCTTCTTGGCATCATTTTGTTTTAAGACCTTTCAAACTTTTGGTGCAGCTGCCTACCACAGCAGTGTAACTTTCGTTAGCTCCAATTGTCTGCGCTATGAATGATACTGCTTAGTGTGAGGAGAGTATCAATCCTTTCACAATTATGTAAAAGCCTTTCTTTTGAGGTTGAGGACTCAAGAATTGATTAAGTGCATCAGCCACAGAAAGTAAAGAACTGGGAAACGTAAAATGGTTTTTCAGATGGTTCCCTATAGGTTTAAAACAGCTTAATGTTTACCCTCTAAGGTCACTGAACTTGAAATTTAGCAGTTTGAAGAGGTTTAAGAAAACAACAAAGAAGTGGCAATATTACTATTTTAACCTTAAAGAGGTCAAATATTAAGCTTTTCTCAAATATTACATTTTTCCAAAGGAATAATAACTAGTGAGCTTTAAACACAATATAACTCATTATAAAGAAATCCAACAATAAAGCTATAAAGAGGGGGACTGTGATTCTCCAGAGCCAAGGAGATAATTCAAAGGACTGGAGGAATCTTGAGTTTGATCCTCACCACGCTGGACCACCGCCACCATTATACACCAGCAGCACTTCTGTTTTTAAAAATTTATATTTTTGAATTTATTTTAGAAACCCATAATAATTTTTCCTCCAGTATTTGTCACTGTGACTTGTGTAACTGTTTTTTTTATAACACAGTGAGATAGACATTTACAAATTGGGTTTCAATCATGCAATATTTCAGCACCCATCCCTCCACCAGTGCGCATTTCCCACCACCAATATCCCCAGATTCCCTCTCCCCTCCCCCAGCCTGCCTCTATAGCAAGCACTATGCCTCTTCTCTCTCTCTCTCTCTCTCTCTCTCTCTCTCTCTCTCTTTCTCTCTCTTTCTTCCTTCTATTATACATTGTGGCTGCCATACATACACACATACACATATTTAGGGGTTATCATGTAAATTTATTTGCCTACATTCAATGATGTAAATCCCTTTATCTACATTCAATGAGCCTATTTCCTGCATTCAATGACTCAGCACTTCTGAGTGGCTTCTCAGAACACTAGTCCAGGCACCAAACCATCAGGCCCACATAACAAAACTGAGTATCGCAGGAAGCGACCTTTGGAACCACCCTCAGTATTACTGGGGAGACATGCACCTCAAAATGTATTTACAAAACTTACCATAGAAAAAAATGATCTATGGGGTCCTAAGCTATGGTACAGCAGATAGGGCCTTTGCCTTGCATGTGGGAGACCTGGGTTCAAATCTTGACATCTTGTCTGGTCCCCTGAGCAATGCCAGGAGTAAGATTCCTGAGCATAGAGTTAGAAGTAACACCTGAGCACTGCTGGGTATGGTTAAAAGACAAAAACAGAGATATCATATTATCTTTTTTAAATACTATTATTATTAAATAATAGCAGGCATCACCGAAGACTTCTCAGGCAGAATACAGAGAGGGAATAGCTATGTTCATTTGGAATGGAATACTATTCAGCTGAAATGACACAGTTCGCTGCTTTGAGCATGGAAGCAGGGGCATCATGCTGAGTGAAGTAAGTCGTGGGAAGAGGGACAGAATGATCTTCCTCATATATGGAATATATGGAAACATAGTAAGGGTATAAAAGGTGACTAATGGTAACAGACCCTTTAAAAATGCATTTAAATAAATTTGGACTACATTTTTCCATTCCACAAGCCTACAACTCCCATTTTCAAGCTTTCTTTATTCCTCATCAAATATTAAGATTTTATCCATTGTGAGGAATGATACAAATACTAGTAAAAGCCCTAGAAATGTGACTTAAAAAAAAAAGGTTTTAATAACTCTTTTGAAGTTGTTTTCACTTTAATTTTTAAAGTTTAAATTTTTATAATTTTATTTTTAATTATTTTTTAAAAAATTGAATTGCCAGTAGGAAGATAGTTAAAGTTGTTCATGGTTGGGTTTTAGTCATACAATATTCCAGCACCCATCCCTTCACCAGTGTACATTTTCCACCATCAATGTATCCAGATACTTTCCTGAGCCCCTACCCAGCCTACCTCCTGGCAGGCACATTTCTTCTAGTTTCTGTCTCTGTCTCTGTCTCTGAACCTCTATTTCTCTCTTTCTCCCTTTGGGCATTATGATTTGCATTACAGAAACTGAAAGGTTATCATGTTATCCCTTTACCTATTTTGAGCACTCGGTTCTTGTCCAGAGTGATCATTTCTAATTATTATTGTCATCATACTATGCTTTTTATATTTCACAAATAAGGACAATCATTCTATGTCTTTCCCCATCTTTCAGACTCATTTCACTCAGCATGATCCTCTCTTTTTAAATCCGGCCCAGGTATGCTGATCCAGAGACAGACATGGGGCAGAGCTGCTACTTGCTCTCCCTGTGCCCAGCCGCTCACAAGGAGCCCAGGAGAGATGGCGGGTTCTAGCCCTGGCCCACCAGCCCAGCCGAGCCTTGCAACAAGCCAGATGACCCCCACTCCATGAGGGCCTCCATTTTCCACATCCGGACTTCTCTCTCGTCAGAACTCCACCCAGCAGACCAGCCTATCACAGTCTGGCTCGCGGCTGCAGGCGGCCGCGCTGTTCATCATTAAATGCTGGAATTAGAGATGACTGCAAGATTATGCTACCTGCACAGCAGAGCCTGGCAAGCTACCCGTGTTGTATTTGATATGCCAAATACCAGTAACAATTATAGACCTCATTCCGGAATGGATTGTGGCTCTTTATGTTCCTGGAGCAAGCAGATGCCCTTGGGCTCTACTAGCATGAGACAGGACATATGGAGATGTTACTGGGGCCCGCTCGAGCAAATCGATGAACAACGGGAAGACAGTGATACAATGATACAGTGATGATCCTCTCTAAGACCATCCATTTATATGCATATTTCATGGGTTTATTTTTCTTGGTGGCTGTGTAGTATTCCATTGTAGATGTACCATAGTTTCTTTATCCAGTTGTCTGTTCTGTAGCACTCAGGTTGTTTCCAGATTCTATTTGAATAGTGCTGCAATAAACTTAGAAGTACAGGGAGCATTTCTGCTGTGTGCTTTATTTGTCCTCAGGGTATATTCCCAGATGTGGTATTGCTGGGCCAAATGGGAGCTCAATTTCTAGTTTTTCTGAGGAATGTCCATATTGTTTTCCAAAATGACTGAACCAATCGCATGTACACCAACAATGGATGAGATTCTTCATCTGTATCTGCACCAGCACTGGGTTTTCTTATTCTTTTTGCTGTGTTCTAATCCCTGTGTGAGATGATATATCCTTGTTGTTTCCCCTGAATGAACGGTTTGAGGCTTTTTTGTATTCCTGAAGCAAGCAGATGCCATTGGGCTACACTGGCATGTAATAGGGTCATATGGAAATGTTACTGGCACCCGCTCAAGCAAATCAATGAATAACAGGATGTCAAGTGATCAAGTTTTGATTTGCATCTCCCTGATAATTAGTGACATAGAGGATTTTTTTCATATGCCTTTTAGCCATCTGAGTTTCTTCTTTAAGAAGAATCTCTCCCCATTTTATGAAGGGGTTGGATGCCTTTGTCTTGTAAAGATCTACCAGAGCCTTATATGTCTTTGATATTAACCCCTTATCAGATGGGTATTTGGTAAATATTCTTTCCCACTCTGTGGGCTGTCTATGTATCTTGGTCACTATTTCTTTAGAAGTGTAGAAACTTCTTAGTTTAATATAGTATCACTGTATCACTGTCTTCCCGTTCATCTTCGATTTGCTCGAGCGGGCACCAGTAACATCTCCATATGAGCTGTCTCATGCAAGTAGAGCCCAAGGGAACCTGTTTGCTCCAGGAACATAAAGAGCCTCAAACCATTCCATCAGGTCATGGGAATGAGGTCTATAATTGTTACTGGTATCTGGCATATCAAATACGACACGGGTAGCTTGCCAGGCTCTGCCGTGTGGGTAGCATACTCTTGTAATTTTGATTGAAATTACTTAATATAGTACCATTTGTTTATTTTTGCTTCCACTTGCTTGGTCTGCAGTGTTTCATCTTTGAAGATGCCTTTATCTTCAATGTCAGAGAGGGTTCTTTCTATGTTTTCCTCTATGTACCTTATGGATTCAAGTATAATATTGAAGTTTTAGTTCATTTTTATCTGACTTTTGTACTGGCATTAGAAATGATCTGAGTTTTTCTTTTTTTGCAAGTAGTTTCCTAGATTTTCCAGCATCACTTGTTTAAGAAATAATCTTTGTTCCACTTTATATTTCTTGCTCTTTTATCAAAGATTAAGTGATGATGTATTTGAGGGTCTGTGTCACAATATTCAACTATGTTCATTGGTCTGCAGGTCTGTCTTTATTATAATACCATGTTGTTTTAATTATAACAACTTTGTACAGTTTGAAGTTGGGTAAGGGATTACAAATGCTTATAGTACAGTTTGAAGTTGGGTAAAATGATGCCTCCCATTTTCTTTTTTCCAAAAAATTGCTTTAGCTATTAATAGTGGTTTATTGTCCCATATGAATTTAAGAAGTGTTTTATCTATTTCATTGAAAAAATTCTTGGGTATTCTTATAGAGACTGCATTGATTCTGCATGATGCTTTGGGGAATATTGCAATTTTGACAATGTTAATCCTCCCAATCCATGAGCAGGGATATGTCTTCATTTCCTCAAGTCATGTTTTACTTCTTGAAGTAGTGTCTTATAGTTTTCTTTGTATAGGTTCTTAATCTCGTTAGTTAAACTGATTTCTAGATATTTGATTTTCTGAGGCACAATTGTGAGTGGGATTTATTTTTTAATATCTCTTTCTTCTTTTTCATTATTTGCATATAGGAAAGTCATAAGATTTTGAATATTGATTTTGTAGACTGCCACCTTACTATACAAATATATTGTTTCTAGGAACTATTTGTGGAGTTGTTAGAAGTTTCTAAGAGTATCATGTCATCTGCAAATAGTGAGAACTTGACTTCTTCCTTTCCTATATGGATGCACTTGATATCTTTTTCTTCTCTAACTGCTATGGCAAGTACTTCCAAAATGTTACTGAAATAGAAGTGATGAGAGTGGGCAACCTTGTGTTGTGCCTGATCTTAGAGGGAAGGCTTTTAGTTGTTTCTCATTGAGAATAGTGCTTGCTGTGGGCTTGTGATAGATGACTTTGACTATATTGAGGACAGTTCCTTCAACTCCCATGTTGTATCATGAATGGGTGTTGGAACTTGTCACATGCTTTCTCTGCATCTATTTGTATGATCACATGGTTTTTATTACTTTTTTGTTGATATGATGTATTGACTTGTGAATAATAAACTATCCTTGCAACCCTGGAATGAAATCTACTTGGTCATGGTATATGATCTTTTTGATGAGTCATTGGATTATATTTGCTAGTGTTTTTTTTTTTTTTGGGTCATACCAGGCAATGTTCAGAGGTTTCTCCTGGCCCTGTACTCAGGAATTACTCATGGCAGTGCTTGAGGGACCATATGGAATTGCGGGAGATCAAACGTGGGTCAGCCGCATGCAAGGCAAATGTCCTACCTGCTGTGCTATTGCTCTGGCCCCCTATTTGCTAGTGTTTTGTTGAGGATCTTTGATCTCTGTTCATCTTTTCCCCTCTTTTTTGTGGTATTTAGGTCTGCTTTGGGTATTAGGGTGATATGTACCTCATAGAAACTGTTTGGGAGTGTTTCTATTTCTTTAATTTCCCTGAAAATCTTGAAAAGGACTGGCAACAGGTCCTCTTTAAAGATTTGGAAGAATTCACCAGTGAATCTATCTGAACCTGGGCTTTTGTTTTTGAAGACTTTTGATTTTTACTGTTCCATTTTCTTTGAAAGTGATAGACCTGTTTGGGTATTCCAAGTCTTCTTGGTTTAGTCTTAGAGGTTATAGGAATCCAGTAGTTTATCCATTTATTCTATGTGCTCTTGTATCATGGTATACAGACTCTTAAAGTAATCTCTGATGATCTTTTAAATATCATGGTTTCTGTCTCTCTTTTCAGTTCTGATTTGGTTTATTAGATTTCTCTTTCTTCATGATTCTTGCTAGTGATTTAATCTATCTTCTTTAAAATAAAAAATAATATAGCTGATACAATTTCTGTCTTTCTATCTTTCTTTCTTTCCTTCCTTCCTTCTTTCTTTCTTTCTTTTCTTTCTTTCTTTCCTTTCTTTCTTTCTTTCTTTCTTTCTTTCTTTCTTTCTTTCTTTCTTTCTTTCTTTCTTTCTTTCTTTCTTTCTTTCTTTCTTTCTTTCTTTCTTTCTTTCTTTCTTTCTTTCTTTCTTTCTTTCTTTCTTTCATCCTTCCTTCCTTCCTTCCTTCCTTCCTTCCTTCCTTCCTTCCTTCCTTCCTTCCTTCCTTCCTTCCTTCCTTCCTTCCTTCCTTCCTTCCTTCCTTCCTTCCTTCCTTCCTTCCTTCCTTCCTTCCTTCCTTCCTTCCTTCCTTTCCTTCCTTCCTTTCTTTCTTTTGCTTTTTTTGGTCACACCTGGCAATACTCAGGGGGTTTCTCCTGGCTCTGCACTCAGGAATTAGTCCTGGCAGTGCTTGGGGACCATATGGCCACGTGTAAGGCACATGCCCTACCCGCTGTGCTATCGCTCCGGCCCCACAATTTCTATCCTCTTGGTTTTATGGAGGTTTGTTTTGTGACCCAGCATGTGGTCTATTAGAGAATGTCCCAAGTGAAAAAGTTTTTAAAAACTTTCTAAGATTTATAATAGCTGATAAAAGTCATGTACTACCCCAGTGGTGGAACAGCCTTTGTCTAGCATTGTGTATGATACTTGAGGTTGAAAGAAAATGGATAAATACATAGTCCCAGCCCATAGTTCAAGGTTTAGTGGGGAAAATAAATGTGGGCAAGTTAATTGTACAATATGGCATGTGCCTCTGATACATGGTACATTCAATAAGAAATAGTCTCTATGAAGTAGTTCATAAGAAATATAATTAGTCCTTGAGCATGTCTTAGGAAACAAAGAGTGATCTTCTCTAGGTCTTTAAGTAAGCTGGTTATTAATAGATTTGCAGGGTTTTAATTTTTTCTGTAGGTGAATGTGACTCTCACAGAGGTGGAGAGGCACAAGCAAACTAGACCAGAGATATGTACTTCAAAGGTGAAACAGAGGTTCTCTGGACTTGACTCATTGATAGAGCATCTAAGTATGAGTCTTTGAATATATTTCCCAGCACTACCATGCATGTCTGAGTGTGATCCCTGCACCACAACAAGTGTGCTACCCCTGGACATTGTCAGATAATAGCAAAGTAAAGGAGGAAGGTTTTAAAGGTTTTAAAAAAACAAAGCAAAGATACTGGGTTTGAAAATTCAGTGTATGGCAGATGCCGAGGTTCCATTTTAGATAGTTGAGATAAGTTTTAAAGGCTTAGGATGAGATGTTTGTATAGAAATAGAGGTTTTACCGTGTGTGTGTGTGTGTGTGTGTGTGTGCTCCTATACCTGACTCTGCTCAGGATTTAACTCCTGTGCTCAGGTAGACCTTATGGGTTGCAGGAGATCAGACCCTGGTCAGCTATGTGCAAGGCAAGTGCCTTACACAATGTACTATCTCTGTCTTTTTTTAATTTTTGATCCCTTATATAATAGGAAGTGGCTAGAGGTTATAATGAGGGCACTGATGTTGCAGAAGCAAGGCTTTGGTGGATTGGGTGATATCCCCAAGCAGAATGGGGTACTACGTGATAAATGCAATGACACTAAAATTTATGCAACACCTGTTCTGTATCAAGCTCTGTGAAGTTATTGCACTTCAGTCCTTAGGGATATGCCCACAAGGAGATTTCTTTTATTTCCATTTCAAGGCTATGAGAACAGAGGTTCAAAAGATTTGTGTAATTTCACCAAAGTTCCCAGCTAACATGTAAAAGGGCCTGAATTAGTTTTCCGGACTGCCTGACTTCAAGGAATGTGTGTTGATCTCCTTCCTCCAAGCCATGAGGAGAGACCAGCATCATGGTCTCTCATTATTATTATCTCATTATTATTATCTCATTATTATTATAATTATTAGAGTTCCTAATAATTATTATTCTTATGTCAAATATGCCAATATACTAAAGATAAAAAATCTAGTTAGTTTGTGGGTCCAGAGAGCTAGCACAGGAGATAAACAGCATGTTGATGACCCCTGTTTAATCTAAACCATCCCCAAAATAATCTGGTCACCCAATCATCATTAGGCACATCTCTAGAGGCCAACGAGCATTTTTGGGTGCAAACCTGGAGTGTCCTGGTGAGTCATGGCACTGCAGACCAAGCAGCACAGCAAATTAGATCCTTGTGTTGACCAGGTGGCCTGGCTGAAAGAGAATTGACAGGAGTGGTGCTGCCCTCCCTTCTGAGCACCGTTGGGGAGGACCCTCCCCTACTTCACTGTATTGTAGATTGTGGTGCCTAAGTGAGGGCTTTTATTATTATTTTTATTTTTAACGTATAGTTGGTTCAAGATATGCTGTTCACCTAATATTTTTAATTTGGAGATGTGTGAAATTTGTTTGATTTAGAGAATCCTTTAATGGCCAACTGAGGTCCTGAACAAGATCAGCCTAACAGGTGGAACAAAGACTTTAACAAAGAAAAAGCTTTGGTAGAGTCTGTTCTCTCTCTTTCTTTCTTTCTTTCTTTCTTTCTTTCTTTCTTTCTTTCTTTCTTTCTTTCTTTCTTTCTTTCTTTCTTTCTTTCTTTCTTTCTTTCTTTCTTTCTTTCTTTCTTTCTTTCTTTCATTCATTCTTTCTTTCTTTCTTTCTTTCTTTCTTTCTTTCTTTCTTTCTTTCTTTCTTTCTTTCTTTCTTTCTTTCTTTCTTTCTTTCTTTCTTTCTTTCTTTCTTTCTTTCTTTCTTTCTTTCTTTCTTTCTTTCCTTTCTTTCTCTCTCTCTCCTCCCTCCTCCTCCCCTCCCTCCCCTCCCTCCCTCCCTCCCCTCCCTCCCTCCCTCCTTCCTTCCTTCCTTCCTTCCTTCCTTCCTTCCTTCCTTCTTTCTTTCTTATCCAAATAGCCCTTCTCAGGAAGGGAAAATAAATAAAGGAGGGCAAATGATAAGGGTGGCTCCTTTCTTACCACCTCAGGACACTTTGCTCATCCATTTGCCAGAATGATGTTTCTTGCCTGCACAGGAGAGAAAGGCCATCACAGTTATCACAGTCCTCTGCCCGGCGCCTTCCCAGTGCCCTGCCCCCAGGTAAGTCTGTGCCAGGCTTTCTTGATGGGGTTCTTCTAATAATCCAAAAGATTTTTTTAATCTCACTCTCCTAAATTTTTTTTTGTCTTTCTAGACCAAGATAAGTGTTTTAAACCTTTTTTGAGAAGTTGAAAACCAGAGAGAAGTGCTGTTTGCCTCCAAACAAGCAATCATGGCTCCCTGATAACTCAAAGGCAACTAAAATACAAAACTACCATAAAGTAGACGAGACTCTTGTGAAGGCTTGGAGAAATATTTAACTGGCATTAGTATATCGTCTTTGGTACAGAAGCATACCATCTCAGAAACCTCCTTCTCTACCCTATAAAGGCATTTCCAGGCAGATCTTGGCTCAAGACATTAGGTGAGGTGCTGGGAGATATTACCTGAGGGCATTTGACCCTCCCTGCTAGGGAAGTTACATTTAGCTTATAGCTCCTCCCAGCTCTGCTAGGAGGCTTTGAATTAGCTCTGGGTCCTTGTAAACAGCCAGAAGGCCTCCTGAAGTTGCTATATTTCTATAGAGCTATTTTCCTGTTTTCATCTCTAGATAGCCCAGACCACAGTGGGCTGGGCTGGGAAGTTTGGGTGGATTTCTAGCTATAAAACAAGCTGCAAGAAGAAAGAAGCGCCTTTTCCCCCTCTTTTGCCATTTCGGCTTCCCTTGGCATTTTGCTTCTCTGTCCTCTCCATTTCTCGGTTGGGCCTCAACACGTGGCAGCAGCCTTCTTGGCCTTCGCATGGCTGGGGCCTAGCTAGGAACCCAGAGTCTGGAGGTTTTCCCTGCTCTTGGATTGTATATTGGAACCTGTGATAGTAAAGCCCTTTTAAAACTGCATCGGATTCTTGAGTTT
The DNA here is from genome assembly GCA_021461705.1 of Cryptotis parvus. NCBI lineage: Eukaryota > Metazoa > Chordata > Mammalia > Eulipotyphla > Soricidae > Cryptotis > Cryptotis parvus. Next base: position 71,123 of record JAJIBD010021879.1, on the reverse strand, counting down.
TCATCCATTCCCTGCTGGCTCGGAGGTAGAAGGGAACTTCGCTTCCGGCACTGTTGGGGACCTCGACTGCATCCCAGACAATGATGGATATTATAACTTGATCACTTGATTATTTGATCAATTGACATCCCATTGTTCATCGATTTGCTCAAGCAGCCACCATTAATGTTTCCATTTGTCCTTGTCACGTGCCAATGTAGCCCAACGGCATCTGCTTGCTCCAGAAATACAAAGAGCTTCATTAAGGGTCTTGGCGAAGTCTGATCATCTTGTAGGTGGGCGGCCACATGACCTTTTGACATTCTGTGGGATCCAGTCGGTATGGCTCTAGTCCAACAGTCATCTCCAAGTCGCATTATATTATTATGACTTAAGATGGATGATTTAGCAGAGGCTTTCAGTATATACAGTGTAAGAACATATGGAAGAAACATAAAGACAGTTTCTAGCGAGGAGGTTTGGTTGGGTCAGAGGTGGACATCTTCTGATAGCATCTGGGATGTTGAGTTTGGTCTCAAATATCATATTGTGCAGTGAAAAGAAGACATTTGAACACATTCAAGGAGTGCAAAGAGAGCAAGGTAGTATTAGGATCATGTGGCCCTGAGGATGCTTTAGCTAGTGAAGAGCCTGAAGTGAAACACAGCTCTGGAGTTAGACTGGCTTTGTCCTAGTCTGGCATATGAAGACAAATGGGTGTCAGAAGTGAATTTCGTGGAAGGAATAACTTTCCTAACAATGACAAAATGGGCTGCCGTGGGCGGAAATGAGTTCGAAGATCAGGAATGATCACATATATGTGCAGGGTGACCTTCTAAATAACCAATTCTGTGGTTTTATGGTTCCCTAGGGTCTTCCAGGTGACCATCTTATAAAAATGCATGCACCATGGTCAGTCTCTGGCCTCTTTCCTGTCCTCACAGTTACTTTTCAGTGCAGGGGAAGCAGTTTCTGTTTCTGACACCCCAGTGAACGTGCTTTTGCCACTGACCAGTACCTCAATGTCTTCTCTGTCCTTCTATACCTCACATTTTTGGGGGGCAGATTTTGCAGAATGGCAATTCTTGCTTTCTGTAAACTTAGCTTTCTTTTGTCTTCTATGGCTGTATTCTCCTCCAGCGGTTTTCACTGCCATTCATCTCTCTTCTTTGTCCTCTGGTCAACATTTCCAAGAGGAAATGCCCCAGGCTCTCCTTGAGACCCTTCTCTAGTCTCTCTTTGCTTTAACTCTTTGTGGTGGTTTTAAATTGACTTTCCAATGCAGAGTTGAAGTCTGTTTCTTCCTCCTTGAGCCTGAGATGCACTCAGAGATATATTTCTAATGATAGTGAAATTGACTTCTGACACGGAAGCTAGATAAGGAGAGACCATGAGCTTCTACTTGATCCTCTGGGCACATTAGTCTTTGGAATTTTGAATGGCCAATATTAAGGAGGTTACATTGTGAAAAAGCTCAGACCATAAGAGAGACCATTTGTAGTAGTTTTTGTAGAAGCCCAGCTGAGGATCCAGCATTGTGAGGAAGAGATGTGCCTTCTCTGTTCAGATTCTTGACCCCAGAGCCAGAGAGGTATAGTCAAATAATTCCTTTGTACCACAGAGTTTTGGGATGATCTGTTATGCAGCAATAGAACCCCTAAGGATTTTATCCAGTAACAGGATTTACAATATCACCTATATAGGCTCATGACTTCAAAATCCACTATCATACTATCATCTCTTCCCAGAACTCCAGTCTAAGATCAATTATCCCACTGTTTAGTTCATCTCTCAGCTTGTAACTTTAGCAAGCATATCTCAAACTTAATATAACTAAGAGTAAAAAAGCTAGATTCTAACCCGTGAGTTCTTTACTTTCCCTTATTTTTATAAAACAGGTTTTCTAAACAAAAAATTCTGCTAATCTTGACTTTCAATTTAAGGTAGAACCTAATATAAAATAAAATTCTGCTCAATTTTTCTAAAAAGTATACCTGGAACCTCTTGTCTTCTGTGCATTTCCATATCCAAGATGCCATAATTTTTCTTTCCATCTACTATAAGAGCCACTAAACCAATTTTCCTGCTTCTTCTCTTGTTCAAATATATCATCAGCACAGAAGTCACTATTTGTTATCTATTACTGTATAACAATCTCAAAACTTAGTATCTTAATGCAACATTTGTTATCTCATAGATTCTGTAAATTGATAATTGGGCACAGGATCCTTTGGCAGTGGGTCTGAAAGCTTGACAGAGAGCCATTAGACTTTAACTAGCCACTTGGTTGTGACAAGACTTAGTTCCTTGGGGGTCACTAGATATAGACTCCATGTTTCTTGTGAACTGTGAGTTAGAAGTCTCCTTGTATTCCTTTCTACATGGAGTTCTCCATAGAGCACTTCGGAACATGACAGCTGATTTTATCAGAGTGAGGAAGGGAGAAAGAAAGACAGAATGAGAACAAGTCATACGATTGTGTAAACTAATCACTGAAGTGACAGCTACCATTTTTGCCATGTTGTTAGTCATTAGAGTAAGCCCAAATTCAAGGGAAAGGAATTTTTATAAGACATGACAACTAAGAGATGGAAGTCCTGAGGAGTCATATCAGAATGCCACATAGCTCTGGAGTGATTTTTTCTAAGTCATAAATCACAGGGCTCAGGATAGAGCTTAAATGGCTAGAACATTGGCCTTGTATGTGGGAGACACCAACTTAAATCTCAGGCAGTACATGTCTCCTCTGCAGTATTATCAAGTGTAGGCCTGGGAGTCCCTGAGCCCTTCTATGTGTGGCCCTCCAGACCCCTAGTTACCATGGAGAGAGCCCTCCCCATAGAATCAATTCAAATCATCAATCTAATAGAGTACAACCCTTCTTACACCTCTATCATGGCATACTTATCATTATACATCTGCTAGGTGTCCAAAACAAGGAGTGAAGCCAATTGCAAACTATGTATTTTGGATAGTAATCATACAGAAATAAACAGTTGTAACAATATATATATATATATATATATATATATATATATATATATATAATGTATGTATAGTATCACTGTATCACTGTATCACTGTCTTCCGTTTATCATTGATTTGCTCAAGCGGGCACCAGTAACATCTCCATATGACCTGTCTCGTGCAAGTAGAGCCCAAGGGCACCTGCTTACTCAGGAACATAAAGAGCCTCAAACCATTCCATCAGGTCATGGGAATGAGGGCTATAATTGTTTCTGGTATTTGGCATATCAAATACGACACGGGTAGCTTGCCAGGCTCTGCCATGCGGGTAGCATACTTTTGTAGTCATCTCAAAATCCAGCATTTATTGATGAACCACACGACCGCTTGCAGCCCTGCGAGCCGGGCTGTGATAGGCTGGTCTTCTGGGTGGAGTTCTGACGAGGGGGAAGTCCAGATATGGAAAATGGAGGCCCTCATGGAGTGGGGGTCATCTGGCTTGTTGTAAGGCTCTGCTGGGGTGGCGGGCCAAGGCTAGAACCTGCCATCCCTCCCGGGCGCCTCATGAGTGGCAGAGAGAGCCAGTAGCAGCTCTTCCCCATATCCGTGAGTCTCTGTATGTATAGCATATATATATTATATGTATATATACATATATACATATACAAGCTATATATTTATAGTATATATAATATATAGTACATATATACTATATATTATGTATACTATAAATATATAGCTTGTATGTATATATGTATATATACATATAATATATATATTATATTGTACTATATAATATATAGTATATAGTACATATATACTATATATTATGTATACTATAAATATATAGCTTGTATATGTATATATGTATATATATACTATATATAGTACATATATACTATATATGATATATATACTATATATAGTATATATACTCTATATAGCTATATAGTATATATAATTATATATACTATAACATAATATACTATCAGGTGAGGGATATTGATGATGGGGAAGGCTCTGTGTGAGCAAGGTCTAGATCTGGGAACTCTCTTTCCCTCTTTGATGAACCACAAACTACTCTAAGAATAATATCTAACAGGGGAAATATCTACAATGACTTTTATTACATTTAAAATAAATATTTTTTATGCTTTTTTTAAACAGATGCACACATGTATCCCCTACCCCTTCTTGTTTTCTTACACTTAGCCACCTTGGTTTGTCTTATAGCTCCTGGACTTCTCCAAGTATACTCCTTCCTTGGACCTAAGCATAAGGCCTTTGTTCCTTTGGATAACCCTACCCCATCTGGTCTGCTAGGACTGGTTGATAATTTGCTCATAGATCTTGGATTTATTACCAATGGCCTGCTGATCATTCAGCTTTCCTTGTCTTTGTCACATTAGCATGTCCAGGTTTCCACGTTGCTGTTATCATTATTTTATGCTGTACTTGGGTATTCATTAAGTTATTTATCTGTCTCTCCACTCCTCTCCCCATGAGAGCAGGGACTGTTTCTATCTTACTGTCATTCCTTGCCTATTCTCAGACCTCCATCTGAGTACAGGCTGTCTTCTGGGAGGTCAGAGCTTCCTGGTCATATTCCGCTATTGCATCCATGTCCATGGGCACCATCTCACATCCCTTCATGTGGGCAGGCAAAGGGAACGTTGTGCCATATTTATATGTATTATGTTTGTGAAATGACTCTCCTTTGTGTTTATTCTTTGTCTAAAGTCTAGCTATCACACGAAACTCACTCTAGCAGCTCAACAAGTTATAGATTGGATTTTATATATTGACTAGTTCCTGCCTTGGATCTTTTGCTCTAGATTTTCAGCAGTATCAGTTTCAGTTAATAGAATTACCAGAGATTTTCTAATGAAGTTTAACCAAAATGTGTAATTTCCATTCCATTTTCTATGTGTAACAGTAATTTCCATAACTAAGTTTATGATAGTAGATAACAGTTATGGGATACTTACAAAGTGGCAGATGCTGTTTGCAATGTTTTATGTGCTTAAACTCATTTAGTCATGACAGTACTCCCATTCCACAGATGAGCAAAGTGAGACAAAGAAAGATGAGGAAGATGCTCAAGATCTCACTGAAAGTAAGTGGCAATGCTATAATTTGACCTCACAAATTAAGTTTAGAATGTCCTCTCGAAACTATCACAGTCTAACCATTCCTGGAAGATAAACCTTACAACCCCCTCTGTCATTCCTGTTCCACAAAGGAACAGGTTAGGATGAATTTGTGCCATGCTTGCCATGAATATTTTAAAGTATGCAGAACTTTGAAGTCTCTTGTTTTGTTTCTGCCTTTGCTAACAGTATTTCTGTCATGTAAGAGTGTGTTTACACAACCTGGAACAGAGAGGAGAGATGTTGATATGTAAGGGAGAAGCTTTCTTCAAAGCTCACTGTGAAATCTTTGTTTCACTAGAATATTTCTCATAGATTATTTCTTAAATATCTCTCAGATCTTCCCTGGCTTTTAGCTGTGGGCGGTCTCTCAGATATTTTTTCGGACATTTTTAGCAAGAAGAGGACAATTGTTTGGTTATGATCTAAAAAAGCTAACCCTTGTCCCCACCCAAAGATGTTAGTGGCTCTTAGGGATCCTTCCTGTGTGACTCTCAGGGAACTCCCCGTGCTTCACAGTCTAGGACTTGGGCATGTAATTGCTTCATTTGCCTTCTGTGTGGAGCCATACTTGCCTTGTCGTTCACTGCTTCGTCTTCCTCCTCTGCAAATGTTTCTCCACACACATTTGGATATTGAGCTAGTCATTTCCAGTAAGGAAATTTGTCCTGCTTGGTGATGGCAAACAGGGCTGACAACAGAGACACCTGTGGCCAAATACTGAGAGGAGTAGACGTCACCCAGCTTCTTATTCCTTTTCTTCCGAGGAGCCCCAACTGTATCTGGAAAGTCAGAAGGGTAAACATAACAAATCTGAAATGATTTATTGAACAATATCCAGGTATTCTCTGGGTGGAACGTCACTGTTGTTGTCTCTGCAGGGAGCAGCCTCTCCTGCTGTCCCTGCACAGAGGCTCTGAACCCTGGTGCCATTTTCCTCAGTACATGCTCTCTTAGGTAGGAAGAATTCTATTTCTTGTTTAAGCTGAACATTCACCTGAACAAATAGCAGCTGTTGATGAATATTAATTTGTGCTTAGATTAATGCTTCAAAGTGTCAATTTAATTTCTGGTTTACTATTCAGCCTCTGATTGTAATGAGCTACTTCAGGATGTGGGGAGCATACACCTGGCTTGGGGGCAGGGCTGGAGGTTTCCAGGGAATAGTGCCAGGTCCCCAGGATTTTGATTTCTCTGCTAGGGACAATTCCAATGGCACCCAGAGGGATCTGGAAAGCCACCCCTCTTTCCAGTGGAGAGCTGACAGCTAGGCATGCGCACACACGTACACACACACACACACACACACACACACACACACACTTCAGGAGAAGCCAGGGGCTGAGTGTACCCAGAAGAACTCTCTGTTCTGAATGAGATTGTCCTCTGGATGATCCCTTCATGACTCCTTTGGCTTTACTCTGCCCACTCCAGTTTCTGAGTCTTTGGGATCCTGAGACAGTTCCTTCTACTCAGTAACCTTCTGGTGCTCAGGGCTTGAGAGCATGCATTTGGAGCTGGGCATGTTAACGTGTAAATCTCAGGACTGCATTTCACTAACTTGGAAACGTTTCTTATCTTTTCTCAGTCACAATTGTGAAAATGAGCCTCTCTTGCTTGATAAATGATGCTCCTTCTCCTGCTTTTGCCAATGGACAGACCCATTCTAAAATAATGCAAAAATTCAGCTTCCTCCTTGTTAGGTTTTCGATAACTCTCTATTATAAGCCATTCTCCGTGTTGTCTGATTTCCTAATTCTGTCTGCCTTATTTGCAGCTTGGTAGGTAAATATGACAAATGTTTCTATTTTGAATTTTGTGCTCAAATAATGTGAATGCTGTGAGATATTTTTCTTTTGAAAAGAATACCAATGGCACCATATTCTGTGTTTGTTTCTTTCCTCATTAACCTGTGCTGCTACCTCTCTGTTAATTGAACACATTTGAATTGATTTTATTCTCCTAGGAAAATGACCTTGTGGGACTCGGAGATGGAGCTTGTGCCTACCTTGCAAGCATGATACTGCAAATTTGGTCCCTGGTGCCCGGACACTCAAATTCCTATACTGTGTATGCATGGCAGATCTGTGTCTGTGCCTCTTGGCATGCAGTCATGTCTGGCATCACCACAGTCAACGAGTAAGAAAATGTCAAGGGCAAGCCACAGTGAGCAGCACAATTAAAAAACGTGACCTTCCCCCATTTTCCCTCCCTTCTGCCAACCCAAAGAGTGAGCGTGTGTACAGACACCACAGCTAAAAAGTGTGATCCCCAGAAAGCACCATAACGAAATGGAATTTCGTAGCTAGGCGTGTGTGTGACCCTGGGTAATTATTGCATCAACAACAGACAGAAGGGAAAAGGGGCCATTCCCAGGTCTGCTTTCCAATTGATCCCATACTCCTTTTACTTCGCTGTTTCATTCCACAGATACCTTTTTTAATGACAGTTCATCATCTTCTGTTCTCTTTTAGAATGTAGAAGTTATTTGAAGGGCTGGAGAGATAGTGCAAGGGTTAAAGCATTTGTGTAGAAGGCACTGACTCCAAGTAGGTTTCTGGAAACACATGGCCCATTTATGCCGCTGGAGTATCCCCTGAGCACAGGACTGGGTGTAGCCTCTAAACTCAGCTGGTGTGGCCCAAACCCTCCCTCTATCGCCATACCCCCAAATAGAAGTTATCTCAGTTTGCTTGAGCTGTCTAAAACTAGATGTCTTAAGATAATATAAATGTGCTGCTTTGTAGTTCAGGGAGCCAGATGTTCAAAATCATGGTGTTGTTGGTAGGACCGTGTTCCTTGTAAAGTCTGTAGAGAAAGTTCTTCTGGAGGTATCTCTGTACCCTTGATCTTCCTTGACTAGTGGCAGCAAAGCTCCAGTCTCTGACTCCTTTCCATGGTGTCCTGTCTGTCCTTCACAGCTTCCCTTTGTCCGCCTGCCTCCAGATTCCTCCTTTCTATAAGCATGCCAATGATAATGCATTCACTCTCACCTCAATGAGCTCATCTTCAAATAGATAAATCTATTAGTCTCTAATCCCAAATAAGGTCACATTCTGAGACATGTCGACTTCATATTTGGATGGGTGTGAGGGTGGGGCAGCAGAAGAGACACATTCAATGCACAGATACATAAATTATCTTTCATTTCTGACTTTTTGGGGACTCTGCTCAACCCTTTTGGATTTTACCTCACTCCAACCCAAATCTACAATCTGAACTTTATTCATTTAGTTGCTTCTTCATAAAAAATATTTAGTGCTCATTTCAATTCTGACTGGACCTATTTAATCTCTTGCCTCATTATATTTCCTTTTTTATTTTGGTGGGGCAATTACATCCAATAGTGTTGGGGGCATAAGGTGTTGTTGTTAAAAGTTGGGGCTCCCACTGTAAAGTAGCACTTTAGCCCTGTAAGCCATTTCTTCCACCCAACCTCATTAAATGTATCTTCAAGCATACTAGGAAGGCATCACATATTCCCATTAGCAGAGTTGAAAATGGAAGCCCAAATAGGTTGAAGTGCTGTCTGTCTTCTTAGTCAGTAGAAGAACTAGCTCAGTGTTTGAGCTGAGGCTCCTGACTTTGAGTGATTGCATCAGATCAAATGTTATTGACTTAGCAATTGCCTTTGCTTTCTATTCAATGGATCTACCTCTATCCTTGACTCAGAAAACCCACCTGCCCTTGATCTCCTCTCTCCCTCAACATTCTCTGATCAGTCTCTGTTTTTGTCTGGCTATTCACTGCCTTTGACACTTGCCCTTACACTCAGACTAGCAATATTAGGCTCCTGCACACTACTTTCCCCCCACTGCCCTTCTGTTCTCATCCCTTTCAAGGACTTTGCTCTTGCCTGCCCTTCTCCTTTCTGTTTCACTCTCTTTGTTCTCTGCATTCTTTAAACACTGCAGCATCCTGACTCCTAGTGTCATTCAACTACACCTAAATTTAGCTGACAGTCTCTGCATTCTGGACATCAGTATAGCTCCTTTCTCATCTTGACATTCCTTTTTTTTTCAAAGTCACATGTATAGCTTCTAATGTGTTGTAAGCAGTCTTGAGACACAACTTTGTACTGTTATGGAGCCTAATGCCTTCCTCTGAGCTTTCTAAACATAGTATTGGTCCTCTGGGGGATATTGCCTATTCTTTTCTGAGTACCTAGAGGTGGCCTCTGGATTATGTCATTGTAGGGTGCCATTCAAAACAAAGCATAAGGAATCTACATATCTGATTTCTCCTCTAATGAGCCTGTGTGAGGCACTTGAACTCATTTGAAAGATTGCCTGGCCGGCAAGTTTGCAGATTAGCCATTCTAACCCAGGAAGATGAAAACGTTAACATTAGATAAATAAACAAACAGAAAAGGTGATTTACTCCCTTGATTAAAATTAAAAACAATTTTTTAGAAACAAGGCTCTATATTTGCTTTTGTCTGAGTTATATATGTTCAATTCCTGAGTGTTCTGATCTATAAAGTTGTAAGACTTTTTGGTACTATTTATATACTGTAAAATGTCAAATGTAATTCCCTCAGTTTAGTGCCTCCCCCAAGTTTTAGGCTTATATTTTTACTTATCTGCTTTCTACCAATTATCATGCAACAAACTCCCACTGAATTCTACTTTGTCTCTTGAAGTATCCTCTTCTTGTGATCTGCTTTTGGTGTAGACCCATGGAGCACTTTCCATCTCTGTGGTGTATCTCTATGCTACAGAATCTCTGCAATATAATTCCTGGCTCAGGATCCTAGCAGTTAAAAAAAACCCTAGCATTCTCAATAAGAAATTTCCACATATGTGTCTTTTGTTCATCTTTATCTTTAACATTTCTCATTGAAATTAACCCTTGTATTTCTAGGATCTTTTCATTCCAGTCCAAATAGTTCTTCCAAAAAAATAAAAGTGCTCACTTTGCTGCCTTTTTTGAAATTGCTGTCTTTTTTTCACTGCCTAGAATAAATCTCTAAAATCATAAAATCTCTAAATATGTGGTCATTCAAAACCCTCACAAATCTTGCTGTGTCTGAATTCTCCTTCAAGTTCTATCCTTCTATTCACTCCCTACATCCACAGCTAGGAAACTTTTGCCACCTTAAGCTTCTTGTATTATATCTTGGAGACAACAGACCCTTGCAATAGACCAGATGCCTTCCTACTTAGGCATGTTCTGTTACCTCTTCTTGAGATGCCTTTCTTTTTTCTTTACTTGAGAAGTTCCTTGTGTTAGTGAAACCAGTACTGAGCTCCCTCAGAAAGTAGGTGGTTCTCACAAGTGCACACCCATAGTGCTTTGTGCATAGATGAATTGCACCACCAGCTTTATAACAGTGTGTTATCATTGTTTCATTTGTTAGACCATAAACTCTGAGCAGACAGTATTCTAGGCAGGCTACCAATATTTTTGAATGGTTGAAAGAAAACATTAGAATATCTAACTCAACTCAATGTTTTCTCTATTTTCTTTCTTTTTGTTTTCCTCTGTAGGAGAGCATCTAATTATTCAGATTCCCAGAAGCACAAATAAAAAGTACAAGATATCTAAGGCAAAAGGTATTAGCATTCATAGTGTAAAAAATATTGCTGTGGGAGGAACAGTAACTTCAAACCTTGAGGGCCATGAAAAATTTTCATAGAGTTATAATAAAAAAGAGAGAGGGGGGAGACCATATTCTCTCTGATCAAAATGTACCTTGTATATATTAATATATTTTATATAAAATATTTAATATATGATAACAATATATTCAACGTATGTATCAGTGGGATAAAGCAAAGTTAAGTTGGGTTAGCACTTCACTTTCATGTGCTGCTGGGGGTGGCAGTACTAGAAAATGACTATGGGATTTGGGCTAAGCTCCTAGCAGCCCAAATTAGAATAGAATTGATGCACGTAGCTATTGGCATCCATGCAATAAAATATCAGGATAAATAGGGGTACATTTTATGAACAAACAGGAAAAATATGGGAATCATTATAAGATAGATCATAAAATAGAAATCTTAAGTCTGGAGGCCCAAGAGGCATTGCTCACAAAAGCACTGTAAGACCATAAAATATCACCAAACTCTCCCTCTGATAAAATAGCCAGCACATGGCAGGACAATTCCTTCTAGACTGAGTGATGGAGGGAAGGGTAGTATCTGCTCCGTGTCTCTACAGATGTGCTTTAATTAGAAAATGTTAGTCTATTTCTTCTTGGTCTGTGTCTGATCAACCAGGGCAGGAAAAAGAGTGATGAGGGGAGGGACCCCATCCTCTGACTAATTAATTAATTAACTAATTAATTAATTAAATCACCAGGCAGTGATTCTTAATTGAAGATCTGTTGTTGAGAAGGCCCCCGGGGGAGGGGGCTTTCCTCTTCATCTCCCACCATGCATACTCTTTCATCAGAAGTTCAGCTGGAAATGATATTACCACACATCCGCTGTCTCAGTCAGAGGTCAGGGATGCATCTGCCTAAATTGCTTTGTACAGAGCTTGGCACTCAAGCTGGAGGCTTTTCAGTGGCGGCTAATGGTTGTCATAGGGAGGAACAAAAAGGGCTCTTGGACATGCTTCTTTTTAATGTCCAGGGAACATTTTCTGGCTTTGGAAAGATTGCTTTCGCAGAGCAATTTTAGCCATTATCAACTGAGAATAAAACCTACTTTACAAAATTAAATTAGCCAGTCTCCCTCTCAGATTCATTTTTTCTCCTTCAGCGTGGCGAAACCCAACTCTATTTAGCAGGCCATGTAACCTCTCCTACCTCGTTGCGCAAATCATTTAGTAAAATAAAAAGGCTTTAAAAAAGGAGGTTGCAAATATAAACACGAGTGCAATTAAGATCTCAACTTCATTACATTAATATAACTACTTTGCATGGAGTTCATTATGATGCGCATCAGGGTTTTAATGTTTTTCTCCAGTTTAGTGCCATCCTTCGTTGGAAGGAAACACTAGACTATAGGAAACAATTGCCTCTTGGGTTGGAAAATAGTTTGAATAGGATTCCATTGTGATTAATTAAGCTCACACACGATAAACTAGAAAGAGCTAAACAGTTGTTCCTCAAATTGACAGCATATTTGGCGAACAAAAAAGATTTATAACACTAAATTTAAAATTTCCTGATGAAATAATATATTATGGAAATTACTCATTTTTTTTCCTCCTGGCAACATGGTGAGGCCTTATCCTCACCCAACCCCCATTTAAAGAATAGAGGCACAAATACGAAGGAAGGAAATAGAAGAGGACCTAATGAGCAAGCACAGGCCTGATGATATGAATATAGGCCTTTATTTTCTCTCCATTACCCTCACATTATTTCCCACAAACATCAGACAATCCTTTGGAGTCAGTTCTAAATGTGTGCTGCCTTCATAAGGAGGGGCTGCCTATCTTTATCCCTAGATTGCTGTCCTCCTTCCTGGAAGACGTTCTCCAGATTGAAGGACAGCTCCTTTCTCCTTTCAGTTCATCTGTTGGCCAACCCCGTGTCGCTGCTCCTCTCAGCAGGCCTCGTGAAATAACCCTTGTCAGCCCTGGAATGTACAGCCACCCCCACGAGGGGCATTAGAAACCTATAACTAGCACATCTAAAAAGAAAGTAATGAGTTTGGCTTTGAAAACCATTGTTTCCACTCAGTCTCTCCTTCTCTGCTGCTATTTTGTTTTTGCCTCATTCTGTCTCCTTGTCTCTTTATGTCAGGGTCTTGCTGTCTTTCTGTGTCCGCCCATTCCCCTTCAGCCCCTTCATCTACTTCCTCTCTTTCTCCCAACCTCCTCCTTGACCTCCTTCTCTTCTGCTAGTTCTTTCTCTCTCCACCCTTCACTCCTCTTAAATTCTGAATCTCTAATTGCAATCAAAATCCATGAAGCCAAATAAGGAGTGACGGAGCATTCTCTGGAGAGAGTGTTCTATTAACTGGCAAGATTCAGGAACTGCTATTAATGAATAAAGGCAGCTCCCCTGGGTCATCTGTTCTACCCTGACAGTGCACTCAAATTCTTTACATTGTTGGGAAACTCATTTGAGCCTCCAGCACTGCTTTCTGTCTGATGCACTGATGATTCCACGATGGCGACAGCATCAGTGATGCTGAGAATTTCCCTCATGGTGCAGTTCTTTGTCCACGCTGCTGTGGTGTCACCTGCCTTGAGCCCTTTAAGCTGTCCAATTACAATAAGATTTGGTCTAGGGTGAAGAATAGTACATATAAATATTCCCTTTAGGAGGCACCAAAGGAATATTTTCCCTTAAACACCTACATTTGGGAAGAAAGCTGACTTTCTAGCTTTCTTATAAAGAGCCTAATGGGCTAAGACACCAATAATCATCCTCGTTTGCTAAAGATGTTCAGGCTTGAGAAGCAGAATTACCAAATCATTTTGTAAATCCAAGGAGATGAAACATGATAGAAGTTTTATTGATTTGGCAAGCTTGATGTTCCCTCTCTGAGCTTGTGATGAATGTCTGGAATAAATGACTAACAATCACCCACAGACCGACTGCTGCCTCCTGACTTCTGACTTTCTCCCTCTGCAAACTAACACACCTTCTCTTACAGGCTTTCCAAGACAGTTAAAAGATTTATATATGTAACAGAAAAGAGCCCATATTGAGATTTTAGCTTTCCCTTCTACAAAGAATAGAGAATGAGTTAAAAATACTTAAAAAATCAAACTATTAGATTTATTAATTTTTTAGAAATTTATTATTTCATTTAAAATTTATTTTTAGAACTTGGTGCTGGAAAAAATAGTAGAACAAGACTTGAGATGTCTCATTCTAGTTAAAAGTATATTTAATATTTGTACCTATTATTAATAAATGACCAGATGAGTAAAACATGGTGTCAGTGGGTTTTCTTTTGTTTGATTTTTCTCAGATTTTGGACCATACAGGGTTTTGTTCAAGTTCTTACAGGCTCTGGGGCCATTATGGGATGCCAGAGATCAAAATTGGGTGGCCTGCATACAAGGCAAGTGCCCACCTACTGTACTATTGCTCCAGCCCTGACATGGCATTTTTGCTTGTTTTGAGCCAGACCTTGTGGCATTTGGGGCTTTTCTAGGCTCTATGCTCAGGGCATCTCTTTCTGGTGATGCTTTGGGGACTATGTCATACAGTCGTGTAGATTTAACCTTTGTCTTCCTGCATACAAACTATGGTTTTTGCCCTCAAAAGGTTAAAGTCTTCATAGCCCTGATAGGATTTTACTTGGAAGGTGTTGAAAAAAAAGTAACTCCTCTTTCCTACTTATTGTAAACATGCCAATTTCACTTTTGCTCCACATAAGGATTTTCTGAGAAGGGTTAACAAGCCCATTTTAGATTCATTCCAACTTAGATTTTCTTTTTTGGATCTCCTTGATAGAATAGTATCATCTACTATGGTAACTCTCATACAAATTTTATATTTCTACCTCCAAACTGTAAGCAGGGTATGTTTGTTAAGTGAATGAACAGATAACTGAGTGCATGAATAAGCAATAGACTTTTTAATGAACAGTAGTTATTTAATAGGATGTTGTTTAGTTTCCAAATTTTGGAGGCTTTCCTGACTTCCTTTTTATGATAAATTTCTATCGTCATGGTATTGTGGTCTGACATTTGTAATCTGACATTTTTTTAGGTAGGCCAACAATCAGTATTCTTTTCAGAATTGGTTTAGATGCAACAAATATCTTCAGCAGTTGTTTGTTCAAGAATGTTTTTATTACTATGAGTATCAAACTTGCAAGATACAAGATGTTTGGTTGCTAGCTCTCTCATTCAGTACTTTAAGTATATCATTCCATTCTCTTCATACTTGCAGTTTCATATGAGAAAACTGATGTGAATTTTATGTTGTTTTCCTTGTATTGAGGTATTGCTTCCCTTGCCCTTTTAAGGAATCTATCTGTCTCTCTTTGGTTCTTGACTTTTTTATTATTATGTAACTTGGTATTATTTTGTTTGAGTTTATTTTGTTTCACAATCTTTGGGCCTTCTAGATCAGTGCACAAGTCTCCCTCCTTGGCTGAGTAAGTTCTCAGCTATAATTTCTTCTACCAGTTGTTTTTCCCTTTTTCTCTTGTCTCTTAGGAATCCCTATGATTTAAAGGTTGCTCTTACTACTCTAAGTTAAAAATATTAAAATTTCATTTTTCTTTTAAAATCTGTTATTACTTCTTTATTTCAAATCTGGCATATCAAATACGACACAGGTAGCTTGCCAGGCTCTGCCATCTGGTAGCATACTCTTGTAGTCATCTCAAAATCCAGCATTTATTGATGAACCGCACGGCCTAGGCTGGTCTGCTGGGTGGAGTTCTGACAAGGGGGAAGTCTGGATGTGGAAAATGGAAGTCCTCATGGAGTGGGGGTCATCTGGCTTGTTGTAAGGCTCTGCTGGGGTGGCGGGCCAGGGCTAGGACCTGCCATCCCTCCCGGGCACCTCATGAGCGGCTGGGCACAGTGAGAGCCAGTAGCAGCCAGTAACAATTATAGACCTCATTCCCATGACCTGATGGAATGGTTTGAAGCTCTTTATGTTCCTGGAGCAAGCAGGTGTCCTTGGGCTCAACTTGCATGAGACAGGTCATATGGAGATGTTACTGGTGCCCGCTTGAGCAAATCGATGATGAGCGGGAAGACAGTGATACAGTGATACTTCTTTATTTATGATGTTGTGTAGCTAGTCCTCAGGTCATTAATTAAATTTTTCGCATTTTTCATTCTGCACCTGGAGTCCTGCTACAATTGTCTTTAGCACCTTAAATTTTGTTTCAGTGAACTCTTAAAATATTTTCACAAATTTTTTTTTCATGTTTCTCAAATTTTCTTCTAGTGCTTTATTCAGTTCATTCTGAATCAAGTAATGTGTTACTCTGATGCCGTCCATGGGCAGCATGGGAAGTTCTGATATAACTGAGGACTTCTGGACTTCTGTTCCAATTGATTGACACAGCTGAGTTTTTTCCTTATTAGTATTTTTTTATTAAACTTGGTACTTTATGAGAACTGAGTGTACAACTCTGAGTTGTAGGTGTTCTGAACAGTGACCCTGTGTCCCCATTTGAACTATCCGGTGAGAGCCCATGAGTCTACTGGTTTCTGGAATCCACAAATCTTCATCATTTCTTTCTTTCGTTTCTTTTTTTTGTTTTGGGAGAACCACATTCCAGGCTGTTAAGGACTTAATCCTGAATCTGTGCTCAGAGATCCATCTCTCTAGCTTTGTGATATTATTTTTCTTTTTTGTGTCACTCCCAGTGATGCTCAGAGGTTGCTCCTGGCTGGGCACTCAGGAATTACTCCTGGCTGTGCTGAAGGCACCATATGGGATGTCAGGGATCAAACCTTGGTCGGCCACATGCAAGGAAAATACCCTACCCACTGTGCTATTGCTCTGGCCCCACACTTTTGCGATTTCTTAAATGCTTGCAAGATCAATCTAGTTCTGGTGGCTCTGATTTATGTGTACTTGGTTGAAAACAGGATCTGTGGTCTCCCAAGGCCCGTAGTTGCTTTAGTACCAAAGTTTAGCTGGCCTGGATTCTGGCCCATGGTTCATAGTTGCTGGTGCCTGGCAGTTGATGTGGTTTCACAGTCCAATGGACTTGGGCAGTAATAACTGGTGCTTGTGGTCTTACATACCCAATTATAGCTATTTGGCAAATGGATTTTCTAAAGCATGGGGACTTGGGGATTTTGCATTTGTCAGCACTAGTTTTAGGATTTCTGCTCAGAAATGAAACCTGATAAGCAGTGCATGGGGGAGCTCACCTCTGGGCTTCTGCTACCTCTGTGTCTCAGGGATGGCAACTCCCAGTTGTTTGCTTAGGAATGGATTTTCCCAGTTGAAGTTTGCAGGCAATGGTACCTTGTCTAACTGTATGTACTTCCAACTTCTAGCTTCTTCCTGATACAGTGTGAATAGGCACAAACTGAACCTTTTGGAACCTTCTTCTTTGGAGTTTTCTAACTTAGATTGGAACTTGTCTGTTGCACCTGCTTTGGGAGTGCTTCCTTCGGTTCTGTGCTGGCCACTATAAGCCTGTGTATTCTGGACTGATGGATGTGAAGATGGGTAAGGTCTGTCAGGGGGTGAGATTGTTGGCTGGGAAGTGCCTACCTCCAGTCTGGGTGAGTGTGGTCGTATCATCCCCAATCTTCTTTGGATATGAGAAGTCTGGGACTCTGTAGCTCATGAGAGTCCATACAGAAAGAAATTTTGAGAAAAATCTAATTGTCCAGTTGCAGTCTGTCTGGTGGGGCCTCTCAGGAGTCAAATCTGCTGGGGTGGGGAGTCAGTCCTGCTGAGGATGGCTCACCATAGAATGGTGGCTTCCTTATCAGAACCAGGAGCTGAGAGATGAGACCCAACAATATCTGTAATTTAGCAAGAAATGGTTGTAAATGGATCCTATTTTCACCCAGCTTCTTCAGGTTTGACATTTTCTATCAGGTACTGGATTTGTGGCCCATTTTTTTTTCCTTCAGTCTCTGAATCTTCACACTTCAAGTACTTCTTAACTGAATTCTCATAATTCTGCCTTACACAGAGTTGAATCTTACTGAAGTGATGACTGTTTTCACAAGGGAATTCTCTCAGTGAGACTCTTTTCAGTTTTGATTCTTTGTGTTGATACCATAGGAACACTCACTGAACTGCTCTTTTTTCAGCCATCTTGATCCAGACCACCAGGATTGTTTTGCAGTTATTTCTACAAATTCATCTTTTACTTTAGACTCTTTTAGTTCTTCCAGGGAGGGAGGTCCACATCATCTTCTTTTTTTCTGTCTCCAAAACATGGTAAATAATGCATATCTCAAAATATCTTGGGTTATATCTATAATCATGCCCTTTAAAATATTTTTAAACAGTCACTATAAGATAGATGGTGGTATAATAAAAATTTTTTTAAAGATGCATAGTTACAAAGTTGCTCATGATTTGGTTTCATTCATAGAATGATCCAACACTCATCCCTTCACCTGTGTACATTTCCCCTGCCAGTTTGCCTCTTGCCACCCATCCCCTTTGCCCTTCCAGCCCACCTCTATTGCAGATACTTTTCTTCTATATATCTCTCTTTCATGCTCTCTTGCTTTTCTTCTGAGCATTATGGTTTATCGTGCCCTTATTACAGAGGAAATAAATACTGGGTATTTCTTTATGCTGGGTGTTTGTGAGCTCATAGACATTGTGGATCCCAGTAGGGCAGAGTCACTGAGGAAGGAAATGCCTGGGAGGGTGGACAAGTCGCAGCTATCACACAAGGAGGAGGAACCTGGCAATGTTTTTCTGGACCAAGGATCCTGCACTGAGGTATCTCTAGGGAGAAGTATTTAGCAGAAAGTGGGTAAGTGGGTTTCTTCTTTGTCTGCCAGCCATGAAATGAAGGTCTTGATTCATCTGGCTTCCTCCCAAACAAGAGCACGCCCCTTATCTGGCAGTATGTTGGATGACGTGTCTAGTTAGCTTGGGAGCTTTGCTGGTCTATTCACTCACAGCTTAATCTATTTACATGTTCTTAAATCAGGGTTCATATTAATGAGATCTAACTTCTGTGTAAACACTGATGGTGGATGTGGCCCTTACAGAAGTCACCTTGACTCTGAATGAGTAACTTCTGACTTATTATTATATATCTATTAAGATGTCTATGTTATCTATATTGGGCACAGCTCCTCTTTATACCCACTGCACCCAGCATGGGACAGTTAAAATTTACCAGGAGAATATCACTCTGCCTACATTGAGACTATTGTTTAAGATTATAGGATTATACTAGTTTGCCATCAAGCAGGCAAGTGTGACCCTTTCAGTATACAGAGAACAAGATACTCAAAATCACTCTGGAGCAGATAACAAATAAGAAGAACCTTGTGGGTGCCATCTAGATTACACGAAGCCCATGAAATTAACATGTATTGCTTTTATACCAGCCCCTCTCTCCAGTGTTTTAAGTAAGATATAATCTCATAATCTCAGAAGAAGGGGATTAGTCCTTGGCATAATTATTTCCTTAGACCTGTAGTAGGGTGTGGCACCACTCTTCTACTCTCTTCTACTATCTAGAAGCTGTTTAGATGATGTTGTTGACAGGACCCTCCCTGAAGTTAGGATTACTTTTGTATATAAGGGGAGGACATGAGGTACTGTTCCCTCTCCAATATGATCCACTTTGGTGGGACTCTCTCTGGTGGAATCCTCTTTGGTAGGAGACTTGGGCCCTTGTGTATGGTCTAAGTTCTGACCAGAGCTAAGGTCTTCCATTATATTGGATTGCGATGGTAGAGCGTGTCGTACTATTAAAAACCTTTTTTGTAACTGCGCCCGGACATGTGAGTTTCCATCCATTCCCGGCAGCCTCAGAGGTAGAAGAGAACTGTCCTGATACTGTTGGGGACCTCAGCAGTTCCTTGACAGCTGTACAGGTCTTTTATTAGTTCTTTGTGTCCATAAGATTTTTCAGCTTATCTTTCCTTCATTATACTCAGAATTTCCCTGCAATTAATGTCATTATGGTTATCTCCCTGGGTTTCTCACTTGTTTTTCTGTTCTGTTGATGACTATCCTATTTTATTTACTTATCCATTTTGGTTTTGAGGCTATACCCAGCTGTGCTCATGGATTATTCCTAGCTCAGTGCTCAGATATCACTCCCAGCAGGGTTTGCATAACTCCCAGCTGTACAGGGAATTAACCTAGGTTGGCTGCATGCAAGGCAAATGCCTTACCACCTAAACAATCTCTTCCGCATCATTTGTGCCTGTTTTAGACATGGTAGCCTGACTGCTACTTGCATTTTTATGGATTAGAAAATTCTTGGGAAATTACTGCTGTGAATACCCTCTAAATTTTGTTTTTTGACAGATCCAGAGGACTTTTGACTTCCTTTTCCCTATAGTCTATATAGTCTGCAATAGAGTAGATCCCTTGCTCATTGTTTTTCTCATAGAGAAAGATGCTATTTTCTTGGGATAGCTTTCCACTGAGATTGATCACAACTTTCCGAGTCCTAAGGGAGCATAACTCTTATCTTCCCAGTCTAGCCCTACCGTTCATTCGGGTGCATGAGAAATGAGTTTATGGTTGCCACCTTCATGCCCTTGCTGAATTCAATCCAGGAGTCATATCTGGGTTCCTGAAAAGTGGGGAATCTTAACTTCTTGGAGCAAGAAATCAGTGCAGATACTCCCCTTGTTTTTAAAACAACAACAAAAACAAGACAAGCCTAAGGAGATGCATATAACATTGGATTACTTACTTATTTGTTTTGTCTGGAGGCCATACCTGGCAGTGCATAGGGATCATTCCCTGTTCTGTGCTCAGGGATCATTCTTGGTGGTGCTCAGGGTACCATGTGAAGTGGGAGGAACTTAACTAGGGTTTTCTGTGGCCAAGGCAAATGCCTTAATATATGTCCTCTCTGTGGCCCAACTAACTTGAGCATTTAAGGTCTTCCCTCTTTATATTTTGGATAGTCCCCCAAGTATTCCTCTTAAGAGAATGAAAAATCTCGAGGGCAAAGGTTTGTAAAAACTAAGGTTCAATAAGCTTGATTTCTTTTTTCAGTTTTCAGTTTGCTTCTCAGACTCTGGGGAGCTATCTTTGACATCCCAAAGTAGGACTGGATGTTCTTCCTAAGTGTTCCCTTCGCATATTCTCTGATAGAATGTCACACACCTAGGCCTTTTCCATGAGATTGTCAGAGTATTGAGTGCAGGGGCTCAGGAGAATATCAGATCTTTGCTAAGGACTTGCCAAAGGAACAAAATAGGCAGTGCTTGACCTGCATAGGACATTCTTGAAAAGACTCTGCTATCTCTGAATAAATGTCTCCAAGATAACTTGGGTCCTAATGTGGCTATTTAGTATTCACTTTGGGTTTAATATTTTTTTCAATCAAATTTGTCGACAAACTTTGGGAATAAGCACAGCTTGTGTGCTGCTCATCTGAATTATTGCAAAAGTCAACTCTCTTTCTATTACATACAGATAACCTTTTACAAGTGACATTTTTTACTGTCCAGTTAGAGAAATTTGAGGTCACTATAAGTAAAGTACACAGAGAAAATTAAAGAAGCTAGTACAGTGTTTGCTGCCCTAGATTCTTATTTAGGCACAATTATTTATGATACTATTAATAATAAAATTTATTCACACTGTGTGTTACATTTCCAAACCCATCACCAGTACCAGAATCTCTCTCTGCGAATGACATAATGTCCTTTCCCACCACCACCCCCACTATGGGTCAAATAATGTTGATACCTATGGTTTTGATGTAAGAGTTACCTAAACTCTTTACCACCAACGTATCTTAAGATCCTCTGCTAATGTCTTTATGTTACTTCCAATCAATCAAATGACTTAATATTTGAAAATCACATATCAAACTCTCTATATGTGTTTGATAAAAAACAAATATTACTGCTGCTATTATATTATTGGACACTAAGGCATTATGTAGATCAGAAAAAAATTTCCCTAAACAACTTAAACACTAAACTTCTGATATTTTAAAGAGAGAGGGGGAGAGAAACTTTTTATAATTTTAAAGCCCCCCAAAATAAAACATGGAAGTACTCTTGGCTCGAGGTTTATTCTATTTAACACCTTTCAATAGGGCAACATCTGGATGTTATCATGGCTTGGCAAGATGAGATGCCGAAATTACAAATTGTAGAAATGCTATGCATTAGGCACTCTTGTCTTTGCATGTAATTGCCTTAAAGATATAAAAGAGCCTGATTGTAATAACTCCCCTAGTGTAACTATTCTTCATTTCTATTCTGCAAGAGAAGATAGCAGGAAGTAGTATCACTCTAAGGGTATGAGTAAGGACAGAGGGGAGCTAATTCTTAAATACATGTGCCATGCATCTTAAATAAGTACTGAATAAGAGAGGGAACGGATTACTGGTAATCTGTTATATATAAAGGATGTATATATACATATATGTATATATGTATACATACATATATATTCATTAGGCACTCTTATCTGTCTGTCTGTCTGTCTATCTATCTATCCTTTAACCTATTAACTGGAATGATTGTTGTACTCAGACAAGAAGCCCCCTAAGTATTCCAGGCTAGGTAGCCCTAGGTCAAAAAGCATTTATTATTTATTTTCTAAAAGTCCTGTTACCCAGTGATAGGGATGGAAATTTGGCAGGCTAGGTCTCCCCTTGTCAAGCAAGTGAAATGGTTGTTTCATTTTTAATCTGGATCCTTTGCCCTGACAGATAAATCTGAAGAATGCTGTTAAGGATGTGATGAATTAGGCTCTTGTGATGGCTATGGAAAGGGAACTAGGTCTAGCTGGGGATGGAGCTTTAGGACTGCAGGCCTTTGAAAACGAAGATGGAGTGAGTCAGTCATGTCTGAGAAGACTTAAGCAAGGAGAAAAGTTTGTCTCACATGTGCCTTGACTTCTCTTAGGAGCTTTTCATCTCATTTTAGGGAATGTGGTGAATGCAAGCAGAGTGCTGGGGGAAATGAAATACCTTTCTAGCTTGATTTGTTCTGCACATGGGTACCATGAAGCTTTGGGAGAACATGATCTCGTGTGACCCAACAGCCCTAGCTGAAGGTGACCTTCAGTAAGGAATGTAGGTCTGATTAACTTCTGGTCAAATGCTGTGTTTGCCAAACAGGTAATCAGCCCCTGGAGATATCCAAAATGGGGGATTATGGTTTGGTTCTTTTTCTTATTTTTTTTGTCTTTGGTTTTGGGTCACACTCAGTGGTGCTCAGGGTTTATTCCTATCTCTGTGCTCAAGGATCACTCCTGACAGGCTTAGGAACCACAAGGATTGCTGGGGATCAAACCCTGATTATGATTCATAGGAAGACCTCTGTTTGGACCCAGTGATCATTTAGAGTCTGTAATTAGATTTTAAAATAATTGTTATAGATTTTGTGCTTTAGATTTTTATACAGTGAAAAGTCATTGCAGACTTCTAGTAGGGGGTGATAGAATTCGATTCTTACAAAAATGTGAGCAACCTGTTAGGGAATTCATTCAGAAAACTGAACTTACCAATAGTCAATTGTTCAGGGAAAATGTAAAGATATAAAGAAATAAATAGATAAAGGCATTATCTACTAAGAAATATAAATGGAACTCTCCGGAAAATAGGAAAAATATGTAGGGAAGAGTCATCACTTCTAGGATGGAGAGAACATGCAGGGAAGGAGGAAAACTCTCTCTCCTTCCTGAGATAAGGAAGAACTCGCCCAAGGACTGATCATTGGGGATTTCCTTGACTCATCCAGTGGGAACTCATGTAGTAGATGCAGCAACAGCAGAGGGGTGCTCTGAGCAGCTGTCAGAAGCCCAGACTGGCTAGCAGGAAGCCAACTGCTGATCGAGAGCTTTTGCTGTTGGATTGTTCTGTGAAGTTCACCAGGGAACTGTCCTGAGATAAAGCAGCTCTCCCTATTGGTGGGAAGTAAAGTACCGGGACTGAGAAAAGATTTACCACTGAGCAATCTTTCTCACCAGCCTCTAGTGGCAAGGCTGACCCTGTGCCCTCTTCAAAAAAGAAAAGTTTTAGGGGTTCAGCTTCGGCACTCAGAAGTAGGGCAGAGAAGATAATGTCAGTCAGCTATTTTGGAGGATGCCTGGGAGTGTAGCACACGGTTTGTGGCTCTGTAAGTATGTTGGCAATGACTAGTTTACCTCTTGGAGAGGTAAAATGTGTATTTGGAATCGTAGGGTTTAGGGTTAGGGTTAGAAACAATACCTAGAGAAGTGGAAGAGAATCTGAGCTTAAGGTTGGCTTGAAGAAGTCTAGAGAGCGTGGGGATTTTATGGAGTGCTATAGAATGACACGGACAGATTGGTTCATGGATCTTGGTCTGGAAAGGTAGCTGGATAGTATGGAAGAAAGGATTGGGAGACCAGAATGGTACTGATGAGTCAGTCTAGATAGAAAACTGCAGTGGATGAGATGGAGAAAGGAGAGAGAAAAAACCTCAGGATGTCCTTAAAATTGGTGGCCTTGGCTAGCTTTGTTGTTTTCCTGTGATGCACATATATTGGAGGGATAGGAGGACCCATTGCTCCTGGGTTGTCCTGTTATAGTCTTATTTATTGTAACTCAGGTTCGATTTTTGGTCTCTCTCAGTCCACTGCAATTAAACAAGCCTGAAAAGACAGGACAGGAGGAAAGGCCCATGACCAGATCTGCTGGGGTCTTAAGACTGATCTTTCTTTTTTTCCCCTTGAAGGGGAATAAGGCTGTTTTCACTGGAACATTTATAAAGTTCCCACATGTAGGGAGGTATCAACATTGAACAAGAGCCACGGCTGGAGATCCTTAGAGCACCAGAACCTTTTAAACTCTGTTGGCCACTTTTGCTCTGTCTGTATTTCAGAGGAAGTACTGGTGCTGCAAATGGGACCTGAATGGGTTAATTAATCCCATTAAACCTGTGTCTTCGGGTCATTTTAAAACTAACATAAGGAGACCAATTTTAATACCAATGTAGACCGAAAGGGGTGGGGGTGGGTCAGATGTCAAAACACTTGTACAATTTTTTTTTTTGCCTTTTTGGGTCACACCCGGCAATGCTCAGGGGTTTCTCCTGGCTCTGCACTCAGGAATTACTCCTGGCGGTGCTCGGGGGACCATATGGGATGCCGGGATCGAACCCAGGCCGGGACAGGCCGGCTGCGTGCAAGGCAAACGACCTACCGCTGGGCTATCGCTCCGACCCCACACTTGTACAATTTTAAAATGTTACAATTAAACGTGATCTGGTTTCCCCAAAATATAATGAAATAAAATTGCTGACCTTCTTTTCTGGGACAAGAACAGGCTTAGGTTGAGGGACAGATGAGGATTCTGTTGTGAATAGGTCAACTTATAGTACCTATGAAAGAAGTTGACATTACTCGGAATTTTCTGGAAAAAAAAACTCAATAGATTAATATTGGGGGACTATAGTTTCTGCTAAGACTACAAGACACACATGCAAAGAGAAAAATAAATTTCCACCTTAAATAATTGATTTAGAGAGGTCTGTTTCTCAAGTTTTTAAAAGATTCATTAAATCTTACAAAACTTCAATTAAAAGCATGGAGCTAAATTATTTTTTTCTTTCTAGCGTCCTGAAGTTCTGATTTATGATGTCAGTGTTACAATTGTGGTTTTCTGTGCTTTTGTTGCAGTTTTGACAGAAAGAATGTTTTATATTTACATAATTCCAAATAAGTCAATTTTATATATTATATGTTCTAAATAATGTGATATTTTATTATAATAACAGCTTATTGCAGGTCAAACCTTGGTTTTACAAACACATAGATTTAAAGAAAAGAGGTGGTAGGCTGGAGCGATAGCTCAGCGGTAGGGCGTTGCCTTGCATGCGGCCAGCCTGTGCTGGCCAGGCTCAATCCCCGGCATCTCATATGGTCCCGAGTACCGCCAGGAGTGATTCCTGAGTGCAGAGCCAGGAGTAACCCCTGAGCATCGCTGGGTGTGACCCAAAAAGAAAAAAAAAAAAAAAGAAAAGAGGTGGAATTAATGGGGCGATGATAATTCCCTTCCCTAAATCAATGGAATACCCCTCTAACATTCATTTCTTTTGCCACACATCATGACCATTGATTTTCAGTTTGTGTCTAGTTGTTTTCTGTAAGTAAGTCCTGCCTCTTTTTTGATAAGTTCCTAAAGGCAAGAAAGAGAGATGTCTTTTATTCCTCAGTGTTTAATATCAGCTTTTCAGCAAAGACTTCATCTTTATTGTTCAATGAATGCATATTAAGTATGATTCTGATCTAACCAGGCCTGAAAGATCCTTAGTACCAAGATGGAAAATTCACAGTTCTTTCCCTAGAGGCCCTTATGGTTTAATGGGAGAAAAACATATGGTTAACACTTAAAGTGATCGTTCTTTTTGTAGGCAGGCACTTTAGTTTTGAATGAGTCTTTGTACCAATGTGACAGAAAGTGCCATTTATTCTTTACAACAAAGTTTGCCAACCTGAATTGGTATTAGAAACTGTGTGGGCTAATCAGGTCTCCAGTACTGCTTGTATGCAAAAAGTCAAATGAATGTTCACATATTATATGGAATTATACTGGAGAAACATTACAAGTGTCTAAAGCTTTATAAGCTTGACAAGGATGTTGGGAAGATTAACAAGTTAATAATTCATAAAATGCTTTGAAGATAGAAAGTGCCAACATAAGTGCTAATTATAATTATTAGCCCCATGATCTTTTTCCTTTTCCCTTTACTGATAGATCTATCATACAACTTCTTAACTTCAAGGGAAATTATATTTTCTTGAGATGAGCATTTTTTAAAACGAAGTCAAATGTTAATGTATGCATTTATGGAAATACCGTTTCTTCAATAATTCCCTTTCTTCTCCCTTGAGGTCAGAGATGGTGTGGATCAGCTATTTTGGAGGATGCCTGGGAGCAAATGCACATTTTGTGGATCTGTAAGTATGTTGGCAATGACTGGTTTACCTCCAGGAGAGGTGAAATGTATGTTTAGAATTCTAGTTGTGATGGCAAATGAGTGAGTTCCAAAAAGTCCATAAAGAAATAAATAAAAACTTAGGTAACTAAAGAGATTTGCATGTTAAAGTGGTCACCAGGGGGGAAATGCCATGTCTGCTCTACTAGAGATGCTGACATTTATCCAAATATTTAGGTTCTCCTCTTTGGGGATTGCTTTCAGAAGCACTTTTACAAACCTTATTAAGAGCTAGTGTCGTTACTTCCTGTCACATCTTATATATGAAAGGAGCATGAGAGACCACAAGTAGGAACTTGCCTAAGGGAAGTGTTCTGGATTGGTATGTGCAAGGCTCAGCGAGTTAATGAGTGAAAAGCCATTGCAGTAATAGCAAGCTCACTAGAGTGTTCCAATGCGGTCCCATCTAACACCCGTCTAAGCTTGAGAAATTTTCAAATACAAACATGGAAAGGTTTGGCGTGTTTTAAAATTTAGATTTTCTGTTAAATTTGGTTGTTTGCAGAAAAAATTCAGAATTGTGTGTTTGAATGCTTAAAACACACACTGAGGAAGGAAAGAATCCAAACAAAACTCTCTCTCTCTCATTTCTTTTTCCAATAGTTTGATCAGATGTTTCTGACAGCACTCTTGGCCACTAGGTTTGTTCGCCTCTAGCAATGACAACCAGACATTGATGGTTACTTTCCTCTTGCATCCAGTTAACTTGATTATTGCCAGGAGACAGGAGGAAAGAGAAATAGGGACTGGGTAACTGGAACATAGATTTGGTCAAATTATAAGTGGCTTTTATTCCTTGTCCTGTCTCATGCATCTATTGAGACTTGTGTTGGCTTGGGAAACCTTCTTTGAGGAAGCAAAAGTCCACCAACTGGGTAACTTAAAACGCTGGAATTTATTAGATCACAGTTTTAGAGTCTAGACATCTGAGGTCAAGGGAGTGGTAGTGTGGGTTTCTGTGAAGGATTGTGAGGGAAGAATCTGTTTCATGCTCAACTGCCAAAGTTTCCGTTTTCTTAGACTTCAAAAATTTTGCAAAACTAAGATATTTGATTGTTGATGCCATCATTTACAAGCAGCTGGTCTGAATGAAAGCCAGTTTCAGGGTTTATAGCTCCTCTCGCACACTGTTTTTTTTTTATCTGTGAGGATTAAATAGAGGTTATCTGTGCCCAACAAAGACAGATTGGCCAGGAGGGAAGGTCCAGAGCCACACTCCCAGGAGGAGAGAGGACAGTGCCAGACTCCTGCTGTCTTTCACTGCTGTGGGACTCAGGCTTGGAAGCAGCTACATTTCTATAAACATGGAAGGTTCTCAAGAAAGAGATAATGGGACAGAATCACTTCCTTTCTTCACGAGTCTCTCTCTCTCTCTCTCTCTCTCTCTCTTTTCTCTTTCTCTCTCTCGTTTAAAAATTGAATCACAGTGGTGACATGCACGGTTACAGAGCTGTTCATGACTGGGTTTCAGTCATACAGTGTTCCAACACCCATAACTCCACCAGTGCACATTTTCCAACACCAGTGTCCTCAGTTTCCCCTTTCCCAGCCTGCTTCTAAGGTAGACTCTCTTTCTCTCTGTCTCTCTGTCCGTTTCTCTCTCTTTCCCTCTCTCTATCTCTCTCTCCTTTTTAGGCCCTATATTTTCAATTCAGATAGTGAGAGGTTTTCGTATTTGTTCCTTTACCTTCTTTCAGTATGTTTTTTTTATCCAGTGAGATCATGAGAGCTTCCCTTTTCTAGAAGTCTGGATCTAAAAGATGCCACTTTCCCAATAGGAGTTAGACTGATAGTTTGATTGTTCTGAAGGTTGAGAAAGTTCAGAATGGTCTAAGAGTCAAAATAAGCATAGGATGGAAATTTAAATCAAAAAATTAAAAACAAATTAAAATAAGCATAGGATGGAACAAGGCGGGCTCAGCAGCTGTCTTTCTGTTTCCCCACAACTTGTCATTGACAGTTAAGTGGAGGTGCACTTCTGTGTTCCTTGTAGAGTATGTTGAAATCCAGAGAGACAGAGGGACATTTCTTTCTACTTTTGTTGCTGCCGGGAAGGATTTTATTTCTCTCTCTCTCTCTCTCTCTCTCTCTCTATATATATATATATATATATATATGTATATATATATATATATATATATATATATACATACATATATAGAGAGAGGAATAAAAATAGAATCTAAAAATGTTTCCATTCTCTGGGGGTAGTTAGGTGTGAAACAGTTTAAAGACATCTTCTAAGCAGTTATGACAAAGCTACTTCTTTCAGTGAGGGAAGGTATAATCCTATTATCGTTGTGTGGTTATCAGCGCCACTTGAAATTCCAATTAGTGCAACTAATCACCATGGGTTTCTCTGGTACTTAGCTGGCAAACAGCTAAGTCTAATTAATACTTTTGAGTGGTGAGTAAATGGCAGTTATTTCACTGCTCTAGACACATTTTCTAAGTAAAATTCTGATTTGGGGTTTGTTTCATTGCAAATGGACAGTTTATAAAAACGAACAAAAGGAAGAATTCTGTTTGAAACTAACAAAATAAGATCCTTAAGTGATCTTACCAAATCTGAGGGGAACTGGAGGTCTTAGAAAGGTGGCAATTGATGGTGAGCCAAAGCCATTTTTTATCCATTTATTGTTTAAAATATAAATCTATTAAATGAAAGGGACATTATTCACTTAAACACAGATTTATTAAGAGTCATTACCATCTGACTCATTAACAATGATTTTTTCTTTTTGCTTAGAATGAGGGATAAAGTATTAATAACCTGGACCCTCTGGGATTTTTAATTCAAATGGCTTTGAGCCAATGCTTCCTGGCAGCCCATTATAATCA
Organism: Cryptotis parvus; assembly: GCA_021461705.1. NCBI lineage: Eukaryota > Metazoa > Chordata > Mammalia > Eulipotyphla > Soricidae > Cryptotis > Cryptotis parvus. The sequence goes on along the minus strand of JAJIBD010021879.1, from coordinate 41,697 downwards.
CCTGCTAGATCTCCAGGTGAAATAATACCTTCATTGTGGCCAGTAAGCATTTAAAATAGGAAAGGGGCTTGGCAACCACAGTTCTCTCAGGCAGAAATTTTCTATTAGCACCTGCCTCCCAAATCATAGCCCATTATCTCCTGGCCTCCTGAGGTCCTGGAGTTGATTTGGCTATGGGTCAGCTTCTCCCGGGAAGCCAGGCTTGACCACATGCCCAAGGTGGACCAGTTTGATATCGATTTTGATGTTCTCAGAAGAAAAGTCCTACAAATTAGGTCTGAGTTTCTTTCAAGGCTGCCTCTCAGCGCCGAAGAGCTGGTGGATTCTTATACTTTTGGTCCAACGTAACTTGCTTATAATTAAACAATTTCTTTGTTCTCCTTCCCCTTTTGGAAGAAAAGAGTTGATATTTGCAAAGACATCTACCAAGGTTTCTAAACCAGAAAAAGACTGCTGGGAATAATGAACCTCAAAGACTTGCAAATTTCTTTGGTTTGGTGCTTAAGTGTTTGGATGGGCTCTGGTCTGGGAAAAGGAGACACTTATTTTTAAGACAGAAATTTGTATTTAATTTTGGAGAATTTGAAAGAGCTGAATGTTTACTGGGTAAATGATGTGAAATCTTTTGTAGGCTTTTTGAGTTTTTTCAGATAAAGGCAACCCACACCACCGTTCTTAGGCAAAGTACTGCTGCAAGTAGCTCTCACAGGAATGAAGAGCTGCTCACCCATATGTAGGCATTATTCACTATAATTACGGATCTTTTTCCTTCCAAAAATATTTTTTCTAGAAGCTGCTATTTCAAAGGCTTTAAATTCTGTGTGTCATTATCAAATAATCTTTTTTGTACTGGGTGTTTATTATTGGATTGCAACAACGATAAAGCTCTAGGGGTTTTTGTCTCCTTTGGTATGCTAATTAGCTAGTTTCCTTTTGATCTTTTTCATACTGAAAAGAGTGAAAAGCTATCACGGTAGGGAATCTTGGTGCTGTACATTCATCCCCTCATCTCCATAATCTGAGGATCAGAGGAAGACAACAATTTCACTGCTGAATGAGAGCTACTAGAGGTTTTAGTCAGAGCCCACTTCTGCCAAATAATCCTCCTGGCATCCAGAATCAGGGATAGAGGAGGAAGGCATGGGGAGGGGTTGGGAGACATACAGTTCATGTGACTGAGTGAGCTCAGTTGCTTTTTATTTCTTCTCTAAACGTTTAATTTATGCAAATCCATGTCATTTCACCTAATTCTTAATTTTGATATTTCTTTCTCCTGTTGGCATGTTTTCAGTGACAATGACTGAATACTGAGTTTGGGGAAATGGCCTGCATATCTGGGGAAGATATGCTGATGACAAAATCTGTTAGACTATGAAGAGGCCTTTCCAAACACACAGTAAAGTCACATATGCTGAGCAATTGAGGAAAACATAGAAGCTTTAGCGGTTGAGACTATAGGTTGATGTGCTCTTATAGGCACATCTTTATGTGTCAGATGTTTGGCAGTGGATAGGATAGAAGGAAACTATTCTAGTTTTTTTGTTTAATTGCTGATTAGGTCTCCTATCTGCCCCTCGAGGTGTTGCAGGTGTGGCTGCAGTGTCCGGCTGCATGGAGAGATGGCAGACAGGAGACAGGCTCTGGCCATGGGCCATGGTTAGTTGGTTGATGGTTTGACAGAAAAAACTGGGCCCCTGGGATGAACCCAGAGCCATGGCAGAGCCTGGCAAGCTACCCGTGGTGTATTTGATATGCCCAAAACAGTAACAATAATGGACCCCATTCCTAACGAATGAAGACCTTACTGGCACCAGCTCGAGCAAATCGACCAACAAAGGGAAGACAAGTGACAAGTGATAGGTCTCCTGTCATCACTTTATTAAAACATAAGGTTTTTTTTTTTACAAGATCTGGGCAGTAGAGTGGGAGTTCATCACCAATATTATCATCTAACATCTATTGAGAATGCACTTAGAATGCACATAAACCTACTTTATGGGGCCATGCAAGTGGATCTTTAAATAGTTTGATCATAGGAGCTGCCCCTCAAGGTGTTGCAGGTGTGGCTGTGGTACCTGGCTGCATTGGCAGGTGGCAGACAGGAGACAGGCTTGTCTACACCCAGGACTCTGCCCCATGAGCCCTGGATGGTTGATAGTCTGGCATAGAAAAAGACTGGGCCTCTTGGGATGAACCCAGAGCCATGGCAGAGCCTGGCAAGCTACCCATGGTGTATTCAATATGCCAAAAACAGTAACAACAATGGACCTCATTCCCAACGAATGGAGACATTATTGGTGCCCCATTGACGAACAATGGGAAGACAAGTGATTCAATTGATAGGAGCTGAACCCAAAAATAGTGATTTTTGCAAGTTAATTTTTTTTCTTATGATTCAAACTATCAACTTTAATTTCAAAAATGTTCTTGCAGCCAAAGGAGCACTGACTCTTTGAAATCATCCCAATTTCTCATCTGAGCCAGAAATGCTGCTAGAACTTAGGACATTTCTAAAATAGGTCTAAGCCTGAAGGTTAGGAAAGGATTTTCTTTCCTCAGTGTTTGGAAAGAGATCTTTACCCTTGAGGATAAGCTTGAATTTGGAATCAAAAGGAAGTAATTTAAAATTACCTCTTGTTAGTATAGTAATCTATACCAAGTGGAACTATTTTGAGTTCCCTTTAAATAAACTAAATTTGAGTATAAATAATGGAACCATTTTGGGGGAAGCTATATCCATCTCCAGAGTCATGTAATCTTCAGTTTAGAAGATGCCTTAGAGATGATCAGTTTCAGCCATCCTTAAACATTACTGAATCCTCTGGGAAATTATGAATAATGCCATTTTGGGCACTATGCCACAGGAGTTCTGATTAATTTGATTTAAAAAAGAGACCTGAAAATCTACAATTTTAATCAGCTTGTCAAATGATTCTGATGCAGTAGACTATCAGCTGTATTTGGAATGGCTACCCTGGCCTAAAGAGATAGGTATTGAATGATGTTCAGTGATACACTCAGTTATTTTGCTGCATAGATGCTGGCTCAGAAGCAGAACTCTGGCACCCTGGGCTCCTAGGAGAGACTGAAGAAAGAGATTTCTTGATCTAAAACTGCATTCCAGAATTTACGGTGAAATGGCGTTCTAACACCTTTTTTATACCTTTTGTTCTAAACCCACTTTTTCTCATTTGTAAATTGGGGACTTATCACTTTAAGGCCATGTAAATCGCTCATATAGTCCTGTTAATGGTGCAGGTAAGTAAAATGGCTAGTTTCTGTTATCTTCTGGGTTCTTGGGGAATGCAGAGTGAGACTGGAAAGCTGCCCACTGGATGCCTTAAGTAATACAACTCTTTATTTAGAGTTCACAAGAGGTCAAAGGCAGCCTTTGTTCAGGAGGGACCCCAGCAGCTTCCTTCCAGCAGCAACAACTTCTTTCCTGCTGGCCTCTTCCTCTAGCAGCTTCTCATAGGAGGCTCTTTCTCATCCAGAATCACAATGCTAACAACTGATGGCCTGGGCACATACCTTATGTGTCCTCACCCCTGTTTTCTGGTTGGTTATCCCTGGTAACTGAGGGTTCAAAAACAATTTGATGGGGGGGAGGAGAAGCAACCGTTTGATGGGTTGTCAGATGACCTAGTTAATGACCATTAAAGACCAGCTATCTATCAATCAGATATACTGAATCAGGACTCATTACTTAGATGATAGATAGGGATAAAGTGTCTGTCTTCCTCATTTCCACAGTAACAGTGCCTGTCACATGATGTCTTTGAAATAAATAGTATCTACTTAATTTTTATCCAGAGATTTCATTGTGAGGGGGCTAGAGTGATAGCACAGCAAGTAGGGCATTTGCCTTGTGCACGGCCAACCCAGTTCGATCCCCAGCATCCCATGTGGTCCCCTGAGCACCACCAGGAGTAATTCTTGAGCAAAGAGCCAGGAGTAACCCCCTGAGCATCTCAGGGTGTGACCCAAAAAAGCCAAAAATAAATAAATAAATAAATAGACAAATAAATAGACAAATAAATAAATAAATAAATAAATAAATAAATGAATAAACAAAGATTTCATTGTGAATATTTGTAGTTTCTCATATGGGCCCTTTGCCTGCTCTTTCCCCCCTCTTCCTTCGCTCCTCCCTATGATTTAAAGACATCTCTGCTTTGTTTTCTTTTAATGACTCCAGTTTTACCTTGGTTTCTGGTACTGGCAGCAGACTAGAGAGTCATTGTTGAAAGGTAGCGATCAGTTAGAACAACTCCCCTGGAATCCTCCCTGAGAGGAACAGCTGGGTCTTTTCACATTTTGCCTTTCTGCCCATTAACCCCTAACTACAGTCCCACTGGCTTGTGATTGTTGAAAAAAAATCCTCAACTGTGCAACCGAAGTGTGCAGAGGTGGAAGGCATCTGCATAGAAATCCCCTCTCCAAGCTGATAAGTGAAAGGCAAGGAGCGGGCTACAGGAAGGGCGTCAGGAACAGCTGGTGGCGCTGCGCTTGCCCACGGGCTCTTTAGATCTAGCTCAAAAGCCAGAGGCACTAATGACGGTGCCAGTGGGAGAAAGGCAGCATGAGGCATCCATGCAAGGTGCCAGTGAAGTACTTGTCTATCTTCCCCATCTGTTCCTGTCAGCCCTGCATCAACCCTTCCCCATTTGCTCACAAATAAATAGGCAATGGAAGACCAAATGCTACTTAAGCTACCTGATGCTGCTAATTACCATGAGGATTGAGAGCCAATTATCTGCACAAAAGCAAAATATCTTCATGTAGCATTTCAAAAGCATTCCAAACACTGTTTGGTCGGGGCAGAGACAAATTGAACACAGAGAGTTCAAACTAAGATGACTCTTCTTTCCAGAGACCCATTTGTTGTCTCTCTTTTTTCCTTCAGGGTTACAAATGAGGCACTTTATTTTTATTGTGGTTTTTCAGCTGGTACATTTACAAAAATGCAAGAAGCATGATTGGGTTGGGTAATTCTGAATAGCTATGCTTTGTATGTGTCTTTACATCTCTGTAAAGTTTACAAATACATATATCTTCCTCGACTAATAGTGGAGTTATATCCTGATAAACCCAATGCAAGCTGACAATATTGTAAATTGAAAATGTGTTTAATATAACAAGCATCAGAGCTTAGCTGAGCCTACCTTAAATTTCCTCAGAACACTTATATTAGCTTGCAGCCAAGCAAAACCATGTAACACAAAGCTTACTTTATATTAAAATGGTGAGTATCTTGTGTAATTTAACTATATACTGTATGGAAAGACAGTACCTAGAGTATCTTTAGTTTTCTTTTGAAAGTCTGTCTTCCTTCTTTTTGTTTACCACGGTTGTGACAACTAGAGGTCTTACACACTTGGTTGCAGTGCTCAAACACACACAGCATTGGTGTGTCAGAAATTGCTCATCTTGGAGTTCTGAGGATCCTAGTCTATAGTGCCCCATGCATCGCCCCTCAAAGACTCTGGTGTGCAGGCTTTGTGGAGCTGGAGTTGGGGCTCCTTCTCCAACTCAGTCCTTTCTGGAGGTGTGGGATGCCACCTAGGACTGCTGCCAGTGCTGTCGGCCAGGATCCAGGGACACAGGCACAGGGCAGAGCTGCTGCTGGCTCTCCCTGTGCTAGGCTGATGAGGCATCCTGGAAGAGGGACAGGTTCTGATCCTCACTCACCCTCCTACAGACTCTCAGAGGCTGGGGAAACTCACATACCACAACCACAGTCATTTTCAAGGTCCAGACTCCACAGCTTGTCAGAGTCCCACTCCCATGACACGCGGCCGCAAAGTGCCACATGATATCTCAAAAGCTAGTATACTCATTTAACAGGTATCCTATCATATTTCATAGAAACACAAGTGTGTGGGCACGATGTGTGGTCTGTGGAACATATCGACAATTTCCTATACAGTGGGTTTAAATGGCACAATGGAGATATAAGAACTCCATTGACTTTTGTCTACGACCATATTCATCAACTGTATTTAGAGAAGTAGCTCCAAAAAGCTATATAAAACAGATTATTCAGTGTATGCATAGGACAAGCTCAAAAAGAAGTTGAGATAAATGTGAAATAAATCTTTTCTATAGGTGCCAGTGGTGGCGGGTCTAGGGTAGACAGTAGAAAACCATTGTACTCTGGAAACCCAGAAAGTGAGTCAAGAACAGAAATTGGCTAGACTCCCACACAACAACCCAGAAAAAAAGTCATGACTTTATCAATGCCATTCCCTTATATGGGCTATAATGATCAATATAATTGAGGTCGACTAAGGAAGCAGGCATGGGGAGGGGGTCGGGGTGGAAAGTGCAGGTCTCTGTTGGTGGTGGGGGCACAATGGTAGTGGGACTGCTGTTGAATGATGAATCTATTGAATCTATTGTGAAAAACTTTGTACTTTGTAAATCATGATGTTTAAATAAATAAAGGAAGAAAAAAAGAAGAACCTGGTGTGAACTAAAATTGTTTGCCACACAGGTGGCTTGGCCTTGTGCTGACCATGTAGGCACTCCACATCTGAGCGATCCCTGCCCGTGGATAGGATCCTGGATACTCTGGCAAACTGGGGGCTGCAGCTGGCTGCCACTGCCCAGCAAGATGAGGACCATCCTGCTTACTTAACATTAGCCTAAGGAAACTTCAAAATTTAAGGTAGAGTTTCTACTGACTGCATATCACCTCTGCCCCATTGTCAAGTTGGCAGTCCTAAGTTAAATCATAGTATATCAGGTACCTCGGTGTGTACATATAAGTGCATATATAACTGTATATGTGGTATATGATATGTAGTGAAGAAAGAGTGGGTAGAAGTGTGTGTGTGTGTGTGTGTGTGTGTGTGTGTGTGTGTGCCCTCATGTGTTTTTGTCAGATTTACAAATCAGTTTGTTCTATTTTTAGTTTAAATTCTGTAGGCATTTCTCTACTCCATTTCTTGTGGTTGATAGGGCTGGGATAATTGTTCAAATAACTGGAATGCACGGGTGTCATGTAGAATCTCAGCTCTGCCTGTGGTCACTGCATAGTGCCATGAGCATTGCCAGGTGGCCCTGGAGAACCCCAGTATTTCTGGGCCTGAGCATCACCATCTAAGCATCAGTCTGAGTGGTCCTGCAGTCCTCTGAACACTGCTTGGGAGATCCCTCCCCCACAAAGCTGTATCTTAAAGAGGTATTATGTGATACCTCCGTGAAACACAATTGTACATATATTTATTCAACCATTTGTTTGAAATCTACTGTCAGACTTCATTTAATGCAAATGATTGGACAAAAACCCTTGGATTAACTTTCTTTAGTATAAGTGAAATGATGCTTACATAAGACAAATGAAGTATAAACCTGAAATAATTATCTGATTTTCTGGTCAAAACATTTCAACTCAGGGAAAGGTAGGCTTTAGGTAATGAATTATACATATTTTCTGCTGCTCTGATTTGTGTCTTGGGACAATTGCTCCCTTCTTCCCCTTTGTTCATTGGCACAGGCTGAGTCATTGCACTCTGGTGTCACTATGGGGCAGAACAAAGAGAATTTATATGTAAAGTATGTGCATGATTTCAGTCTCTTCTGTAAATGAAGGAAGCTTTCACGCTGAAGTCAAGCACCTGGAGAAAAAGGAGGCTGGCTGAGAAATGCATATCTTTAGCAGAGGAAACACTAGGGAAAGGCTGGATTTTCTTAGGCATGCTCCTATGATCCTCTTTGTTCCTCTAGAAGAGAGGACCACAATAGATGGAGTTCATACTTGTGAGGATTTTGCTGCCTCCATTTAGTCATTTATTTCTTCTCTCTAGTATAAACTGTGATCTCCCAGGGACAAGCAACCACACAAGGACCTATCCCTGAGTGCTTTTGAGTATAGCTAACTTGAGGGAGAAGAAGAAAGGGTTTACCCCTTATCTTGATGAGAGGAGCAACCAAGATTCTTAAAGGCAAGAGAAGTTTGATTTTCACTGTGCTAATTATGTGATCATGGATTGCTTTTCTGAGACTTAAAAATATCGATATTATGAGGCCAGAGCCATGGTCTAATATATCTTGTATGCAGAAGGTTCTCCACTCCATCTGTGATAATGAAAAAAAAGAAAAGGAAAAGAAAGTCTAGATTGTTTCTGACAGTGTCAAGGCCTACCAGTTCTCCTTAGTAGTTAGCAGAAATTTGCATTGTGTGGTAGTTTGTGTTACTAGTAAATAGGATTTTGATTTATGGGACTTGGGTTGCTCCTGATAGTTCTTATAACATCAAACTGGTAAAACTATAACCCAAAGTGGGAATTATTCTTGGATTCTTGGGTATTATATAAAAGACTTGCGTTTAAGACTCAGATGCTTAAGAAGTTACTATTTACTGAAAAATTTAAGTGGACGAGTCTGGGTCCCTCTGCAATGTCCAGGCATCCCTCATCCTGCCACACATACTGGTCCAACTTACATAGCCCAGTTCAGTCCCTGTGCCACTTGCTTCCTTCCACTCTATAATGGCCTGGTTTTATCTCTGTGTTGGATTCTGTCTAGTGTATGTGCCTGCAGCTGGCACCCTGTCACCTGAGTCCCCTGCTTGGGTTTGCTGATCTGTAATCCAATGTTGGAAGTTTTAGGGCTGTACCCCCAGCTGCTCTCTATTCCCTTGGCTATCCTTGGTTTGCAGCCATGGCCACATGCATATAGATGATGTCTGCCATTCACCTGGGCATAGGTGAGGGGGGCAAAGAGAAACTCTCCTAGCTGGAGTTTTCCTTATCTTTTACCACATCCCACTCCCAGACATCCCATTATCTTTTTTTGACTGAATATATTTTTTGATAGGTAAGATTTTAAAAGGGTGATTAAACTAAACTAGTTTCCCTGGAAGCCCTTTCTTTCAAATCCCAAAATAACAAAACTGAGCCCAAACTGGCTATGAACTCTCCTTGGTCAGCTGAGCAATGGGTAAGAGCATTTTTAAAACATCTCTGTGCTGAGTGAGCTGCTTCTTCAAGTTAATCAGGAGTATGTCTGTGTGTATAAAAGAAAATGAGAGAGAGGGGGAAGGAATGACAAGGAGAAGAAGAGAGGAGATGGTCCATGAACACCTGTGTGTGAATATGTAGGTGTGTGAGTATATGTGAATGTGTGGTGTTTGCATGTGGGAATGATGTATTCATTTTTATAGGATTCTTCATGCACCACAGAGAATTGAAAGACTTTGTTAGGGAAAATTATTCAAATTATACAGCAATTTAGTAATTCCTCTAAGAAAGTACATATCTAAATATACTTTTGAAAAGGGACCTATTGAAAAGAAATAGGCCCTTTCCAGTAAGTTTTATGTTCCTATCATCCTCTGTGGCAGCACTTGGACAGTGCCCATGGTAATCTGTGCAGTGGTCCATGCAGTGTTCACTTTAAATCAGTCCTTTTCAGTATAGTGTTGAGTGACTGCTCATAAACAGGACTGAACAGTTCCTGAGTGGGAGGAGATTCCTCAGTTCTTTACCCATCTGATCTGCAAAGCTGATGTGGGTGTACAACATTTTTGCCTAGAATATAATTATAGAACACATCGGAATATTTCAGCATAAATATTTTAATATTTTTTCCTGATGGAAAATGTGCTTCATTGTCAAAATATCTTTGGGAAATTAACCAAACAAAATAACTATTTAAAAATATTTTTCCTATAAATTTTCTTCTTTACATTATTTCTATTCTAATACTCTTTGAGGTCATTCCTTCAAAGGCTGGTTTTAGTACTTGTTTTCTGATGCATGTCTTAATTTCAGGTTCTTCACAACCTATATGATGAACTGCACTCTCTTCATTGTCTAAGTATCTGGAAACTTGATTCGTTAAGTGTTATGAGATTTATTCAACATATATTTTATTAAGCAAATTTTGCCACTTGTTATAATGACAAGTCCTGGGGGTGGGGGAGAGCTAATGAATAAACCAGGACACTCCAGGCTTTCTGTGGAATGAATAAAAGGGAGACAATCTCTAAGAGAGGGTCAGATGAAGTGAGAAGAGAATGAACAGAAAGAAGGGAGAAAAATACTTTTCTCTTTTGTGAGGAGATCCTTATGGGGGGAAAAATGCTGCTGGAGTTGACACCTGAACAATGAGTTAAATTTCATCATGGTCAGTCTACAGGGTGGGGGAGAACATTCCAGGTATAAGCCTCAAGTTATGAAGATAAACCCAATTGTTAAATATCCAGCCTCAATATAAGTGGTAACAATTCAAGATGCTTGTTCTTGTTTCCTTTATTACTCGCTATTCTAGGCTTGCTGTTTGCTGCCTGTTTTATATCTTTGTTAATCTCCTGAATCAAGCAGTTTACCCAATATAAAAATACAAGACACGGGGCCGGAGCAATAGCCCAGCGAGTAGGGTGTTTGCCTTGCACGCGGCCGGCCCATGCCGGCCGGGTTCGATCCCCGGCATCCCATATGGTCCCCCGAGCACCGCCAGGAGTAATTCCTGAGTGCAGAGCCAGGAATAACCCCTGAGCATCGCCAGGTGTGACCCAAAAAAGCAAAAAAAAAAAAAAATACTAGACACTTGTCCTAAAAAAAGTAACTGTGCTTTGCTTTGTTTTCGTCCCATCTTCCTTGTGTAGGACAAGTGGATTTCCTGGTTTAAAGGTTTTGTTTATTTATTTTTAACTTCCCTTTTCTTAGAGATCAAACAATAGTTTGTATTCTACAAAACTACTTCCATGCAATAACCCTGAAAAAAGAAACGAAGTCTATATCCACACAGAAAATACTAATAGTTTGGGCAGCCCATAGTTCTAGCCAGACCTTATACTAGGCTCTGTATTATTTCAAGATGAGCACATGGAGCCAAGGCTAGTTTGAAATTGGTCTCCATTTGCTTTCTTATTTTATTTCTGTTTTTGTATTGTGAAGCTTTGGGATTTAAGTACCCTTAAGATAGTTCAACATGGAGAAACACAATAAAACTAAACAAAAGCAAACCAAAAGAGCAACAACACCAAAGAAATGAAAACCAAAGAAATGGAAAAGCCAACTTGTCTGATATTGCAACAAAAGTTAAGCCTCTTGTGTATAGGAATGGATGCCAAAATAATGTTTCATATATAAACAGAAAGTGAAGATTTATTGGAGTAAGGTAATGAAGGTTCAGCTACATGAAGTGAGAGCAAATATTGTTCTGGAAACATCAATGGCATTCTGTTCTTTTTCAGACTTGGTAGGACTGTAAATCTGCAAAGGTCAAAATATGACTTTCCTTCAGCCTCATATTCAATGTTTAAAGACATCAGTTTGCAACAATCTTATTTATAGTGTTATACAGCAAGCAATGCTAAATTGTGGTCTAATATCTGCAGAGGTCTTTTGATTTCTGTTTTGATTTATGTAGAACAAAGGGGTAAATTTATGACCCTAGAAATGATCTATTTTTGTATGAACACCTGTTTTGTCCTTTGTTTTGTATAACTGGTGGCGCCATGTGTAGGAGATAGTTTGTATATGGTTTTGAGCAGAGAAGTATCTCTCTACATCTATCTCTGGGAACTTGTATCTCTTTTTCCTCTGTTGTGTCCCATTCCATATATCATAGTGTTACACAAGAGAAAAATGTATTGTGGAGAGTGGATTGATGGACATTATTTACTTGGTTCCTCCTCTAGATTCCATTATTTTCTAGCTTTCCCACTTTTGCTTTGCTAGTGTAAGATGATTCTGTGATTGAGTTGGCAGTTCTGGTTCATTCTAGTTCAAATGTTTACTCAATATGCAAAATTGTATATTAGGTATGTGAAGTGGTGGAAGTAAGTGGGCTAGAGGAGAGCGCACTGTGCGCAGATAAACAAAAATTGAACTTTTTCTACAAAGATTCTAAACTTTTGAAGGGAGAAGGTTGGCATGTGAACAAGAAGGAATGAAATGAGTTTTATAGTAGAAGCATAAACACAGTGCTGGGGCAACCCACAGAAGGGGAGAGCTTTAGAAAAGCCAATTTCTCTTGAGCTGTAAAAATCCTTACAAACTGGAACTCATTACTTGTAGCGTGATATATTCTCTGGAGCTGTGACACAAATAGATCTTACTCCATTTCACATGTATATTTCAAAATTGCCTCTGGTTTTGGATTTTTTGTCGCTATGTGCTTTATAGACTGTCCTGGTTTCAAAGGTAGATAGTACATGGTCAAATAGTTATGAAAACCAAAGTGGTTATGGAATCCCAACTTTCCCTTAGCCTAGATAGCTTTGTAAGAGCATGCTATCTTGAACCTGAACTTTGAACTTTGAGTATTACTATATATTGTTTTATTTTCTAAATTTAGTCTCTGTGCAATTAAATGTTTTTTAGGACTGGATTTTAGGCATACAGTGTGTTAACAGTGATCACTTCACCAGTGTCCAACCTTTCTGGACATTCCAGAAAAAAAAACTAGGAATTGAACTTCCATTTTACCCAGCAATCCTGCTTCTTGTAATATACACTAAAGACCCCAAAACCACACAGAGAAAAAAAAAAATTTGCACTACTCTGTTCCTTGCAGCTCTTCTCACAATAGACAAATTCTGGAAACAACCCAAGTGTCCGTGAATAGATGACTGGATTAAGAAACTATGGTATATACACCAATGAAATATTACTTGGTCATAAGAAAGATAAAGTCAAAAATTTGTTGCTATATGTGACAGACCTGAAGAGGATTGTGGTGGGTGAAGTTAGAGGGAGAGAGACTGTCACAGAATGATATTTTTATAGGGTCCACACCCAGTGGTATGGCAGTGGGTACATGGGGGAAAGAAACATGCTATATCGGGCATAGAACTAGAAACTTGAACATGCTAGGCATGTGTTTTCTCTCATTCTAGCTGTCTTCCTGACCACAGCATCTTCTTAATCATGAATCTGCATGCTCACTGTAAGCATAAGAAAATGGAAAATTTTCTCTGATTTTTCCCCCTGGAAACATAACCCATTCTTCTAATCAGACACTAAAAAAGGCATATGAAACAGAAATATAATATAGGCTCTGCTTTCCCTTGATGGGTCTATCCATTCTTAGAATTTTAATGCCAATTAAATATGGATGTCTCTTAAAGTATTTCTAAGCTAATTCCTCTCAAGTTTTATTCCATATGCATCCAAGTATTTACCAGTTCTCTTTGTTTTTTGGGGTTCAATAACAAACCCATCAATTCTATGAATAAATTCGTGATCTTTGAGTCTAAATCATGCTTGCCTGTCTTCTGTTGTTAATAGTGTCACCAAAAACCCCTTAGTCACTCAGGATGAAAAATCAAGGATTTAGCTGACTAATTGTTACTTGTTCTTTAAGACAACAAAATAGGTCCTAAAAGTTCCCCTCAGTATTCAAGAAACTTAAGTACTCTCTGTGGGCCCCACAAAGAGACCTGAATCCCCCAACCCCCCATGCTCATCTTTATCATTGCTCAAATATTTTTAATGATTTTTTTTGGTTCCTGCAGTCCATAAACTCCTTGAGAGAACTGACCGTTTCCTCATTGGTTTTATAATTCAGCACCAAGCCAGAGTCAAACACTCAGTAAATGCTTAGGACGGACCCAATTAAGAGGAGACATTAAACATCTTCAAGGAATATATGTTAGACTTGACTTCCTGAAATTTAGACATAATGATAGTGGCTGGATGCATTCGGATTTTGGAGTCACCCCCCATGAAAGGTAGAAGGAAGAAAGCTCTGGGAACTGTGTAACATGACACCACATGTTTAAAATTAGTCCTTAATTTGGATTATATGTCACTCAGTAGGATGATGACGTCAGTGATGTGGCCCATAGCATTCATTCTATAGGTTCTTTTTTAAAGTATTTTATTATATCACTGTGAGATATACAATTACAAAGATGTTCATATTTGGTTTTTGGTTAAATACAGTGTTCTAGCACCCATCCTTCCACCTGTGCCCATCTCCCACCACCAATGTCCCCGGTCCTCTCCCCCCACTCCCCAAGCTTGCCTCCATGGCAGGTTCTTTATTTCTTTCCCTTTCTCTCTCTCTCTCTTTCTCTTTTACTTCCCTTACAGATTGTGGGTTACAGTACATACATTAAAGGGTTGTCGTGTGTATCTTTTTGCCTGCATTTACTGCTCAGTTCTAGGTTGGTATTAATACTTTCAACAATTGTTAGCACACTGTTCCATTTTCTGTCTTACCTAGCCTCTGACTCCCATACTTTTGTGATAATTTCCACCTTTGACAAGACCTCCTGATACATGTTTCACTTCACCTTGGATATTGGTATCATAATATGTACATATATATTTATGTCATGCAAATAAATGCAGTCTTTGTATATCTGTCTCTCTTCTTCTGGCTAATTTCACCCAACATGATCTTCTCCATATCCATCCATTTATAGGAAAATTTCGAACTTTATTTTTTTCCTAACAGCTGCATAGTATTCCATTGTGTAGATGTACCAAAGCTTCTTTTCCAGTCATCAATTCTTTAGCACTCTGGTTGTTTCCAGATTCTGGCTATTGTGAATAATGCTGCTATGAACATAAAAGTAGGGATGATGTTCTGCTGCATAATTTTGGCTTCCCAGAGTATATTCCCAGGAGTGGTATGGCTGGGTCAAATGTGAGTTCAATTTCTAGTCTTTGGAGGAATGTACATATTGTTTTCCAGAAAGGCTGTACCAGCTGGCATTCCCACCAACAATGGATGAGTATCCCCTTTTTCCCACATCCATGCCAACAATTTTTCTTGCTCTTTTGGATATGTGCCGATCTCTGTGGTGTAAAATGATATCTCATTGTTGTTTTGATTTGCATCTCTCAGATGATTAATGATGATGAGCACTTTTTCATGTTTTTTGGCCATTCAAATGTCTTCCTTATTGAAGTTTCTGTTCATTTCTTCTCCCCATTTTTGATGGCGTTTTTTGTGTTCTTCTTGTAAAGTTCTACCAGTGCCTGATATATCCTGGATATTAACCCCTTATCAGATGGATATTGGGTGAATATTCTTTCCCATTCTGTGGACTGTCTTTGTATCTTAGGTTCTTTGTATCTATAGGTTCTTTCTAAACTTGAAAAATTTCCTTTCCAGAGGGAGAAAATTCTATATTAAGTTGAACATTTAGAATAATTTTTAAGAAACAAATAACTGATAGCATGCCACAGCAAATTGTGCTAGAATACAAGCACAATATTCCTGCTGCTTCATGACTTCTGGTGGCAGCATAAAGGACAAGGGTTTACCTAACACATTTAGGACAGAAACACTTTAAAAATATGGACTAATTAAAAAGGTTGAGAAAGTTCCCTAGGGCTTCAACTAAGAAACATCTTTTTGGATAAGTTTTCTGTAGTTTTAAAATGAATCAGTTTTTTTTCCTCCTTTCCTCCTCAGGAGTTAAATGTCCTCTAGGCACTGTCATGTGAGGAGGATTAAGGAAAAACTGTGTCATTTACCAGAAGTTCTTGCCTCACGTCTCATTCTGGGCAATGGTTCGTTTATCTGTAGAAACTTTCTCCACCCCTCTGTCACATGGGAATAGAACCCAAAGCAGGGAGAGTTCAACCTGTGTCTTTCAGGTTTGGAACCAAAGTTGAGTCTAGTTTGGAAAATCCTAAAGGCAGGAGAGGCTATGCCGCTGAAGATCAGAGCGATGAAAGGGGATGTCAGGAAGACATTTATATTTTAGGAAAGGTAGGTGATAACTTTTTGTGGGTTAACTGAACACTCTTAGTAAGAACCAAGTTTAGGGAAAGACCTCTCTCTATGAGGCTTGCTTGCCAAATAAGGTGACCTCAATAGAAAGTCTTAGTGGAATAGATACTGAAACAGAGAGGTGATTGGTTTAGAAATGTTATTGGAGATGTGTGTGTGTGTGTTTGTGTGTGAGAGAGAGAGGGAGACAGACAGAGACAGAGACAGAGATACAGAGACATAGAGGCAGCGATAGAGATACAGAGACATAGACAGACGGGAGGCACACAGACATACAGAGACACAAATAGATAGGGACAAAGAACAGAGAGATATACAATTACAATGTTGTTCACGCTTGGGAGTTTCGGTCACACAGTGTTCCAGCACCCCGCCCTCCACCAGTGCCCCTCAACCACCACCCATGTCCCCAATTCCCCTCCCCCACGTCCTGCCCAACTGGCAGGCCCTTTATCTCCTCTCTCTCTCCCTCTCTCTCCCTCCCCCTCTCCCACACATTGTGGGTTGCACTACGCTACACTTAGAAGCCATCATTTGCATTTTTTTGTCTGTATTTAATGCTCAGTTCTATGTTGGTATCAGACCTTTAGACATTTATTCACACATGTTCCCTTCTCTATCTAACCAAACCTCTGACTCCCACGCACTTGTGGTAATTTCCACTTTTGGTAAGATCACCTGGTATATTTATGTCATGCAAATAAATGCAGTCATTCTATGTCTCTCTCTTTCCTTCTGACTAATTTCACTCAACATGATTCTCTCCATGTCCATCCATTTATAGGAAAATTTCATAACTTCATTTTTTCTGACAGCTGCATAATATTCCATTGCGTAGATGTACCACAGTTTCTTTATCCAGTCATCAGTTCTTGGGCATACTGGTTGTTTCCAGGTTCTGGCTATTGTGAATAGTGCTGCTATGAAAATAAAAGAGCAGATTGTGTTTCCGCTGTGTGTTTTTGGCTTTCCAGGGTATATTCCCAGGAGCGGTATGGCTGAGTCAAAGGGGAGCTCAATTTCTAGCTGGAACACTGTATGACTGAAATCCAAACATGAACATCTTTGTAATTGTACATCTCATGGTGTTATAATAAAAAAAAAGAACAGAGAGAAACACATATGGGCAGAAATTTAGGGTGTAACATTTCCCTTAACCTCATTCTTAGCCTCCGTTAAGGAGGGAACAGAAAAAAAAACAGTTAAACTGCTAGCAATGGGTTAGGTAAAATAAGGAAGACCTAGATAAAAACTGAAAAAGTACAAAAATATACATTCCTAAAATGATCAGGAAATCCATTGTATTCAGTACTATTGATGTCCTCCTAGATCTCCTTTTCACCGAATGCATAAATCTGCCAGCTGCTATGAATGGTGGCTGCTAATAGCTCACAGCTGCTCTGTGCTGCTGAGACTTGCCCTTGGCCAAACAGGAGCCACTTTATCCTGAGCAATGAATCTCTTCATTGCTAAATCTAAGACATCTAGGATTTTATAGGAATGGTCAAATTTTCTGTTGTATAGGATTTAATGTTAAAAATATTAGAAAATAATATTGGGGGCGTAGTTATTCTTGGCAATACTGAATTAAAAAAAGACTGGGCCCCTGAGCTAGTACAACAGGTAGGGTGCTTGTTTTGCATGTGACAAAGTGGGTTTAATACGCAGCACTCCATCAGGGGACCTGATGGACCCTTCCAAGAATGATCCCTGAGCATAAAATCAGGAGTAAGCCCCAAGCACTGCTAGGTGTGACCCCCAATTAAATAATGACAAAATATATTGTATAAAAATCTCTTTGAAGCTTTAGAGTTATACCAAAGCAACTACAACTTGAAAGGCCAAAATCTTGGAGAGAAATTTGAAATTTGGAGACAATTTTTCCTGTAATGCATTTACCAGTTCCAAGGAAGCTGTTCAAAGAATGAAAAATGAGTAGAAATTAACATCTGAAAGGTTGAGAAACCAAATAAAGCTTTTCATGGTCTCATGGAATTCAAGAGGCAGAAGTTGGCATACTCTTCAGGCTTTAAATTAGGCCCCTGGATGGAGGAGAAAGGGTAGCTCAGAAAGAGACCAGCCTCACAGAACTGAGTCCAGATTTAAATCAACTTATTTTTTGATCATATGAAGAACATTCTGTCCTATCAGAAGCAAAAGTAAATTCTGTCTTGAAGAAGTTGACATCTACAGTTTGAAATTATTTCTTCGTATTTTTATATATGATATCTGGAATTCATAAAAAATCACCAGGCAGTGCTAGGAGGAAGCATATGTTTCAGAAAAATCAGGAGAAAAAGCACCATAGAAACAGACTTGGAAGAGACCCAGATATTGAAATTATCTAACATCACCTTAATAAACATGATGGAAATAAAAGACATAGAGAATTTAAGCACATACTAACTTTTAAGAAATGGCCAAAGGTTCTATAGCATGGGCAGGGCATGCTACAGATCTAGTACAGTGGGTAGTGCAATAGCCTTGTATGTGGCCAACCCCAGTTTGATCCCTGGCACCACAGATGATCCCTTGAGCACCACCCGAGTGATCCTAATTTCTGAACCAGGGTGTGGTCCAAAAGCCATTATAAAAATTAATCAAATTGAAAGTGAAAATTACTCAAAAGTAAAGTCAATGAAAAGTTTACTAGTAGATAAAAAATTGCCTGAGAGAAATAGTGAACTGCAAGGTAGGTTACAAAAAAAATTTAACATAAGGGAAATATAAAATAGTAAATTCTGTGAGTATACTTTGACCATATTTTTACTTAGGGGTTCATTTAGAACTTCTGAGTGGAGGGAGGAAGAGATTGCAACAGAAGTCACATTTATGGATATGATGACCAGCTGTTCTACAAAACTGTGAAAGGAAGTGAGTCAAGGAACCCTAAAATCCCTCGGAGTACATTTATCAACCATAACATACCTTGGCATATCATAGTAAAGCCCTCTACTAGCCAAAGAAAGTAAGTCAAGAAAGACAGTATCCAGAATAAAACTGTATGACTGATCCAAAATTACAGCTGACAATATCATGAAATGTTCAGAGTTTAAATTTAAAAAAAAGTATTTACTCAAAACTGTGAGAACTATATTAGAGTGAAAAAATCATTTAAGAAATAAAAGCAAAACAGAGAGGTACACAAAAAAAAATGGACGGATAGAAGATATTAGGTTAAGATTCCCTAAAAAGTCTAAACAAACTATATAGTTCACACTACTTGCACCACATTATTGTATAAGGAATTCCCATTACTCTGGACACCTGAAGTTTTGAGGGTGGGTGGCTACAAGACCCTGGTGTTCATGGGGGGAGGATTGGAGTGCTTGTTACTGCCTGGTGAAACAAAGTGAGAGTTACTACAGCACAAATTATAGACCAAGCAGGAATAAGAACAAGACTTTGGGGTCATGCAATTCTCCAGGACCCTTTTGGGAATCTGAGTAGGGAAGGACTCATGGCTTCCTTAGGCTAATGCTGTGACTAACTTCTGAACACTGGAAATTTTGGCAGACATAGTTTGGCAGACAGAGCCCCCTTCACTGTAAACACAGGGCCAGAAGCAATAGGTTGCCAATCCTGCCTTGTCATTCAGACTCAAAGAGTGGTTTGCAGCTGTGTGAGTTACATTCAACAGGGATAGTGCCCAAGGTCTCTTTGCCAACAGAAATCTGTTTCACAGAGAAGAATCTACCTGACTACCTAATCTCTGGATGAAAGTTCCAGAAGGGTAAGCCTCTCCCTAAGCCAACTTCAGTGATAAGCCTCCATGGCCCACAATTCCTCAGGATACAGAAACCTGTTCCTGCTGTGGTAGAACAAGTAGAGTTTGAGGGTTGTGAATTCTCCCCTTTCACTAGAAATCCAGGCAAAATGATCTCCAGAGTAAGCACTAACAGCAGCAGTTGTACTTAGAAAAATGACTCAGAAGCACAGTGACTGAGCTGAGATGCAGCTCTAATTGTCAAAGGAGAGGGAATAGTGAGGGATTTTGTTCCCAAACCATATTCACCACCTATTGCAGTGACCGAAGAACACCCAAACAAACTGATTGACCCCTCTTCGCTCAATCACCTGAAGATCTGAAAAACAAAGTTCTTCAAACCAAGAGCCATAAGTATTTATTCTTCCTGGAGAAACAAAGCAAATGTCAAAAAGGTTAAATCTGGTAATAGTGAATGAGAAAGAAAATCAATCACAATCAATCATAATGTCTCACAATCAATCATAATGTCATAGAAATGGGGAGTCTTAACAGACAATGAATTTAAAATTACCACTGCAAATAATATTAATGAGATATATTAAGTGCACTAATACAGATGAAACATAAATGAAATAAGAAAAGAATTGAAGGGGCAGAAAGGTCTCCACCAGAATCTGGGTATAGGAATTCCCAGACACTAGCTATAGAAAAAAATGTAAAACTTTCATGAAAACAGTAACAGACTCAGTGTTTTTGGAGCAGAGAATAGATGAAATTGAAGATGAAAGTCCAGTAGTATTTCAAATGGAAAAAAGAGAGAGAAAAGGGATTAGCAAAATTAAAAGGCACCCTTCAAGAGCTATCTGACCACTTGGGGAAAAAAAACACAAGACACTTGGTACACAAGATGATAAAGATACTCAAAGAATAATAAATGAGGACTTTCGAAATAAGGTAAATAAGTACTAGTTATAAAAATCATAAAAGAAGCTAATGTAACCTATTCTAAATACAAAAAGACCTACACTAAATACAAGAAGACCTACACTAAGACACTCCATTGTGAATTTATAAAAAAAAGTCACCAGAAAAGAAAATGTGTTAAAGGCCGTTACCAAACGTAGCCAAGCGGCACAAATGCTAGCTCACTTTGACCAAGAATGTGGAAAGATAGGTCTACAGCTGAATCTCAAAACTATGTTCATGAAAAATAAACTAGCTCCAGAGGCCCCATTCACTCTCAATGGAATAAATATCCCTGAATGCAGCAGTTATGTGTATCTAGGTCGAGAAGTAAACATGATGAATGACCTAAAACCTGAGCTACGCAGGAGGAAGAGAGCGGCATGGAATGCCTTCAAAAGCTTCGAAGAAATAGCTAAAAAAGACTAAGAACCTCTGGCTCCAGGCACATCTCTTTGACTCTACCATTCTCCGTGCATTAACATATACCTCAGAGACCTGGGCCCTACGAAAGCAGGATGGGAATGCTATTCGGTCTCCCAAAGAGGAATCGAAAGAGCTATGCTTGGAATATTACACCTCACTCAAGTGAGATAAGGAATCTGGAGTTCCAACCTCCATCACTGTTTGAAAATCAATGATGCATTCTCGTTTGCCAGGACATTGAAAATCAGATGGGCTGGTCATATAATGCGATCTGGAGATGACCACTGAACTAGAGCTGTTACCGATTGGATCCCACTGAATGTCAAAAGATCGCATGGCTGCCCACCTACAAGATGGTCAGACTTCCTTATCAAGAACCTGAATGAACAGTTCAAGGCTCTCAGTGTTCCTGAAACAACCAAATGCCATTGGGCTACAGTAGCATGTGATGGGTTCAAATGGAAATATTACTGGCACCTGCTGGAGCAAATCGATGAATAATGGGATATCAAGTAATCAAGTGATCAAGCAAAAATATGTAACATACAAAGGCACCCTGTCAGACTTTTATCATATTTCTCAGAAGTTCAGTTGAGAGAGTAGGGTGACATAGCTACAAATCTAAAATAGTAAAACTCACATACTTGCAATAGATTCCACCACTGACAAGACCTCCTGATCCATGTTTTGCTTGGTCTTGGATATTGGTATCATGCTATTTTTTATATCTGGCAAATAAATGCAGTCATTCTATATCTGTCCTTTTCCTTCTGACTAATTTCACTCAGCATTATTCACTCCATGTCCATCCATCTATAGGCAAATTTCATGACTTTGTTTTTCCTAATAGTTGCATAGTATTCCATTGTGTAGATGTACCATAGTTTCTTTATCCATATGTTTGTTCTTGGGCACTCTGGTTGTTTCCACGTTCTGGCTACTGTGAATAGTTCTGCTACGAACATAGAAGTGTAGATATAGTTTCTGCTGTTTACCTAGAACTGAGCATTGAATGTAGGCAAAGGGATTTACATGATAACCTCTAAATGTATGTACTGCAAGCCATAATGTGTAAGAGAAGGAAGAAAGAGACATACAGAGAGAGAGAAATAAAGTGAGAGAGAGAGAGAGAGAGAGAGAGAGAGAGAGAGAGAAAAGCAAGTGCCTGCCAGAGAGGCAGACTTGGGGGAGGGGAGGGAATCAGGGGACACTGGTAGTGGGAAATGGGTACTGGTGGAGGGATGGGTGCTGGAACACTGTATGTCTGAAACCCAAATATGACCAAATTTGTAATTGTACATCTCACAGTGGTATAATAAAATAAAATAAAATAAAATAAAATAAAATAGTAAAACCCAAATCAAGAACATTACACCTCCAAAATTACCATAATAAAAGGAAAGTGGAATAGTTTAAATAATTAAAATGAATGGTACACAGGTACATGGGGCAGAGCTGCTACCTGATCATGAGGCATTTGGGAGGGAAGGCAGGTTCTAGCCCTGAGCCATTACACCTAGTAGAGCCTAACAGGAAGCCAGAGAAACCCCCTGCACCATGAGGGCAGCCATTTTCAACATCTGAACACCACAGCTTATCAGAGTTCCACCAAAGAGAGAACTTTCTCCGTTGTGCATGGCCACATTGTGGCCACGTGGTTCATTAGTAAATGCACAAACTGAGAGCCTACCTACCACTGAAAGTATCCCACCCACATGGCAGAGCTTGGCAAGCTACCCATGTCATATTTCACTTGTCTTCCCATTGTTCATTGATTTGCTCAAGCGGGCACCAGTAACATCTCCATACAACCTGTCACGTGCTAGTGTAGTCCAAGGGCATCTGCTCGCTCCAAGAACATGAAGAGCCTCAAACCATTCCTTCAGGTCATGAGAATGAGGTCTATAATTATTACTGGTTTTTGGCATATCAAATATGACATGGGTAGCTTGCCAGGCTCTGCCATGCGGGTGGGATATTCTCATGGAAATAAAAATCAATAGTTTCTAAGTAGCAGTGGCCCTTTAAAGACTATCAAACATGTCATATTTGATAAGCCAAAACAGTAACAATTATAGACCTCATTCCTATGACCTGAACGAATGATTTGAGGCTCTTCTTATTCCTGGAGTGAGCAGATGCCCATGGGCTACCTAGCATGCTACCGGGATGTATGGAGATGTTACTGGTGCTCGCTCAAGCAAATCAATGAACAATGGGAAGACAAGTGATACAAGTGAGAGACATTATTTAAGAATCAGTTACTTCCACATAGCAGCTATGATCAAAAAAGAGCAGAGTAATATTTTCCTTCATAGTCAGCATAATCTGCTGTAAGTGATCTCTCCATATCAGGAAAAGACAGTCCCTATCTGCCATGTCTCAACAATAGATGGAGACTCTTATTAAAATGGACATATTCCCAGAGAGAAGCAGAAAGCTTCTTTTGATGGATATCTGCACACAGTTACTCACAGTTACTAGAATGAGGCTTTTTTTTTGGCTTTTTGGGTCACACCTGGTGATGCTCAGGGGTTACTCCTGGCTCTGCACTCAGAAACTACTCCTGGCGCTCAGGGGACCATATGGGATGATGAGCTTTTGAGAAGTTGTTTGCTGAAACCACAGCAGTATAGGGAGGCAGTTGGAAATGGGTTGGACATTTGTAAAGGTACAGACCTTTACAAGTGATACAGACAGACCTTAAGAATTCCAGTGCACAGTGAAAGAGTGGCAGGTCTCAGGCAGGCCCCAGAGCTAATATAGTAATGCAGTAGGAAAAGAAACTGAAACTACAACTCCAAGTATTCTGAGCTGCAGAGGAAATGAAAGGGACACTTTGAACCTTCACATGCCAGGACACCTCCCCTCAGGTAATCTCCCTGGGGGCATGGCTAACTGGCGCCAGGCTGCTGCTCCCGCAGCCACATATTAATACAAAAGCAGGAAATGCACTACCAAGAGGAAGGTGACATCCTCAAAGAGGGAAGAGAACACCTTTTGCTGAGCATCTCCAGGATCCTACCTGACAGTGAGGAGGAAACAGTGCCCAAGAAGAATCCATCCCCAGACTACCACAGAATCATGGGGAAACAAAAACACAGATCCATAGCTTGAAGAGCATATGAAGAAACTAACCCGAAGACTCAAAAAAATACACACATAGATAACCTCTCTGACAAAGTATTCAGAGAAGAAATGGTGAGGATGTTTAATGAGCTCAATGACAAAGTGAAACGGATGTCCAATAAAAACCTGAATACACATTTTTCTCCAGCACACATGGAACATACTCCAAGATAGATCACATGCTGAGCCACAAAACATGCCTCCAGGAAATCAAGAAGACAGAAATTGTGTTAAGTATTTTTTCAGACCATGATGCACTGAAAATAGAAGTTAATCACACACAAAAACGGAGACACATGCCAAGCACCTGGAAACTAAACAGCTCACTGCTGAACAACCAGCAGGTTATCAAAGAAATCACAGAGGAAATAAAAAATATCCTGGAAACAAATGAGACTGAAGAAATGAATTACCAGAAAATGTGGGATACTAACTCCCTGATGAACACAGATGCTAAGATCTTCAATAAAATACTATAAAATAGAATCCAAAGAGTCATCAAAAAGATTATATGCCATGACTAAGTAGAATTCATCCCGGGAATGCAAGGTTGGTTAAACATCCATACGTCAGTCAACATAATACATCATATCAATAAGCGGAAAAATTAAAAAAAACATATTATCATATAAATAGATGCAGAGAAAGCATGTGACAAGATCTGACATCCATTCTTGATTAAAAAAAAACTCTCCGTAAAATGGGAATTGAAGGAACCTTCCTCAATAGAGTCAAAGCCATCTACTACAAGCCCACAGCAAGCATCATTCTCAATAGGGAAAAACAGAAAGCCTTCCCCTAAGGATAGGGACAAGATAAGGCTGCCCACTCTCACCACTTTCATTCAATATAGTACTGGAAGTACTTGCCATAGCAATAAGTGAAGAAAAGGATATTAAGGACATCTGGATAGGAAAGGAAGAGGCAAGTTGTAACTATTTGCAGATGACATATTATATATAGAATACCCTAAACTCTCTCTTAAAAATCTGCTAGAAATAATAAATTCCTATAGTAGAGTGGCAGAGAAAAAATCAATACCCAAAAGTCAATGGCTTTCCTATATTCAAATAATGAAAGAGAAGAAAGAGATATTAAAGAAACGATCCCATTCACAATTGCGCCACAAAAAATCAAATACCTAGGAATCAGTTTGACTAAGAATGTTAAGGATCTTCCTGAGTCATCCTGAACAGTATTGGCAGAACACTAGATGAAGGACAACCATACGAGCAAGCTGGCTTCCAGAAAGGATTCAGCACAATCGACCATATCCACACAGTAACCAAGCTCATTGAGGTTTGTAGGGAGTACAAGATGCCACTCTGTCTCATGTTCATTGATTTACAGAAAGCCTTTGATTCTGTGGAGACTGAAGCAGTCATCGAAGCCCTAGCCAAACAGGGTGTTCAAACCCAATACATCAAGATCCTTCGTGAGCTGTATTACAGATTCACCACCAGGATCTCGCCATTCTACAAAGAAGTGATCATTGATGTCAAAGGAGGGGTTCAACAGGGTGATACCATTTCACCAAAACTCTTCAGCGCCACCCTTGAGAACATCATGAGACAATTAGAATGGGAAGGAATGGGAGTGAAGATAGATGGTCGGTAACTACACCACCTCCACTTCGCTGATGACATCGTTCTAATAACACCAAACATTAGCCAAGCGGCACAAATGCTGGCTGACTTTGACTGAGAATGTGGAAAGATAGGTCTACAGCTGAATCTGAAGAAAACTATGTTCATGAGAAATGAACTAGTTCCTGAGGCCCCATTCACTCTCAATGGAACAAACATCTCTGAATGCAGCAGTTATGTGTACCTAGGTCGAGAAGTCAACATGATGAACGACCTAAAACCTGAGCTGCGCAGGAGGAAGAGAGCAGCATGGAATGCCTTCAAAGGCATTGAAGAAATAGCTAAAAGGACAAAGAACCTCCGGCTCTGGGCACATCTCTTCGACTCCACCGTTCTCCCTGCATTAACATATGCCTCAGAGACCTGGGCCCTACGAAAGCAGGATGAGAATGCTATTCGGGTCTCCCAGAGAGGCATCGAAAGAGCTATGCTTGGAATATCACACCTTACTCAAGTGAGTGAAGGAATCCGGAGTTCTGACCTCCATCGCTATTCCAGAATCAGGGACGCTGTCTCATTTGCCAAGGCTTCAAAAAATCAGATGGGCTGGACATGTAATGCGATTTGGAGACAACCGCTGGACTAGAGCCATTACTGACTGGATCCCACAGGATGTCAAAAGATCACGTGGCCGCCCACCTACAAGATGGTCAGACTTCCTTGTTAAGGCCCTGAAGGAACAGTTTGAGGCTCTTCATATTCCTGAATCAACCAGATGCCATTGGGCTACATTGGCACGTGATAGGGTCCAATGGAAATGTTACTGGCGCCCGCTCGAGCAAATCGATGAATAACGGGATTCAAGTGATCAAGTGATCAAGTGAGGAAATGGAGACACATTCCCTGCTCAAGGATTGGGAGAATTAACATTATTGAAATGGTAATAATCCCTAGAGCTTTATACAGATTCAATGAGGTCCCTGTAAGTATACCCACGACATTCTTCAAAGAAATTGATTAAGCATTCCTGAAATGTGTATGTAATAATGAAACTCCATGAATAGCTAAAACAATCCTTGGAAAAAGAAGATGGGAGGTATCACTTTCTCCAACTTCAAACTGTAAGTACATAGCAGTCTTAATTAAAGTGGCATGTATTGTTATAGAGACAGACCTCACATTTATGTATACCTAGGTCGAGAAGTCAACATAATGAACAACCTAAAACCTGAGTTGTGCAAAAGGAAGAGAGCAGCATGGAACACCTTCAAGAGCATAGAAGAAATTGCTAAAAGGACAAAGAACCTCTGGCTCTGGGCACATCTCTTCAACTCCACCATTCTCCCTGCATTAACATACACCTCAGAGACCTGGGCCCTACAAAAGCAGGATGAGAATGCTATTCGGGTCTCCCAAAGAGGAATCAAAAGAGCTATGCTTGGAATATCACACCACACTCAAGTGAGAGAAGGAATCCGGAGTTCCGACCTCCACTGAAGATTAGAGTCAGGGACACTGTCTCGTTTGCCAAGGCATCGAAAATCAGATGGGCTGGACATGTAATGCAACTTGGAGATGATCGCTGGACTAGAGCCATTACTGACTGGATCCCATCACTTGGCTGTCCACCTACAAGACGGTCAGACTTCTTCGTAAATACCCTGAATGAATGGTTTGAGGCTCTTTCTATTCCTGGAGCAAGCAGATGCCATTGGGATACACTGGCAGGTAACAGGGACAAATGGAAATGCTACTGGTGCCCGCTCGAGCAAATCAACGAATAACAGGATGTCAAGTGATCAAATGATCAAGAGGTATTGGTATAGAGACAGACCTGTAGTCCTATGGAATAGAACTCAATATCCTGAAACACAATTTGAAATATACAATCACTTAATCTTCTATAAAGAAGGAAAAAAATTAAGTGGAGCAAAGAAAGCCTTTTCAACAAATGGTGCTAGGAAAACAGGGAAGCTAGGTGTAAAAAATGAACTTAGACCTCCCTCTAACTCCATGCAGATAAGTCAGGTCAAAATGGATTAAACATTTCAACCTCAGATCTATAAGATACATGAAGAAAACATAGGAAAAATGCTCTTCGACATCGAAGCTAGAGACATTTTCAAAACCGATACAGCACTGAAAAAGCAAATGGAAACAAAGATAAACAAAAGTGATTACATAAAACTAAAAAAAACTTCTGTACCTCAAAAGAAATGGTGACCAAAATCAGAAACAGTTCCCACAATGAGAAAGAATATTCATCCAAATTCAATCTTATAAGGGGTTAATATCCAGGATATATAAGGCACTGAACAAACGGTTTGAGGCTCTTCATATACCTGAAGCAAGCAGATGCCATTGGGCTACACTGGCACGTGATAGGGTAAAATGGAAACGTTACTCTGGCAAATCAAAGTATAACAGGATATCAAGTGATCAAGTGATATAAGGCACTGTTAGAACTATATAAGAAGAAAACAGCCAACCTCATAAAAAATGGGGAGAAGACATGAACAGAAACTTCCAAAAAATAAGAAATTTGCATGGCCAAAAGCCATATGAAAAAGTGCTCTTCATGATTAATCAGCAGGGAGATGCAAATCAAAACAATGAGGTATCCTCTCACACCACAGAGAGTGGCACACATCCAAAAGAACAAGAACAAACTGGTGCTGGGATGGATGTGCAGAGAAAGGGTCTCTCATCCACTGTTGGTGGGAGTGCCGACTGGTCCAGCTCTTTTAGAAAACAATATGGACATTCCTCCAAAAACTAGATATTGAGCTCAAATTTGACCCAGAAATATCACTCCTAGGAATATACTCTGGAGACCAGGATCCATGGTCTATCAAACCCTTGAATCTGAAGGTCCACCAAACCTTTGATTCTGAAGACAAAGTGAAGGAACTACATCATCATTCAGGACTTGTTCTAGTAGTGTCAGCTTAAATTTTCAGGATGAATGAAGTTGAGCTGTTTGGTATGTGAGAGCTTTCAGAAGTGATGGAAGATGCCATTTCAGACCTGGTTGCCCTCGTGTTCTGGAATATCTAATACTGATGAATCTGAAGATGCCAGATTGTTGCTGGAGCTATGTCTTAGGATAATAATATCTGTGATTAGTGTTTGTGGATATGCATTCCTGGGATAGAAGCCCAATGGGAAGAATAAAAGCTTAAAAGACAGCAAGTTTCTTGGTGGAAACTACTAATGACCTTAGTGTTTACACTAATGTTGATACCTGGTGTGTATGGGACCAATAAAAGGCCCTGGAAATAAACATTTAATTAAGTTATTTAATTAACCAAACAATAAAATAAGGGAAAGAATAAATTATGAGAGCAAAAGGAACATGGACATGAGGAATAAAGAAATGGTTGTAGATTTAAACCTACATACATCAGTAAAAGCATTCAACGAAAGAATAAATACTCCAATAAAAATACCCGTATTTTCAAATAGAATTTTAAAGAAACGTTATGCTGCTTACAGTAAACAACTGAAAAATTAAGATGCAAAAAGTTTGACAATAAAAGGATGATGGAGATTTTTTTATTAACATTAGCCCAAATAAAGCTGTTTTTGCTAAACTAATAACACACCAAGAAGACATTAAGGAAGAAGAATTATTAGAATACTTCAGAATAATAAAATGGCTAATCTACCAAGATAGAATGCTGCTAAATATTTTATGGATATAGAAAATTATTATAATTTATAAAGAAAAAATGATAGAAATAAAATGGAAAAAAGGCAAACCCCTGCCCTGGGAAGATAGCAAAGGGCTGAAGCTCATGCTTTACACGTGGAAATCCTGGACTTAGACTCCTGGGAGTGATCCGTGAGCACTGAGCAGGGAGGGAGCAGCCCTTGAGCACTGCTGGTGTGCTCTGTCCCAAAAAGCCGAACCAAAGCAAAAGACAAATCCATACATTTTAGGTAAATCTAACAGAAACATAATATATTCTAATTTATATGTTTTATATAATTTGAATATATATTCTAATCCCTTTTACTCATTGGTTATTTTGCAGAGGAGAGTAGCTAATAAGGATATTAAGGAATAGATATCATATCTGACATACTTGACTCAATCAACGTCCATAAAACATACCCGATACTTGCAGTGGAGTCCCTCATACCTCAACAGATGTCCAAATATCAAGTTTATAGAAAGTATGTTATCCATCTCCAGTAGCATTCATCTCAAAATCAATCGTGAAAAATAACTAGTAAATTGACAACAGTCAGGAAATGAAGACATATAAATACATTATCAAAGAGACCATGAATCAAAGAATTCCCCCCCATGGAAATAATGTCATAAGGTCATTACTGCCACTATCAAGAAGGTAGCCCAAATAAATTTAATAAGTTCTTTTTTTAAATTTTCTTTCTCTTAAAATTTTAAGAAATTTTGTATCTGTGATAAAAAAAATTCCATGATAGAATTTTCTTATGGTTTATGAATCTTATAGATTGAATGGTCAGCTTAGTGTGACTTTCTGAGACAATAATGACAAATTAGAATCACAGAATACTGCACTCAGGGGTAGAAGTGATATTTCTATCATCCCCAAGATCTGTCAAATGTCTTTAATCCTTTTCTTTTGTCATGTAAAATGTTACTCTGGCCTGGAAACTCTGGCAGATGTTTAGGAACACAGCAAGGTTCTTTCCCCCATTATTTAATCAAGCATACTGTGTAGAGTAATTAAGAACTCTGCGATCTGTTTCCTCAAATATGAAGGAAAGGGACATGTAAACAAAATGAGATGTATCAGATGTCCATGTTTTCAGAATAAGGGAGAGATTATTCTTCAGCAGAAATATTTTTTATAAGTAGAGCTTCAAAAACTTGTTAGTTCTTAGGGAATATTACATTGTTAAACAAAATAATAATATCTAGTAGTTATGATGGAGACAGATGATTTTCCTGTTTCCAGCTCTCTGATTAAGCTAAGACTTTCAGTGTAAAAGAACCATGAAAGCCTTGCCACATTGGAGCCCTTAAGAAGCCTTCCAGGCTAAAGATACGCCATAGCACAGTGACTGTGCTCTGAGGGCCTTACTCTTCCTTTGCACATTATTACAAATCAAGTGTCATAGATTAATTATAGAAGTTAAATATGTAGAGTTAAGGAGCTTGTTGATGCCTCTCATAGCCCTCCCAGTGCTTTAACTTCCAAGGCCAACCACCAGTCTATCAGCTGCCAAACACAACATGCTCTTATTGGAAATGCAAAATTCTACCTTAAAGTGAGGATGAAGGGGTTGTGTTTGTAATATTGTGCTCATAAAACAAACTCCATTCTTCCTCAAGTAATTGGCTTCCTGCTGACAGGAGCTCTAAAGAGATGTCTGACAAGAGTGTGAATTGGAGTGTTAGTACTTTTCATATGTATCTCTCCCCATGCCCTGCTCATATTTCTTCCTGTTAGTACACCTTTCACTCGGTAAAGATGAATTTGGAGTTTTAACGTCATCTTGTATAGATTTCATAGTGATTTGTAGCTGAATAGACTTCTTATGGATTTTAACTAGAAAACTCATGTTAGGTACTAGGTCACAGCAAATTCTAATGTCCTCAAAATATGAGTAGCCCCAAACTGCCCCAGGGAGTTGCAATATTCCTGTTCTGGTGCTCCTTTGTTTGCTCTGAAAGAGTCCTTAGATTTCATAAGTGGTGAAAAATACTTTGATTTTCAGTGTATTTTTCTCTTTTCTGTTACAGATAACAATTTCATTATTCTCTCAGTTCATACCTTTATTTGGTGGGGAGTGTTTGAGGTACGAACTCCAAAGCATAGTTCAGGGGACCTTGAGCTCCCTCCCTGTGATTCTTGGTGAACTAGACCATGGTTCAATGGAGGGCAAAGTGAGGATGCTTGTTAGTGTTGACGACTCACTGAGTAATGCTTGGTGGTGTTGAGTCCTCACTCCTCACCATATGGTGGTGCTGAGGATCAAACCAGAATTGGGTACATGCAAGGCATGCATCTTAACTGTTATACTTTCTCTCCAGCCCTAGGTCTTCTTTAAGGATAGATTTTGTTAGCAAAACACAGCTGAGACTGAAGTAGTTCTAGAGTTCTACCTGTTCACCTCTTAACAGGTAAATATGAGAGAATAAAATTATTTTTGAGGATCACTTCCATGGGCAAGCAGGGTTGGAGTTGCTGGTACTTCTTAGTTTCAGAGCTGTCTTGAAGAGTGAGGTCTTAAGAATGCTTTTTGCTAAAATATTGGGTGATGGAGTTCAGAAATAAATCTTCGTATCTATACTTATAATACTTATTATGCATTCCCACCCACCCCTAAACCATGAGCTGGAATTAGAGCAATGAAAATCTTTCTCTCTGAAGTGTTAAAATGAGGTAATTCCAGATATATATAATTTTTCTCCTCTTCATTAATTAAGAAGTTCTAGATTTAAAATACATGACTATATATATAAAATATATTTAAATATATATAAATTAAATATATAAATTAAATATAATTTATATAGTTATATATAAATGTTTTTATTTTTAAATTTTCCCTTGTCTGGGACCCCACATAATGGGGTAGTCAGTACCTTCAAGGCACATGCATGGCACCAGGACTCAGCTTAGGACATCAAACTTTGCCTTGTGCCTCCTAAGTCACTGAACCATTTTTCCTCAATAGGGATCCCTAATAGCAGAACTATTAGGATTGCCTCAGCATTTGCATCTGATTTGAGCGTGGGGTGGGGTAGCATCTTAGTAGGAGCACCTAAGTCAGAACTAATGAACTTGCACTTAAAGGGAAAGCACTTTAAGCAAAATTAGGCCATCATACAGGCCAATTAAATGCAGACTGAAGTTCATAAAATCAGGACTGTACCACACAAAAAAACAGAGTTGGGATACTACTGAATTAGAACACATGAGTATAATAATGTCAAGACCTGAATTCCAAGTTTGGTCCCCATTTACTGTATCTCAGTTTCCTCAAATGTAATGGAAGGTTGAAACACATATTAAGTGAGTCTTTAAATTATGCCTAGATAACTTAACAGACTTGGATTTGTGTTTTGCAAGAAACTGACATGTTGGACATGGCTCATAATGTGCATATTTACCAGTCTTATGAAACACTACTCATCCATTAAAATGGAGGCTTGATAGAAACAAGCAACAGTGTTACTTGTACATTTGTCATTTGAGCTAAATGACAAATGTACTTATCTGAATGGAACCCTGGCAACGTGTGTGCAAATTGCTAAAGCAGAATAAACCTTAGGAATCACCCGTCCATCTTTCTGATTTTATAGGTTATTGTATCCTCTGATAGAGGAAGTACATTGTGTTACTGAAGAATTGCTGTAGAAAGATGACACAAATGCACACGGGCTTAGGGGGCATGATTAAATATTATAATAAATGTGGTAGATGTTACAGTAATGGCACTGATGAATCATACTTTCTATATCCATACCCTCTATTAGTCCTCTACCACATGAATCTGGGATTGACTATGTGACTTGCTTTGGCAATGGGGCATTAGCAAATATGACCTAAGCAGAGACTTAATAAGGGCCTTTTCATCAGGGCTGCCACATCTCTTGCTGTTCTTGGGAACACAGCCATTATGTGAAGACATCTCCAGCCTGCTTGCCACGCTAAAACCCAGCTGATAGAGGCACCATTTATCTGATGTATAGTTAAGCACAGACTAACCAGCTCCATTTGAGCCGAGAGGTGACTATAGGAATGGTCTAATCTGAAACCTGAAAAGGAACCACCTAGCTAAACCATACTGCTGACCAATATAATCAGAGAAAATAAAATGATGGTTGCTTAAGCCACAAAGTTCGGACTGTAAAAGATAGTTGCAGCAAAAGATAGTTGACACAGAACAGAATCTCCAAGATAGGGAAAGAGGAAGAAAGCTCTAGGGGGAACTGATGGGTTATAAGAAAGTGGTGATCCTCTTCGTCATTTTATTCCTAAAATTTGGAGGTAAAGATCTGTGTTTAGTACCTATGTAGAGATTATTATTTTCTTAAAACTGCTTCTCATCTGTCTCTCTGGTCAAACATAACCAGTCTCAGGAAAAACACAAGCTTAGTTAAGCACACTGGTAGATTGTTCTAGTGTGCTTCCTCTAGTTATAGTTTTTCCCTTTTAGTATTTCACACAGATCAGTTAACTTTGCCTTTTAAAAAATTGATTTAGTGGATGGCCATTTTTTAATGAAATATTTTATGATGGGCTGGACATGTAATGCGACTTGGAGATGACTGCTGGACTAGATCCCATGGACTATTACCGACTAGAACCCATGGGACATCAAAAGACCACATGGCCACCCACCTACAAGATGGTTAGACTTCTTCGTCAAGACCCTGAATGAACGGTTTGAGGCTCTTCGTATTCCTGGAGCAAGCAGATGCCATTGGGCTACACTGGCATGTGATAGGGTCAAATGGAAATGTTACTGGCACCTGCTAGAGCAAATTGACGACTAATGGGATATCAAGTGATCAAGATTTTATTATACCATCGTGAGATATACAATTACAAGATGTTCATGTTGAATTTCAGTTATACAGTGTTCCAGCAACCATCTCTCCACCTGTGCCCATTTCCCACAACCAATGTCCCCACTTCCATCCCCCTTCCCCTAGCCTGCCTTTATAGAACATTCTTTATCTCTTTTATCCTTTCTCTTTATCTCTCTTCTCTCTCTTTTTCTCTCTCTCCTCGCTTCCTTTTCTTACACATTGTGGATTGTAATATATACATTTAGAGGTTATAATGTGTATCTTTTTGCCTATATTTAATGCTAAGTTCTCCCATGGTATCATCATTTTCAACGATTATCAGCACACCATTCCCTTCTCTGTCTTACCTAGCCTCTGATTCCCACATAGTTGTGATATACCAGGTTTTGAGATATCGCACCGGCGCCGTGAGGATGAGGCTGTGTCCAGCTGTGGAGTCTGGACCTTGAGGATGATTGTGGTTGTGTTGCGCAAGGTTTCTGACTTCTGGGAGACTGGCAGGGAACAGACCAAAGAGCAAAACATGTCCCCATCCCAAGACACCCCATCAGTCTATCACAGAGCGGGCAGGCAGAGACTACACCCCTGCACCTGAATACTTGGTGTCTGGCCAGAGCCCCAGCAGCAGTTCTGGGCTGGGCCACGAGGCCTTTGTGGATGGAGCCAGTGTGGGGGGTAGTGGACGGCCATTTGTGACACATTTTATACAATATTGTGAATAGGAAAGAGTTCTTGGGAAAGAGGTGAGAAGATTTTAAAATGGCCAGAAATGATGACTGGATAAAGAAACTGTGGTACATCTACACAATGGAATACTATGCAGCTGTCAGGAAAAATGAAGTTATGAAATTTGCCTATAAATGGATGGACATGGAAAGGATCATGTTGAGTGAAATTAGTCAGAAGGAAAGAGAGAGACAGAATGACTGTATTTATTTACATGACATAAATATATCAGGTGATCTTACCAAAAGTGGAAATTACACAAACGTGAGGGAGTCAGAGGTTAGGTAAGACAGAGAAGGTAACATGTGTGAATAAATGTCGAAAGGGCTGATACCAACATAGAACTGAACATTAAATACAGGCAAAAAAATAAACATGATGGCTTCCAAGTGTATGTAGTGCTACCCACAATGTGTAGGAGAAGGAAGGGAGAGAGAGGGAGAAAGAAAAGAGATAAAGAACCTGCCATTTAGGCAGGCTATGGGAGGGAGGAGGGAATTGGGGACATTGGTGGTGGGATATGGGCACTGGTGGAGGGTGGGGTGCTGGAACACTTTGTGACCGAAGCCTCCAAACATGAACAACGTTGTAATTGTATATCTCACGGTGGTATAATAAAGAATTAATTAAAAATAAGTAAATAAAATGGCCAGAAAAACGATGATTCTTTCCAAATGCCTAAATACTGTCTGTAGCTATCTTACAGTTTGAGAAAATTTTAAAGATTTATTTTAATGTTTCTGATATATTACTTACAGCAAGACAGTCAAAGAGTTTATATAAAATGAAGCTCTAAGTACATTTACATATTTGTTATGAATTTAAAACTGGACAGCATATGAGGCAACAATTATCAGGTTTGAACAATAGGCACAATCTCTGAAAGACAGAAGATTCTCTTCCCATTTTCACTTGCTCTTCACCTAAGTTCTAACCATGGCACAGGACGATGGAGTCCATACAGAGTACAGTTGTCTGGTAGTTAGCAAGGAACATAAATTATGGTTTGAGGCTTCTTGCGTGGATGGAATCTGCCACATGAGAGCACTGAACACACTCTAAATGAACTGGCTGGATGATGAGAGAGGGAGTGAAAAATACATATCATATAGGACTTTTCATGAATGCTTAATTGACGACAGAGATACCTAAAGTTTGTTGTAAGAAATATCACATAATGTATACTACTATAGGACTAACGTAGAGCAGAGATAGAAAGCGGTTCAACACTGCTTGCAGATCTTGGAATTATAATTTAGCCTAAGCAGATAGTTCTTGTTAACACACTGGACATTCATCTGAGACCCACAAAATGTCATATCTTAGAAGAAAGGGTTACAGTTACGTTAGGGGTTAGGGTTAGGGTTAGGGTTAGGGTTAGGATTAGCTTGTAGTAAGCTTTACTCACCTTTGCTAAGATGTTCAGCAGAGACAGAGTTTAGAAATTGAATGCTCTAAATAAAGGGGTATGAGAAATGAATAGAATTTTCCATACTTGAAACCTCGGTAAAAATTCAGATTATAAATCAATCATTGGCTTGAAAAAAGACATAACATTAGTAGAATATAACCTACTAACCCTCATGAACACAATATAAAAATAAAATTTTACCAAATCAAGCCCAGCAACGACTACATCATTACCCAGTGAGTTTGATTATTGGACTCTAGAGCTTGTTTAACATTTGAAAACTAATACATGAAATTCATACACATAAATGGAGAAAGTTCATTACCCATGTAAGATAAAGTCTCTCAGAAAATTAGGACCAGAGGAAGAGTTTCTATTGATACTTTGATAATATATACATATGTACATATATGTATATATATGTATATATGTATATATATGTATATATATGTATATATACATGTATACCTATAGCAAATTTTACACTCATTTGTGGAGCATTCCGTAACATCCTCTGAGACTGAGGACATGCTAAGCATATATGTTCCACCACTTCTGTTCAGTATTGTAGTGAAGGCTTTAGCCAGTGAAATGAAGCAAGAAGAAAAAAGGAATAAACATTGAGAAGGAAGATGTAAGCCTGCTTTTATTCATAAATCACATTTAAATGATTACATAAAAGACAAATAAACTGGAATAAATGAATTTAGTAAAGTCTCAGTATATATCAAAGTTAAAAAAATCAAATTTTTTGCCACACCTGGCAGCACACAAGGATCTGTGATCAGGAAGCCTTCCCAGTGCTGCTTGGAACCATATACAGTGTCAAGGATTAAGCCAAGACTGACCACATGAAAGGCAGGGTCATTATCCCCATGCCATCTTTCTGGCATCAAGTCTTTTTATAAATATCAAACAACTATAAAATAAATATTAAAAGCATTTAGAATATATAGGAGTGCAATCCAAATAAAAAGGATGTATTTAAAT
The DNA here is from genome assembly GCA_021461705.1 of Cryptotis parvus. NCBI lineage: Eukaryota > Metazoa > Chordata > Mammalia > Eulipotyphla > Soricidae > Cryptotis > Cryptotis parvus. The sequence continues at coordinate 4,516 of JAJIBD010021879.1, read as the reverse complement.
AAATTTAATGAAAAACATAAAAATATGTGTATTGAACATTAAAATTTCAGAGAGAAATATAAAATTTGTAAATAAAGATATATGCCATGATTATGTTTGGTAAACAGTACTGTTAAGACGTTCATTTCCCTCAAACTGAAATATAGATTTCAATGACGTCTGAACCAAAGTTGTGCAAGTTTTGTAGAAATTGAGAGGCTTATTTTAACATTTATACAGAAATGTAAACAACATAGAAAAGTAAACATTTTTGAGAAATACAAATAAAGAAAAAGAAAAATCACCCTTTCTCAATGCCATAAAGAAAAATGGAATTGTTCAAACAGTAGATATAGCATTAACGAAGAAAAAAATATTTTTTGATTATCACTAATCATCAGAGAGATGCAAATCAAAACAACAATGAGATACCACTTTACACCACAGAGACTGGCACATATTCAAAAGAGCAAGAACAACAAGTGCTGGCGTGGATGTGGGGAAAAGGGGATACTCATCCATTGTTGGTGGGAATGCCGGCTGGTACAGCCTTTCTGGAAAACAATATGGACTTTCCTCCAAAGACTAGAAATTGAACTCCCATTTGACCCAGCCATACCACTCCTGGGAATCTACTCTGGGAAACCAAAAATACGCAGCGGAAACACCATCCCTACTTTTATGTTCATAGCAACATTATTCACAATAGCCAGAATCTGGAAGCAACCAGAGTGCCTGAAAATCGATGACTAGATAAAGAAGCTTTGGTACATCTACACAATGGAATACTATGCAGCTGTTAGGAAAAATGAAGTTATAAAATTTGCCTATAAATGGATGGACATGGAGAAAATTATGTTGAGCGAAATCAGCCAGAAGGAGAGAGACAGATACAGAATGACTGCATTTATTTGCATGGCATAAATATATGTACATATTATGATACCAAAAAATATTTTATTTTAGTCACAATAATTTAAGATATTGTTGATAACAAAGCTTCATGCATATTGCATCCCAATCCCACACCATCCACCAGAGTGTCGTCTAACTTTTGCCATTATATCCCCAGAACAAATCCTGCCCCGACCCTGCCACCTCTTCCCTTCATCCCCCTACTATGGTCTTCTACATTTTAAGACCAGTTCTTAAGTTTATTGACTTTAGCCATTTGTTATTTCCTTACTATGCTTCTTTATATCACAGATGAGGAGATTGTTCTGTTTCTCCCCCTCTCCTAATTGATTTCACTCGCATGACACGGCAAATGATTTAGTCTTTTCTTATAGCCAAGTGATATTTCATTGTGTGTATATACAAACATTATTTCCTTGGACACTTGAGTTGTTTCCAGAGTCATATTATTGTGATTACTGCAGCACAAATATAGCTGTACAAACAGCTTTTTGGAATAGAGTTTTTGCACCTTTGGGGTAGATACCTTGAATTGGAATTGCTAGTACATAGGGAATCTTAATTTTTGGGGTTTTTTTTGTTGTTGTTGAGGAGTGTCCATGTTGTTTTCCAAAAAGATTGACTCATTTATCATACCTATAAGCAGCGGATGAGGGTGCATTCACACCCCACACGCACATCCTCACTAATACTTGTTCTTGTGGTTTTTGATGTGTGCTAGCATAACTGGTGTCATATGATATCTGACTGTGTTGGTATAAAACCAGAATGGATGGATGAGTCTATGGATAAGGCCCTTGCAGGCAAGATACATTCCCGGGACCCCACTCCTTGCTGAATGGGCAGGCAGATGCTGTTAATCAGACCCTCTGGAAAATACAGGCATGCTTCTCCTTCGCTAGTTGCCCACTATCACTAGTTATACATTGTCTATAGCACACAACCTTAAGCTCTCCTCTGCCTACACATTCATAGTCTTGTTGTCTAGTTTGAACATTAAGTATTAATCTGCCCCTTATGCTTATGTTCAGGAATGTGTGAGGAGTTGGCTTTGCGGAAAACCCCATGTATAGTGGTCTGAACCCCTGACTCTTTTGTTCTCTGTAAGTGAACAATAACATTTGAAGCACCCGTTCATGATTAAAACCCTCCAGAAAATGGGAATTGAAGGGACTTTCCTCAAGATAGTTATAGCCATCTACCAAAAGCCCACAGTGAGCATCATTCTAAATGGGGGAAAAATTGAAAGCCTTCCCCCTGAGATCAGGGACAAGACAAGGTTGCCCACTCTCACCTCTTTTATTCAATATAGTACTGGAAGTGATTGCCATAGCAATCAGAGAAGAAAAGGAAACCAAGGGCATCCAGATAGGCAAGGAAGAAGTCAAGATATCCTTATTTGCAGATGACATGATATTATACCTAGAGAACCCTAAACGCTCTACCAAAAAAACTCCTAGAAACAATAGACACATATAGTAGAGTGGCAGGATACAAAATCAACACCCAAAAAGTCAGTGGCTTTCCTATATACAAATAACGAAAGTGAAGAAAGGGATATTAAGGAAACAATTCCATTCACAATTGTGCCACAGAAAATCAAATACCTAGGAATCAACCTACCCAAGTGTGTGAACGACCTGTACAAAGAAAACTACAAGACACTTCTCCAAGAGATAAAAGAGGACACAAGAAAATGGAAACATATTCCCTGCTCATGGATGGGGAGAATCAACATTGTCAAAATGGTAATACTCCCTAGAGCTTTGTACAGATTCAATGCAGTCCCTATAAGGATACCCATGACAATCTTCAAATAAATTGACCAAACGCTCCTGAAATTTGTATGGAACAATAAACCCCCAAGGATAGCTAAAGCAATCCTCGGGAAAAAGAAGATGGGAGGCATCACCTTTCCCAACTTCAAACTGTACTACAAGGCAGTAGTAATTAAAACAGCATGGTATTGGAATAAAAACAGACCTGTGGACCTATGGAATAGAATTGAGTATCCTGACACCCAACCTCAAACACATGATCATGTAATCTTTGATAATGGTGCAAAGAGTCTAAAAATGGAGTAAGGAAAGCCTCTTCTACAAGTAGTGTTGGGAAAACTGGGCAGCAACATATAAAAAAATGAATTTGGACCTGTGTCTAACACCATGCACAAAATCAGATCAAAATGGATTAAAGATCTCAATGGATTAAAGATCTCAATATCAGACTTGACTCCATAAATTACATTGAAAAAATATAGGAAAAACCCTCCACAACATTGAAGCTAAAGGCATCTTCAAAGGTGAAACATCACTAACAAAGCAATTAGAAGAAAAGATAAACATAATTGGACTACATGAAACTAAAAAGCTTCTGCACCTCAAAAGAAACAATGACTAAGATACAAAAGCAGTCCACAGAATGGGAAAGAATATTCACCCAATACCCATCTGATAAGGGGTTAATATCCAGGATATATCAGGTACTGGTAGAACTTTACAAGAAGAAAACAAACAACCCCATCAAAAAATGGGGAGAAGAAATGAACAGAAACTTCAGCAAGGAAGAAATTGAAAACATATGAAAAAATGCTCATCATCACTAATCATCAGAGAGATGCAAATCAAAACAACAATGAGATACCACTTTACACCACAGAGACTGGCACATATTCAAAAGAGCAAGAACAACAAGTGCTGGCGTGGATGTGGGGAAAAGGGGGACACTCATCCATTGTTGGTGGGAATGTCGGCTGGTACAGCCTTTCTGGAAAACAATATGGACATTCCTCCAAAGACTAGAAATTGAACTCCCATTTGACCCAGCCAAACCACTCCTGGGAATCTACTGTGGGAAACCAAAAATAAGCAGTGGAAACACCATCCCTACTTTTATGTTCATAGCAGCATTATTCACAATAGCCAGAATCTGGAAACAACCAGAGTGCCCTAGAATTGATGACTGGATAAAGAAGCTTTGGTACATCTACACAATGGAACACTATGCAGTTGTTAGGAAAAATGAAATTATAAAATTTGCCTATAAATGGATGGACATGGAGAAGATTATGTGGAGTGAAATTAGCCAGAAGGAGAGAGACAGATACAGGATGACTGCATTTATTTGCATAACATAAATATATATGTACATATTATGATACCAATATCGAAGGTCAAGTGAAACATATATCAGGAGGTCTTGACAAAGGTGGAAATTATCACAAACGTGTGGGAGTCAGAGGCTAGGTAAGACAGAAAATGGAACAGTGTGCTAACAATTGTCGAGGGTACTAATGTCAACCTAGAACTGAGCATTAAATAGAGGTAAAAAAGATACACATGACAACCCTTTAATGTATTTTTGTAATCCATAGTCTGGAAGGGAAGGAAAAGAGAAAGAGAGAGAAAGGTAAAGAAATAAAGAACCTGCCATGGAGGAGGGCTGGGGGAGGGGGAGGGAACCAGGGACGTTGGTGGTGGGAGATGGGCACTGGTGGAGGGATGGGTGCTGGAACACTGTATGACCAAAACCCAAATATGAACTTTTTAATTGTATATCGTTGTAATTGTAAAAATAAAAAAATTAAAAAATTAAAAATAAATAAATAAATAAATAAAAATCC